>VWYH01001701.1:304422-335335 GCA_013399365.1 Pampusana beccarii | reverse complement strand
AGCACTCATTTTGCTGGATAAGGCTATGAAGTTACTTAATCCTGCCACGGTCTCACTATGAGAAAAGACAAAATAGTTGAGGTCTAGTATTATCAGGGATTGGTTTTCATATTTAAACATGAACGATTCCAGTAGAAAAAGCATTTGCCTGATGTTGAGATGAATCAGGGCATGCACAGGACTGCACAGCACAGTGAGCATCGCAGTCACCCACCCTGAGCCCATCATCATGTGGCCTACACAGCCTTGAAGATCTGCAAAGGATCCCCTGTAATAGGTCAAACCACGGATGTGTCAAGGGCTTCTGAAGGGTTCTGCAGCTTCTCTCCAGCATGGGTTGGCTTTGTAGGACACAGAACAACCAGCAGTNCTCCGGGAGAGCCATGCGCCCACTTAGTTGACAAACAAGCTTTAGAAAGCATCTACTGGGCTGGCACGCTGGAGAAGCTCAAGTTTCGCTTCCCAAAACGATGAAGTACTTGTTTAGCACTCATTTTGCTGGATAAGGCTATGAAGTTACTTAATCCTGCCACGGTCTCACTATGAGAAAAGACAAAATAGTTGAGGTCTAGTATTATCAGGGGTTGGTTTTCGTATTTAAACATGAACGATTCCAGTAGAAAAAGCATTTGCCTGATGTTGAGATGAATCAGGGCATGCACAGGACTGCACAGCACAGTGAGCATCGCAGCCACCCGCCCTGAGCCCATCATCATGTGGCCAACACAGCCTTTGAAGACCTGCAAAGGATCCCCCGTAATAGGTCACAACATGGATGTGGCAAGGGCTTCTGAAGGGTCCTGCAGCTCCTTTCCAGCATCAGTTGGCTTTGTGGGACACAGAACAACCAGCAGCGTCAACTTTAGAGTTAAAGAGATTGCCATGGTGGGTGGGGCTCTGAGCAACCTGGTCTAGTTGAAGATGTCCCTGCTCCTTGCAGGGGGGTTGGACTAGATGAGCTGTGAAGGTCCCTTCCAAACCAAACTATTCTGTGATTCTATAAGGTCCGGCTGGAAAAGCAGGGTGCGGTGAGCACCATCTGTGTTGCAAACGCAGTCTTGCCAAGGGAGTGGGAAGTGGTCTGTCAGCCAGGAAGAATGCGAGTTCAAGGCCAAAATCAGGGAGATCTCCCCAAGAAGAAGCAGGAAATCTCTCACCCAGCAGACCCTGCGGGCTCACGGCCTCTCTGGCAGTGGGGATGACACAGACACCCGGTGCCAGCAGTGCCCTGAGCCGTGTGCAGGGAGCCATGCACAGAGGTGGCCACCGCAGCAAGGGGGATATTTGTGCCTCCCCAAGGCCCACCAGCCCGTGCATGCTGCGGTGAGACCCCAGCTCTGCAGACACCTCATCGGGATGCCAGGCGATGCCAAAAGCGAGTCCTTCCAAAGCAGAGAAGGAAACAGCAGGGAGTACGCATCCGCATGTGACCTGGGTGACACAAGCCTGCAGGCACAAATTACATACATTACAAGTGATATCTGCTGTCATGGGGGGGAGGTTTGTGTGAGGCTGTTGAAAATTCAACTAAACTCTGCCTGGAAAGAGGACAGCATGGGGTCTTCTTTCGTTTTTCACTCCCCGGCGTAACAACGTGATGTTTCTAGCAAGGAAATCCCACTCCTACTCCCACATTTGGTAGTGGGGTTTGCCCCAGGGATGGGAGTTGCAAATTGCATCTGAATTTCTGGCTGCTTCACAAGCTCCAGGCCAGACTCCCTGTCAGTAAGCACCATGGGAACTGATTTATACCATCTAACTAACTGACTTAGTCAACCTAGAGTTAACGCAGCTCAGAAGATATTCAGTGGATTCATCCTACCAGCTCCACTGTGAAGATGGAGAAACTGAGGCACAGTGATTCCACGTGCCTTTCCAGTGCACACGGTCACAACAAGGTGTCAGAAAACAGATCTGATCACCTTGTCCACATCATCTGGAATGGCATCCACCTCCTCTTCCACACTACCTGCCATGAGAGTGATGAAAGAAATGACAGCCGTGCACAGAAGGTGACGGTGAGCTGGGGGTGCCTTAGCACCATGTTCTGGGTTGTTCTTCAACCTCTTGTCTTGCTTGATGGTCAATACCCAGTGTCAAGGGACTTCTTCTCTCACTCAGCCTCGAATCCTACGGACTCCAGGTATCCTATGCACGTATCTTCTTAGCATCTCTTGCATATGGGGTATGAGGCCAAGATCACGACCAGTGAAGTTTGTCATGGTGTTGGGACCCATTCTGAAGGAGACGAGTCCACCTGCTAGCCATGCAATGACATTCAGCCTTCCGTCCTCTGAACCTGCATCTTCTAAGCTGTTGCGCTGTTTCAAACAGGGAGACAAAGAAGACCCAACATGCTGCTCCAAAATCTGGGATGAAAGAGGGTATTCTGAAGAAAAACTTCAAGAAAAGCATCTGTTCTGGGTTACACCAAAGCACTTGTCAAAATTCAGAGCTGCTTCCACCAAGAGAAATTATTGTAGGATCAAGATCTCTGCAGCGCAATCTCATCCATCAATAGTCCTTTTTTGTCCCCTAGAAATAGTGGAAAAGAACTGAAAACTGCTTCGTGAGGTCACAGCTCCCATCCATCTTCCAGATAACTCAAGAGGTGACAGTAAAATGTATTACTGGTTTCCTTCTCTCCATTTTCTCAACAAATGCTGACAGCGTTCCTCTGACTATATCCACTGGATATTCTCTCTCCAGTTCTCTGGTCTTTCTGGATCTTTCATGGACAAACACACTTTGATATACAGTTAAACTCTCCCATCCATATGTAGCTTGCACATAGCTCTGCTTTGCAATGATGTTATTAAGTCCGTTATCTTGTTACATAGAATTACTTAATAATTTGTTCTGTTTGTCCTCATTGATGGAAACAATGTATTCAACCATGTGTTATCTCAGTTCCTAAGAATTTTAAGCAACCTTGCAAGGCCTTGAGTGGCTCCAGTTGTTTATTTTATCAAAGGGATGATCAGAATATATGACTCACTGCAGTGCTAAAGGGTCCTTCAGCCTAACGAAGAGAAGCAGGACATAAAACTGAAGCCAGAAGTCCGAAGCAGACAAATTCAGATGAGACAACTACAAGTCACAGGCAAAATCTATCAAAGCAATTGGTGAACTTTCTACCTCCTGAAGATGCAACTCCTCTGATTAAATGCCTGTATCTACAGTGAAAAGCCAACATCTTGCTACACACCTTTCAACCCTGTTGAGATCTTGTCTGTGTTATCAGGAGAAACAGTTACTCTTGTCCTCCTAAAAAAGACATTGAAAGCCAGGCAGATGAATCATGCCCTCAGAGTGCACATTTCCTACCACCTATGGTAAAAGGAGCCAGGGGCAGCCACATTAGATATAACTATCTACGTTATGAATGTCTAGTTAGGAGAGAACTCCACTTCTGGTCCTCAGCTCAGTTTCCAGAGGCGTCAAATGCTCTTTGGGATATGTTTGGTATCTGCACACGTATCTGCTGGCAGATATGACAAAAGCTCTATGGAGGCCCACACCTCTCTGGAATTTGGTGTCATCCAGACCTGGGTCTTCTTTAAGTCCTTTGTCAAGTCTGGCACTGCAGATTCCACAGGTATCCTCAGCATCAGCTGTGTGGGGAGGATCTGGAGCATCTCACATAGCAAAAGGTGCCAATGCTTAGAAACCTGAGTCCCCTGAGCAAATGAATCACTCTCCAGGGACAGACTTTTCAGCAGGGCCTGTTGTGGCAGGACAAGGGGTGATGGTTTTAAACTAAAGGAGGGGAGATTCAGGCTGGATAAGAGGAAGAAATGTTTTACACTGAGGGTTGTGAGAGCCTGGCCCAGGTCGCCCAGAGAGGTGGTGGATGAACCATCCCTGCAGACATCCCAGGCCAGGCTGGACGGGGCTCTGAGCAACCTGAGCTGGTGAAGATGTCCCTGCTCATGGCAGGGGTTGGACTCGATGACCTTTGAAGGCCCCTTCCAACCCAAACTATTCTATGATTCTATAAGTCTGTGATTCTGCGACTGGGTGGACAAAATCTCCACTGACTGTAACTGAGGCACTCCATGCTCATGTGGACACCATTCTGCAGACATTTGAATGTAGCTGTCTTGGTTTGTGAGCTCAACCCTACCCTACATATGATGCACAGAGCTCAACTGTGTTGACAACACACAGATATCTCACACCTCTTGAGGGTTTTGGAGGTGTCTTGCTCTACTTCCAGCAGCTGCTCCAAAAGGGAGGGAGCCTCTAGGCCTGCATCATTTCCTACCAGACCTGCGTGGGTGCATCACATGCCCACAGCATCTCAAAAAAACCCCCACACACCTCAATTTAGGCAGCTGAAAAATGTCCTGTATGTTTTCCAGACACATTACTCAAAAAATGCATTGCTGGAAACAATGCAGAAATACGTGGGTGAATTTTTATGGCCTGTGTATACAAGTGCCCAGACTCAAAGGTCAAATGGTGTTTCTGGCCATAAAGTTTCTAAGTGCTCCTTACCTATCTCACAGGATGTTTGCTTTGCTCAGGTCAGCAGTGTAGGCAAGACACTTTTCCCATGCTTTATCACAGGAGCTCCAAGTGTAAATGATTTATATGAATACTGATGTTTATTTTATCAATGGGAACACTTGCTGAAGTTAAAAGACAGTCAAACAAGATGCACTAGGACAGAAAACCACAAGCTGCATTTCATACATGTCTATAAACAAGCTAAGCTGATCAGAAACACAGGTCCAAATGTGTAAGGGGGCCACAGTGAGCTCTTGATTACACAGCTTTGAGTCCATAACCAATGTGACTATGGGAGTACTCTCAGATGAACAAGTTATAACTCATGTTGGCATGTGTGAAATAAGGAATTGGCGGAACTTATTAAGAAATAAAAGAAAAACTATTAAAAAGAAAGTAGCTTTGCTAGTGTTTCCAGTGTTGAATCGTCGGCATTCAGAGCTGTGGCCAGGATGGGGTGAGAAGGCATCTAATGTGGGTGCCCAACACTGCCAAATCCTACTAGGGAAAAATGCCAAACCTCTTCCCCTGGAAGGAGGGTGGGAAGGGGGGTCAGAGCTCAGCTGCTGCCCTTTCTCACCCTGCCCAGGAAAGCCACCCCCCCTTCAGGCTTCCTGCTCCACCCCAGCCAGATCCCAGCACCCTGAAGTCTTCATTCTTCAGCCTCATCCAGAAAGGCTGCTCTTAAGAAGCTCAACCCTTCCATTCCCAGCAGAGAGGGAAAATCCTGGCTGTTTGGAAAGCAGTGGCGATATTCTCAGAGACTTGGGGAAAGCAGATGAGGGCTTCAGCATTTTCCCCATCTTCCTGTGTCCAAGCCCTCACTGGTGCAGACTGGGAGCAAACTCCGGCCCCACTTTCCAGAAGTGCTTTCCCTATAAAAATAGGAGTTTCCAACAGAACGAGTTTTCCCTAATTGTTCCTGGCAAGCATTTCACCGTCAGCCTCCCCATGGGCAAACGAGCTACCGGTCCCTCCACTAAAACCACAGCAAACGAAGTCTGGAGAACAAAACTCAAGATGACAGGGAGAGCCTTAAATAAAAAGAAAGGAAGAAAGAAAAAATAAAATGCAGCAGGAACATAATCAAGTGAACCAAAATGCTTGTCTATGCTACCAACAGCCAGATGACAGAGCAAGCGGCTCAGGAAACCACCCAGGGGCTGAAATTCAGCACCCTCCTGTGAGTTGCTGGGGCCAGGACTTGAATTTGGGGTGAATTGGAGTGCAGAGGACAACCCAGTGCTGCCTGCAGCCCCATGTCCAGCACTAGGGGGTAACAGTGAGTCAGGATGCTGGAGCCACAGGGCTGGGACAGGTCTTGCTGGTGGAGATGGAGGGGTTGGGAGTGGTGATCCCTGAGGGGTAAGAGCAGGGAAAAGTAAATGAAGGGGCAGGTTGTGCTGCCATCGCCACCCTTGCTATGGGGCACTTGTGGGACTGGGCTGTGTCAAGAAGAGAGCAGCCAGTGTGCTGGGACAAGAGTCCCCATGCTGGGGCAGGGGGGGACATCTTCACCCAGACCAGGTTGCTCAGAGCCCAGCCTGGCCTGGGATGTCTCCAGGGATGGGGCATCCACCACCTCTCTGGGCAAAACGGGACAGTGCTTTATTACCCTCAGTGTAAAAAAATCTTCCTCTTGTCCAGCCTGAATCTCCCCTCCTTTAGTTTAAAACCATCACCCCTTGTCCTATAGCAACAGGCCCTGCTAAAAAGTCTGTCCCTGGAGAATGATTCATTTGGTCAGGGGACTCTGTTTTCTAAGCATTGGCACCTTTTGCTATGTGAGATGCTCCAGATCCTCCCCACAAGTGTCCTTGCGCACTGGTGGGAGAAGAAACGAGGTGGCATCAGAAATAGGTCGCTGAGCTTTGTGAGGAGCCCGGTGGAAGGTGCTTTCTGCCAGGCACGGGATGATTTCGGGCAAGGAGCCAACTTAGCGCTCTGCTTCTGCACACAGAGCAGGAGATGCATCCACTAAACTCCACGTGTTATTCTGAAAGCCCAGGTTGCTCGTATTTAGCAGCTGGCTCACACGCTTTTGAGCACATAATGCAATAGAAGTCCAGTGTAAGGTGTAAACCCGCAGCTTGCTACGTCTTTAGTTCAGGGCCTCATGTTCTGGACATGGACATGCAAAGCCCTGCCAGCTACCTGAGCTGTCCCTGATGGCAGGAACAGACCTGCTGCCCATCTCAGTTGGCATCAAGCCGAAGACCTCATGCGTATGCAGAGTGTAGAGCAGCTCAGCTCTTCTTAAATAGCGCCTGTATTCCCAGAGGAGCTGTGCCCAGTCATGCACGGCTTGAAAACTCGTAGTGGATTCTTTTTTTTTTTTTCCTTTAAAGCTCCAATATTTTTTAATCTTTAATCAAAATTGTAAAGCCTAAGAGCCGGTTCTCTAGCAATTGATGTTAGGTATCTAGTGATTAGAAAGGACCAGCAGTCAGGACTCCTGGGTCCCATTTTTAAATCTCCCACTGCCTCTTTGAGTGACCTTGAAGAAGTCAATTAATTTCTATGTCATTTTTGAGACAGTTAAAAATGAGGAGATAATTCTCTCCCAGCTCGCTGGGGGATTGCGAGACTTAATTGTTTGCAGGGCACTTTGCTGGCCGCGGATGAGAAGTAAAAGCCTGTTACTACACCAGAGCTGGAGGGAAGTTGAAGCCCAGCGTGGAAAGCCATGAATACTTCAGGACCCAGACTGCAGTGCTCACATCTGTCCTTGCTGCAAGTAGGAAAAACTGGTCGACCCTACATTCCATAGAATCATAGACTCATTCTGGTTGGAAAAGACCCTCAAGATCATTGAGTCCAACTGCTAACCCAACACTGGCACTAAACCATGTCCCCAAGAACCTCATCTACCTGTCTTTTAAACCCCTCCAGGGATGGTGACTCCACCACTTCCCTGGGCAGCCTGTTCCAATGCCTGACAACGCTTTCTGGAGAAGAAATTTTTCCTCATGTCCAATCTGAACCTCCCCTGGTGCAACTTGAGGCCATTTCCTCTCATCCCATCACTTGTTCCTTGGGAGAAGAGCCCAACCCCCTCCATGCTCCAAGCTCCTTTCAGGCAGTTCAGAGATCAGAAGGTCTCCCCTCAGCTCCTGTTCTCCAGCTGAACCCCCCAGCTCCCTCAGCCGCTCCCATCACACTTGTGCTCCAGCCCCTTCCCCAGCTTTGTTGTCTCTCCCTGAACTTGCTCCAACACCTCAACACCTGTCTTATAGTGAGGGATACGGAGAGCAACTTTCCAGCAAAGAAAACCAGCAGTGCTCCCTATAGCAACAGGCAGCTCCCCTCAGGAGCTGCCCCAAGGCTGCCCTGCCCCAGGCTTTCACCAGCTCTGAAAGCTGGTGTCTCCTTGCAATTGTGTCATAGAGACAGAGGCAATGAAAAGGAACCAGCTGCCTCCATCCAGTGCCACTCATACGCATCCATCTCTCACCCCCTCAGGCTCCCAGCTTCGGCACGTTGGCCCATCCTCACCGGTAATGTGCTGATACCTCACCAACAGGGACTCATCACCAGCTGGGAGCCTCTCAGCATCCAGCCACAGCTATGAAGTCCCACTTGGGCTGTCAGCTGCTTTGCGGAGCCTACCAAAAAAATCCTTTAGGGCTTTAGGTTTGCTGGGAAATCAAATATTTTCACATAGAGAAGGAGGTGATCATTTTGCTGAGGTGCTCTGCTGAGGTCAGTGGAGCTGCGTCAGGCCACACCAGCCTGCCCTGGGGTGTAAGTGACTCCTATAGGAAAAGATCTCTGAATTTATATAGGCGTAAGTTTATTTTTCCCTCAAAGGGAAGCTTGTCACTGCCCTGTCTGCAGAGCTGATTGCTGCACAGGTTTCCCCGGGCAGAAGAGAGGAAGAGGAGCTGCCGCCAGGGAACCCTGTCCAAATTAACCTACTTACCAGGTGGCTCTCCGAATCCACATTACCAAAGTGGCTGTTTGTTTGCTTTGGGCTATTTCTGTGCAAGGAGTGACTAGAGATAAGCAAAATTCAGAAAATTTCAGCTCCCATGGGAAATGTCAGCATTTCAGAGGTCAGCTGCTATCCTAAATCAGGCCGGTTCAGCAAAATGAAGTTCTGGTTGAACTGACTTGGAACAGTTGGATTGTCCCTACTGAAAAACTGGAATCTGGGGAAAGAAAGGGGAGAGAAATGGTGGAAATTTTCTTTTACTTGCAGGAAACTTCCCTTTTAGAGAAATCGTATTTTTCACTTGTTCCAGTCCCAAACTGCTCCAGAACTAATGCCAGGAATTCCCTCATCTATTTATACTCAGTTTTGCTGTCTGGGTCTTATTGTACCTGGCATTTGCTGTGACATATGACCACGCTGTAAATAATACCAGGAACATTTACCTTGTGGAAATATCGTGGAGGGAAGTTTTCCAAGAGCTCTTTGTTAACCTGCTGTCACCAACCTGCAGGGACCGTCCCAGGTCCCTCCAGCCCTGCCAGCAAAGGTCCAAAGCCCTGTGACTTTCTGAATGCTGGAGCTGCAGCAGCGTGGGGATATTTTGGCGGGGCTAAATGCTCTTTCTGATGAAAAAAACCCAGCAACACTGTGAATTTCTGTCCTTTTTGCCAAATGAATTCATTTAGAATTAAAAAACATAAGTTGCTTGAGATGGAGTTCACTATGAAATGCCTCTTTGTTCAGAGATTTCCTTTCACTCTGTTTTTCTTCTTAACGTGAAAAATGCTTAAAAGCGAACTGAAATGTTTTCTCTGGGATTGAGTGAAACTTTTTTATTAGATCAGGAACAATATAGATGTGTGTAATTATCTTTCAGCATTACCAGGAAACCAAAACATCTCTTACTCACCTCATTGTAATTGAAAGCGTCGTGGGACACCCCGTTAAAATTGAAGCCGTTTGCAATTGGCTTGGATCCAAACAAATAACTCTTAACTGAAATGCTTGTTTTTACAAAAGAAGCCACGAAAACACTACCGTAATGAGTATCTATCAGTGCTTACTTCAGGGGACAAAACTGCCAAATGGTGGTTCTGAATCTAATCTCACCAACAGTGCCGTAATTACAAGCAAAATCAGGTCGGTGGATTGCTGTTTTCTTGGTATGAAGCTGATGTCAACCTGAGACAGACCAGATCTGGAACGAGGTTCATCTGATTGGATGGAAATGTCTATATTCGAGTTCCTTTTGCGGTCACAGAAATCTAGTTGTGACAGTAGTCAGCGGTGTCTGGGGAACAACTCACCTCCACCTGGAATAGGTGTCTAAACCAGCCTAACTAAAACACACCTTGAAAATACTGATGTTTACACTGACTGGAAAAAACAGCTCAGCGTGAGCAGCTCTGATGGAGACACTGAGGGTGTAGATATGTAGGAAGGAGCCCAGGTGCCTAAATACAGGCATCTTTGAGATGTCCTGGTGCTCCCCACTTGTCTTCTCGTTGCCACTCAAGGGCATGGGTCTCACACAGGTCCTACCTCCTATCTACCAGCCTCGTGCAGATGTCTCTGATAACACGGGGCATCTAAAGTGGCACTTGATGCCTGATTCACTCCCCTGAAATTGCACGAGATGAAAAACATTCCCAGACTCCTCAGGACGGCAGGACTTGGAAACGCACGCTTTGGAAGTGCTCCTGACGGGGCTGTATCTCCGAAGCCGGATCACGTAACGGCAGCCTGCAGCGTGACAGTCCTGCCCAGATTTTTGGGAGGTTACCCAGGCAAGTCAGACTCTTGTTACCTTACATAAGACACATGGCGAGAGGAGGAATTGCCGTGGAGACTGTACGGTGCTTTCTTCGAAGGTTCCTGCACTGATTTCCAACCTTTTGTCACCTTCTGTGTAATCACATCCATTATTTACGTGCTGACAAGTCACACCTCTTGCTTTGGGGGGGCAGCACCATGCCAAACCGCCCTCCCTCTTTGCGGTGGCAGAGTTTGCTTGCATCAAACTAGGAAACAGGAGATTTACACCAGTGGCATTACACAATCACTCCAGATAAAGGGAATATAACATGTCAGCAGTGTCCATGTCTTTATCTGTGTAGGAAAGGCATACAGGAACACACAGATCTTTGTGGTGTCGATAGAAGAAAATATCCTTCCCCCGCAGTTCGCCTGAACATGAGTGGTGTAGAGTGGATGGCACTATCTGACCGACAGCTTCAGTGCTCTTTATCTGGTATTAGACCAGAGCTGGCACTGCTTTAAATCACGTATTTCCCTTTCGCTGTCATTTATAATCAACAGAGATTTTTAATGTTTATATAGCTTTTTTCATCCTAAGGATCCCACAGCATGTTATAAGGCAGGATGCAGATGCACCTCTCCTGTTCTGCAAGTAGGATAGTTCAACGAGGACATCAGGATGGGCTTTGTCCATGGGGAGCACATCTGGGATTTCTGCCTCGGTGGCTTTTTTGCTCATGGGTGTTCTGGTCGGTGATGGTTTCCCAAGTAGTAATGGAAAAAAGGCACAACAATCCCATTCGGATTCCCCTGTTACAAAATACTTCCTAGAGGGGGGTTTGAAAGAGAGATATGGCCCAGGGCAAGGAACTCATGCAAGCATGATTTGTGCAAAGGTGCAGATGTTTTAGGGGCCAAATTCACATCATATTTTGTAAAGAGGGCAAATCTGTCTCCAGAGACGACTGACGAAAGTGAAAATAGACTGAAGAGAGGTTTGATTTTAATACCTTGAGATCCAAGGAAAACTAGACTGTAAACTTGAGGCTCTCTAACCGGATCTGGACACCTCAGCTGTAGATGTCTATCTTTGATCTTCTTTGCTGGACCTCGTTAGGGTCCATGAAGACAACCACGGTCCTTTAGGGCACAACCCAATGCAGCATGTCTTGCAAATGTCTACTTGAGGATGAGGATTTAGGATTTAGGATGAGGATGCTGGACCGTAAAAGGGGTCCAGGATGAGTACTCAGAAGTAAATGTCGACGTTGCAGACATCTCAGGTTAGGAGAGATAATTCCTACCTGTCTGTACCTTGTAGCAGCACCTGTGAGCCCAAAACAGGGCAAGGGATCTAAAGAGAAAACAAGAGTCATGCTTTCATCTTGACCAACACCTTTGTGTTCTCTGTCCTACACCTTTCAAAGCAACAGAGGAGATCCGGTAACCACCACTGGGCTCTTTGTTGCTTTGGATCCATATGACAAGCCAGTGAAACAGGCCTGGCCAGACAGTCCCTCTAAAAGTAATCAAAAGGTGGCTTAGTTTAATTAGCCAGGCCAGAAGGCGGTATAGAAATCAGCAAGTGCAGGAGCACTGATTCACACATACCCAGAAATAACAATCTTGATATTTAGACCACTGAAATAAAAAGAGTGGGTGGGAGATGGGATGAGAAATAGTAATCTTTAAAACACAACCCATTTTAATCTTTCTTTGGAGATTATAATGAGAATTGTGAAATTACAGGATGAATGCAAGTTTCCTATTTAGCAAATTAAAGAGAGGTTTCTAGGCTTTCCAGAAGCTTCAGCCAGCTTCAAAACAGAGCGGACCAAAACTAATAATCACCCAGACTAATTGCAATCCTTGTCAGAAGAATAGATCTAAGAATACACCCTCCAAGCACCTGATTCACAGTTGATGGGAATCTTTCCAGTGACTTCTCTGGGTTTTGGACATACGCGGAGCTTTTTCCCCTTAGACGCAGATATCTTAGACCCGTGCCTACAGCTGCTAAGAGAGGCAATGTTTGCCTGTCTGCATTCCAGAGCTAACGCGCATTCCAGCCCGTGCAGAGGACTTTGCCTCACCTCCCATGAACAAGGTCACCCCACCTTTGATCCTCTGCGTTGGTGTAAGGCTATCCGAGGAGGGCTGCGCCATGACCCAACACCTCGCTGCCTGCTGTGTTTCTCTCTTTAACCAGATTTTTTTGCTCCAGCGAAGCTGCTCTCGAAATGGCTGAAGCTCACATGCCTGATCTTGAAGCTTGCGAGAGCGCAATTATCCAGCAGGTGTAAAGCCGGCTAATGCCGGTGCGGCGCAGCTCGGGCATGCGTCAGGCAGGGCGATGTGTCAAATGATTGTTGTTGTTGCCATGGGAATAACAACAGAGGAGAAGAGCACCACATAACGCCACGGCAAACTGTCACGTGTCAGCAGGGCATCCGCCTTCACCCGCTTCACCTCAGCTGGAGAAGGGGACTGTGATTTGGGGAAACTCTATACATTTGGGAAAAGTTTTCATATGAACTTGATGAGTCTTATTTGAACTGCTAAACCTCAGCAGTGACTAATACTTCTGAGCTCATGAGATGTACCAGAATCTTAAGATGGTCAAAAGACACAAGACAAGTGACCAATGGAAAGACGAATTGAGGAGAGGGCTTAAGAAGTAGCATGTAGGCCAGGTATGTCAACTGCCTCTTAGCTTCCCGTTGTCCCTTGCTAGAAAGGCTCTGGCCACCTGTTTTAGTCCCAGGATGGAATTGTGAGATTTGCCTGAGCAACCTTGCCACCTCCACTCTTTCCTCAAATGGAAGTCTAAATCACAGAATGGTTGAGGTTGGAAGGGACCTCTGGAGATCATCCAGTCCAACCCAGCTGCTAAAGCAGGGTCACCAGAGCAGATCACACGTGTCCAGGTGAGTTTTGAATGTCTACAGAGAAGGAGACTCCATAACCTCTCTGGGCAACCTGTTCCAGGGCTTTGGTACCATCAAAGTAAAGAAGTTTCTCCCCATGTTTAGATGGAACCTCCTGTGCCTCAGTCTGTGGCCGTTGCCCCTTGTCCTGTTGTTGGGCACCACTGCAAAGAGTCTGGTCCCATCACAGAGCTGTCTCCACACCAGCAAAGCCTGAGAGGTCTCCACATAACCTAGACCAGAAGGGGATATCTACATAAGTCAACATGCAACTGAACAGCCCTAGGTGGGCCATGCTAGGGACTAATTAGTCCTGTTGGGAACTCTTGAGAAGAGCATGGACAAATACTGAGAAACTACTTAATGCCAAAAGGCCTGAAATATCTTCACCTAGTTCATGCTGTATCGTAGTATCCAACTTACAGCACGGGGCACAAAAATAGCTTCCAACGATATTATCACTTTGTTATAATGGGCTAAATTCAGCCCTGAGGGGCTGTAGAAATTAATGGAGTTTGGCCCAACATGTTGTTAATGAGGATGGTGTATTTCAAGCCCATAAGGTACCACACTTCTGCCACTACAGATTGGCTGGGAATAATTCACCTCTTCAGAGACACTGCATTCACTTCCAGCCCTATGTTTGCTCTAAATAGAGGCAGCAAAAATAGACATCAAAACCAAAACCATTTCTTTCAAACTCCAAATGCCTCTGGCTCTGATTTTGATCTCGCATGCAACAGAATCTCAAGTGGTGGAGAGGTTTATTTCTCATTTGTGCCAGCAAAAATGAAATGGGCACACTATGTTTAACACTGCTTTAGAATGCAGAACATCTAAGGCAGTATCTACACACTCAGAAAATGTTCACCCTGATTTTGCACCTTTTGATTTCTGTAACCACCTAGTTTCTAACTTCCCTGCCCATACAGCTAATTCTACCTCCCCAGAAGCCCCTTCTCAAGAACTTCAGAATCAAACTCATGCAGCATCAGATTTCTAGTTCTGCATGATCCTGTCCTCATCTCTGGAAAGCACGTAAGCCCATGTTCACCTATTTGGACCAACACACAACTGTTTATCTGTAAGAATACGTACATAAGGATGCATTCTTGGAGACTGCACTGTTATTCCCTCCTTTTGCATCTTAGTCTTAGCCCCCAGTTTGAACTTGGCCTTTATGTCTTCGCTGCTGTTTGTTTTGAAATGGGGCACAGCCATAGGGGTTAAAATACACCCTCAGTTTTTGCATTCAAATTCTCCATCATGCTCTCTATTTTCCACAAACACCGAAAACCTCGGAAAAAAAAAAAAGTGGAATGCTCCAGAAAGTACCAAACTGCAATTCAAGTGGGGTCAGATCTTCTGAACAGTCTTGTCATTTTTAATGTAGATGATGAATGTAAAAGATCTCACACATTCCCTCTTCATTTTAAAGCTTATCCCAGGTTTTCTTACCTGAAGGGGTAACTGAGGAAGGATCTCCCCTGAATGTCTAGTACAGCCTTACGAGTTTCAGCTACACCTCTTTTAGAGGACTATATTGTGCCAGGGAGCATTTTATGGTCCAGAGGCCAACAACCACAGTCTGTCTGTGTCATAGAATCATAGAATCATTTTGGGGTGGAAGAGACCCTCAAGATCATTGAATCCAACCGTAACCTAAATCTAGCACTAAACCATGTCCCTAAGAACCTCATCCAAATGCCTTTTACACCCCTCCAGGGATGGTGACTTCACCACTGCCCTGGGCAGCCTGTTCCAATGCCTGACAGCCCTTTCCATGAAGAATTGTTTCCTAACATCCAATCTAAACCTCCCCTGGCACAACTTGAGGCCATTTCCTCTCATCCTATCACTTGTTACTTGGGAGAAGAGCCCAACCCCCTCCACGTTCCAACCTCCTTTCAAGTAGTTGTAGACAGCAACTATCCATGTAGACAGCGACTGTCCATAGTATCAAAGTCCTTCGGTCTCCAGATAATGGTGACCTCATCCAAAACTGCCTACAGAGAAAGGTCCCTTGTCCAGGTGAACTTCCAAACAGAGATTGGAGACTGTTGGGGACAGAGGTAGGTGGCCTGGGCCAAAAATTCGGAGATCTTTCTATTAACTCAAAAAACAATAGAAGACAAATTCCAGGGGGTCAGCACCATTTGTTTCACTGCTGTAGATGTAGTCTTTAAAACCTTCTCATCATCATAAAAAAAAGACGACTGGATCATTTTTTTCTGCACTACTTGCTTTTAGCTTACGGGTTGTTCTCCTTTTCCCAGAAAGAAAGAAAAATGTTCACTGCTGATAAAAACTGTGCTGAAGTGGAGCACACCCACATCTTTCCTTTGGGATAAGCTTACGGTTTACTTCCTGTGACTCATAACCTTAGCTCCCCAAACTTGTTGACTTTCAGCAAGATAGCCAAAGGTGGGACTTGGGACTGCAAGTATGGACTCATACAGGCTACGGCTATGTAGATTAGGACTTTCCAAGGAGGTTAAAGAATTAAGTGTCCAGCTCACTTCAAACCCAAAAGCTCTACCTGGCCTTCACTCATACAGAAGGACCTCCCAACAGCATCACTCTATGCTCCAGCTCAGCTGGGGATAGCTAAGGTATTGTGTTTGGCCTTCACCATCTCCAAGCATACTTCATTAATTACTTGGATCACAACGAAGTAAAGAGCTGATTCGAGATTCTCATCTACTTAGTAATTTGTTAACTTCTGATAAAACTGAGCTTTGTCTTCTTATCTCTCTTTGCCAAACAAAGATGCCAAGGCCAGCAAGTGAACCTCATCTTTCACACAACTCACCTGATTCAATCAGTCACATATTGTAGTTGATCATTACATTTTCTAGATAACCACTTGCCCTCTATTCTATGATATAAAAAATGTTTGGTGCACTAACCAGCATTTAAAGGGAAGGAAGAAAAAAAGACAAAGCTCCGCTGACATCATACCTTTCTTATCAGGTTCATTGGTGTAAACTGGCAGTTTAGCAATGTGCTTGGTCCACAATCAGCAGGAATAACTGTTCTCTCTAGAATGAAAACATATTATTTATCCTCAATATACAACCATTGTACCTCATTCTCCATGGACCATTGTAATACAAATGTTTCCCAATGAACAAACTTCACCATCTTATTTATTATTATTATGATTTTCGAATCCTCAAAACACGAGCCTAGTCTTCCTTCAGGGAGATGTGACCTCACTTAATTATACAATTCAGGTTAAAGGTCTGGCTCTTACTCATGGATGTTCTACATCTCTTGGGAACTACCTCTCAGATACAACCACTATCAGCTTTGCTTTTCTTGTGAACGTATCTGCTCATATCTTTCAGGCCTCTCCTTTGTAAGATATCGGGCTTTCTTGGGTACAGGCTGGCACTTATAGCCTGCAGACTTTAAAATCAGAACTTTAAAGTCACAATTCTTAATTATCACCAAATCTAAGGTAAAATGGAAACTTTGAAAACTTTGAAAATCAACTTTAGAAACTTTACCATCAATTCTGAAAATCTCAACTTTGGATTGATGCCCTCATGGTGGAAACGGATCTACATTCATCTGGTAGTAGTGATAAAATTTTGCTCTTATTTATAACAGCGTAATTCTGGAGGTATATTTATTTAGTCCCTAAAACTATGTCCTTTGGCTAAGAGTAGATTCACACATGTGTAACAGATTATGACCTTTCTCCCACCTACTCCAAGGCTTTGGCACCATGTGTATTTGTAGCATTATGTACGCAGTAAGCAATCACCCTATAAAATAGGAAGGCAACTCCAGGGAGTGAGTCGCTGCCAATAGCAAAGAACTAGTTAGTGAAAAGGGTGGTTAATGTTCTCAAATACTGAGTGGTTAACAACACGTCAAGTGGCTGTTGAGAGAATGCTCGTATTTACTCTGAGGTCAATTATTCACTCATAGATTTCTTAGTTTGATTTCCTTGTAATCTATTTCCTCTATTACATATTCATAATCATCTTCTCATGAGTTCTCCTCCTACAGCTACCATTTATTCTCTATGTTCACCACATAGCCTTTTGTACTGTATAGATGGTGAATAATAATTTCCATAGAGCTGAGACTTTTTTTTTTTTTTAATTAAAGCAATGTTCTTTAGAAATAAACGCAACAACCATCAATTAAATTTAACAAATAAGGAAAAGTCATTAAACAAGAACACCAGTCAAGATGCTGAGCTGAAATTCAAATGACATCAATCATACTTGTTCCAAAAGGTTGATTTAATCAATACAAATTCCACAGGGTTTCAGTAAGGGAACCATTCACACACGTTACTTGTTATTTTTCTGGAAGATGCAGTTACCAGCTCTGTACCTGGGGCACCAGCTACTCTGGAAAAAGGTGTAAAAAAGCTGTGCTCCACACATTGTGCTTCTGAGAAATCACCAGAGAAGACATCTCAGGTTTTGTATGGTGTCTTCACTCTTCCACATGAACAAAATCAGGTGCAATGAACCGAAGCATTTGAAATACATTACTGAAAATAAGGGCTCACTTTCCCTGGGGACTCAAAACTATTTACTTCTACAGGAGACAAACAGGTGTTTTTCCTTTTTCAATTAGGATCTTCAAAAAAAAGAAAAAGCACAAGCCTTGTAAGGTTTGCAAGGGAGTTTTTCTGCATCAACAATTCAAAGTATCTGAGAGGGAAGGACTTGGTCACCAAGCAACTAGAACTAGATTAAGAAAAGTAGCCTGGTGGGTCTTACAAAAGTCAGTACTTTGGATCTTGGCTTCAAGGGAATGGGGTAAGAAACTTGCAGCTCTGGAACTGGGTATCATCAAATATTTGTTTCATACAGCTACGTGTTTTGTGGCTGGGAGACTGACATAATTCATCTCAATCCTGAGAAAAATATATATATATTTAATTTATCATACAAACCATAAGATGTTATTTACTACTGTCCAGTATGTACAGTTTCTGAAACAAATGTTGAATATTTTGATCCTATTCACTCTTCCCACATCAAGAAAAAAAAAGGGAGGGGGATCAGATGATCAGGGCAATGCAGACTGTCCAAAACAGGCATCGGTAGCATTTGGTTGGAATTCAATAAACTTTCGGTTTTCTTGAATTAAGATGCAACAGTATCAGACATGGAAAGGGGGTGCATTTTATCGTAGAAAGACAGAAGAGAAGAAGCTAATATTCTGTTCTTCCACAGCAGTTTTTCCAATGTACTTCATCTGGGTAAATTTGTGAACAGTCCCAAACTCTCGATGCTCTACAGTTTCATTGTGGAAAACACAACAGAGCGGTGGATGCCACCAAGACAGAAAATATGGCATGCTCTAATATGGATTCATCATAAGTCTCGTGAGATTTGGGTCTCTTCTTTGCCATTCAGCCATCCTGTGTGTTCTTTGCTTGCTCTGAACCATCCTCTCCCATCCCGGTCCTGTTTTCCTTGGGTAACTAGATCGAAAACTCCGCAAGGACTGAGCAGTTACACATGGTCATTCATACCGCAGTTACACACAGCAACAACAAAAAAAGCGTACGATAAAGTGCATCTTGCCAATTGTGTTTTAAATATCTATTTGGCCCTGAGCAAGAAAGAAATAGTGACTTCTGCGGTAGAGCAGTCTCTTGGTCCAGTAGCTGGATTGTGTCCTAGAGCCATCTCATAGATCTGCTTTCCAGAATTGCAGCCAGACACACACAACTCCCATTAAAGTATTTGATTGCTCTGTGAGCTTAATTCTTCAATACCCCAGGATCTATAGATTACAACACACTATATCATAATGTATAGCAAATAGTATTGAAGTCAGTTGGCACTGGCTAAGTAAGGGCCAAACAAAAGATGGATATTAGAGTCCAGAAAAAGGCACAAGGGAGTTTAACCTGTCCACGATATTTCTGTGAGGGCTGCAAGCAGAAAATCCCATCCCATTATCTCCAGAGAAGGAAGAAGGGTGGTGAAGAGAGAAGGGTGAATTATTAAAGGATAGGCCAAGTATGACTGAGAGCTTATTAAAAAGGTAGGAGGATGGGTAGAGCGGAGAAACAGCTTGCTAGGCTGGTTCTATTAAAACCTAAGGCCAGATCCTCTGTGTAAATCAGCATAGCTCCATTGACTCGGCTTGACTGGTTGACTTCTCTGGCTTTACGGCAGTTCACCAGCTGACACTTCAGCCCATTAACTTGAAGCATTGCATGTTTTCCTGTGAGCCTGGTCTTCTGTTTGTTCTGCCCCCCACTCTTTTTCTTTTCCTTTTTTTCTTTTCCCTGCCAGAACTGACAAAATTCCTCAGCTGAAACATCTGAGGAACGACATCTCATCAAAGATGGACGTTTCCATGGAAATATCTGTCTCAGATGAAATTTTTTGAGTCTTTCACAGATAAAATATAAATAACTGCTTGGACAAGTTTTCGGTAAATTAAAATAGAAACTTTGCTGGAGAAGCTGAAATGTTGTTTGGGTTGCATTTTTCCTCTCTTTTCTCTAATAAAGAATATACAAAGACTGAAAAAGTGACCAAAATGAAAATTTGCTGAAAACTTCCTAGAGGAGACAAAACCATATACCAGGTTATTCCCCAACAGATGCCAACATTTATAGCCCTGAAGGCAGAAAGAAATGACGAAGAGCTGGTAGCAGTGAATGCAAGGCAGAGGAGGGAGAAATAAGCACTCCTGGCTTCTCTCTAGATGGAGGACTTTTCTTTTTTCTCCCTCTTTTCCCTGCTCCTCCCTTCCCACTCATTGCAGCTACTGCCTCAGACCATAATCTGCTGGAAAAAAAACAACAGAGCAAGCTGTGCCTCCCCTGCACCAGCCGTTGCTGATAGAGAGATCCTCTGACATGAATCTAAGGGTTTTTTCCTCCTCATGTTGAGCATTCATTCACCCCTACAAATGGACCGACATTTAATTGTATGGGGAAACATATTCCAGGGGTGAAACTACTGTGACTGTTTCCCAAAATACGATCCCAAGGAAGAAGAACTGGTTATGGAAGATTATGCACTGAAAATGATTTTACAAATGAATATGTAAAATAAAATGCAGAGTTCTGTTCAAACACATAGAAGAGTCTGACCACAATGGAAGGTGGTAACTACGTCGCTGAGAGTCTCCATGAGGAATCTCAGCCCACGAATACTAGAGGGAGTAGGAATGCACCCAGGATCCTGGATACATCCTACCACCCCACATCTGTCAGGAGTCCAGTGCCCTAAAATAGTGCTGGGGAACCGCTGCTGGGGGTCGTGCCCAATATGTGTAATGACAGCCAAATCCGTGCTTTACAATGCAAAGGTAGTATTGAAGATGAAAGATTCAGTTGAGTATTTCCAGGGCTTTATCTTACCATCACTACCCAGAAAGCTCTCTGTAAATGAAATGTTCCAACTTAATCAATCCCTGCTTCTGGAAATGCAGTACCAGCTTCCTTGGCACAGTTCAGAATAGTGAAAAAAAGTAAGAAGCCTCCTACGACTGGGGAAGAGCGCTAGAACTACCAGCTGCTTTGAACGTTTGTAGAGGAATACTTGGGGACTAAGTCGCAAATACACCAATATATTCCACTTTCCAGGAGCCTGAAGTATGTTTGGCAATATACAGGAGAGAACTGCTGGTGGTGTGAAACCTTAGCTGGGAGGCTGACTAGAACGGTGCATAATCCTACACACGGATGAATACGGTCATGCCATTTTATTGCTGTGCATAAGGTCCCATAAAGAATGTGTCGCTTGACTTACTTTTTCCACATAAAGGATAGAATATATGTTTAAATCACTGCTTAGCTTTAGGCAGCGCTCAGCTGCTGACCAGTGTGGATATCCCATCTGACGGAGCGAAGGAAAAGACATGCAGATTTGTCATCGCTGCCAAAGTGGTTTTGTACAGCAAGTACTAATGCAGAACGAGACAAGAACTACTTATTTTGGTGGAGGAAAACTCTAGATTTACCCGAGCTAGTTAGGTGAGGCCAGCTAGATTTAAATAAAAATAGTTTGTGAAACCACAAATGCAATTAAAAGCAAAGAGATTGCACTGGGGATAGGTGTTATTGAGTGTGTGTGAGGGCATGTCAGAATCTGGCTCTGAATAGTTTTGATTAACAAACCTGAATCTGAATTGTTGGAGAACTGTTCATTTCGTTAAGCCATTATTCATGGCCTGTGACTGGTCATAAGTAATGTTCTGCATCCTGATGAGAGGATTGAAGCTTACACGGGGATGATGAATGCCTGACAGCCGATAATGAATAGTGTGCTTCCCTCACAATTCACAAATGCTCTGGGGTTTCGGAATTGTAAACTACCAGGCCAACTCACTGAACAAGTACATTGAAATAACATTCCCCAAAGCAGCAGGATTGGAGCTCTTTCTCTAGGGGGTAGAGTTTAATTTCCCTAAATCAAAGCAGTACAGGTCAGAGCAGGTGTCCGAGAGCTGTTTGTTGGTTTTGTCTCAGGCCCAGGCCCTCTGCAAACACAACCCAAACCCTCAGCCACAAATTCCGGCTTAGGGAGGGAGGTGGGGCGTTCCCTGCGAGCTCAAACCCCAATTTTTCCAAAAAGCACTGTCCCCCCATGATCCGAGCATTCCACTTGTAGTTGAAGCAAAAAATAACCTACACGATCACATAAATAGCAACCAATGGAAGCGAAGTAATCCATTCACCAATATACCGGCGAAGAGACTGTCTTAATTATTTAACTATTCTGGTAAAAGCTAATGCAGAAAGAACTTAAATGGCGCACGGAACTTGCGCAGGGCTTTGAGCCAAAGGGAAATTTCACACAAAACACCAGGCAGTTCAAAGTCTTCTCTGCATGCAAATGGAGCAGAGGCCGCTGCTGCTACCCTGAGCTGCGGGATGAGTAGCCAGGGGCAAAGCATTGCAAATGATGCTTGGACCAACACACTGCGATGCCGTTTTCCAGTTTTATCACAGTCTCTAAACACCAGTTTGGCTCGTGTCCAGTCATATATATCTCCCCAACTGAACATAATGCAAGAATGCAAGGAAAATGTTTCACTTGCTGGCCCAAAGAAGAGCGAAATGTAGAATAGCTGTCAAGTGAAGCTTGGACAAAATCACCTGAGAACATCGAGGGAGACCTTATTGTGGCCTTTCAGTGCTTAAAAGAGGCAGATAAGAAAGATGGGGACAGACTTTTGAGCAGGGCCTGTTGAGATAAGACAGGGAGTGATGGTTTTAAACTAAAAGAGGGGAGATTCAAGCTGGACAACAGGAAGAAATATTTTACACTGAGGGTGTATACATATATATGTATATATAAAATATATATATATTTTACACCCAGGTTGCCCAGAGAGGTGGTGGATGAACCATCCCTGGAGACATCCCAGGCCAGGCTGGACGGGGCTCTGAGCAACCTGAGCTGGTGAAGATGTCCCTGCTCATGGCAGGGGTGGCACTGGATGAGCTTTGGAGGTCCCTTCCAACCTAAACTATTCTATGATTCTATCAAGATGCACACACCACAGCTGAACATTTATTTGATAGACAATCATGTGCAGAACGCTTTACCCATGACAGACAAGAAATAAATGGTTTGTCTTGAGATATTTGTATTTCACGGGTTGATCTTTCAACCAAGCTGAAGAACCAATTAATTGAATTAACATGGCATATCGGTCTCCAGAGCACTCAACACTTCACAACTGTGCCTACACATCTTCATCTAGTAGCGCTACAATCTATTTGCTCCCATTTACAGCCACGTCTTTGCTCGCTGGAAATGACAGTGATGGCGCTCAGTCAGCTGGTGGCTTGGGACAGGCTTCAAGTTGGGAATGGCTTACGTGAGCGTCTCAGTTCAGTGGTATCCTGCTGGGATGGCGACTCCAAAAATAAGCAGAAGATTTTTCGCTGACCCAGTGCCACAGCATCAGTTACAGTTTCACTCAGTGCTTCTGTTTCTGATGGGTGGGTGACGGGACCAGGAATCGTGGACTTTGATCTTCCAGGGCTGGTACATGACTTATCACACTAACATTCCTTCCTGCATCTTTAGTGGATTGATTTTCAAGAACTTAAAGGAAAACTTCAATCTAAGACTGGAGAGGTAGATTGGGTAGTCCCAACCCTGCCAGAAATTGCATGTGTGATTTCAGTTAATTACTCTTCCTATGCTTTGGTTTTCCACACGAAGTTATATTTTCTTTTACACTTAAACTGCAAATCTTTAGGCCCTGGGTCACTTCCTACCACTTTTTGTACAGAATCCAGCACAATGAGACTAATTTTGACAAGATTGTTTAGTTATGTTGATCTCACCATCAAATATTTTTATTAACCTCGATTTCATCCTAGTTGCCTACGTAAGTGCGTCTACCCTTCTGTTCTTCGTAGATATTTAGCAGGGAACTTGTTTCATGGTGCTTTTACTGGGATACAACTTCTACAGTGAAAGGTGTAGGATATTACTCCAAACTACTTGGAGATGGCCAGTGTCTCCTGCTTTGGGAGTCATTTTGAACCAGTTGATCAGCAGCACCTCCATAGCTTTGCATACTCAGGAAAGCAATGTGGAGCTCCTGGTGTCCACTGGATTCCTTTTCATTACACGTACAGCAGAAGGAACAGCTGGGGAAGAGAATAATACTATTCCCAAGCACAGATTAGCTCTGCTTTTCCAACATCTAAAGCACCTTTCCCCAAAAAATGCCACTGGGATCCTTTGCAGCTCTCCAGCAAGCAGCTGGAGACCTCTCATTTTAAATTGAGACCTCACTGCTGGTCACCTCACATTTTAAATGCCCTGCTAGGAAATTCTCCAGGGCAAAGCCACCAGGATTGAAATGCTAAGAGTTACTAGGAGCTTTTCTTCAAGGACCTCCTATTTCCTACCCTTTCTGTGGTTCATTTTCCAGCCCGCTGCCTTACCACCTCCTCCATCCACCCTTCCCCCTCATGGCTCGCATACAGAACTCACACACGCCTAAGGCTCCTTTTCGTTACATCTGCAGATACTCTCTCCTCTTTTTCTCACTCAAGCCTACCCACTTGGACTCCGATTTCCCTACTTCCAACCACACGGACCACCCCGCCAGATGAGAGAAGCTCTTTCGCATTCTTGACGTTCTCATGTTCCACCAGCAGCCGTGTGAACAAAATTTCAACCAGGCAAATGGTCAGAGTGGCAAGTAAGCAAAGCTTCAAAGACTTCAAAGGGAATTTGTGGTTTACGTGCTAGCATTTTTGTGGTAGTCATCCACTGCTAGTTAGGTCTAGTATCAGCCTTAACCAATCAAGCCACTTCACTTTCAAAAGCCAGCCCATAATTAAAAAAGGAGGCCAATGGACTCTCAGTGATGATGCAACAATGTGTTCTCAGGTGCTCTTCTAGGCATGAGGCCAAAAGCTAAGCTACCATTTATGCAATTTGAAATGAATCGCATAAAATTAGGCACTGACTGGAATTTCTCATTGCAATTCTTAATCGTTTTGACTTTATTTTTCCAGCAGTCAGCAGGTTTTTCTTCTGAGAAGTCCTTTAAAAAAAATTAGATGGCTCCTTACCATGACTATCAGTTCACTGAGATGCCAGGACACTGCACTTAAAGACCTCTCGTGTTCCTCACTCCTCCTCTTCTGTTTCTCAATTAGGCCAAATTCTATTGCCTTTATTCATACTACAGCTTTATTTCACAGCTCGCACTGTTGATTTCAGTATTGACTCCTAGAATAAATTACCATTCCAGCGTGCCAAGATGACCCAAAGTCCTTGCTGAGGGCTGTTTTAAGCCTTTGTCAGGCTTTTCTTATCCCATTTCATCATCCACAAGGCCGGGACTTTCTCACAGCTCAACAGCTGGTTCCCCCAGAACTGGTAGACAAACACCTTCCCATGTTTACTGCGCTTCATGGGAAAGCACAACCGCATCACTAATGCCGCACGCATCTACCGTTGCTCTCACTAATTTAGCAATCCCACCGTGTATCTATCATTAAGAAAGGTATTTGCTGTCCTCTTTCAAAGAGGCGAGTTTTATACGCAACAACGGTTGCGTTGGTCAATGCTTCAGTGAACCAGGCATCACATTAATATTTCCCACATTTGGAGGATAAAATAGACACTTTTAACAATGGGTACCAGCAACTGAAACGAGCATTTTGAACATTTAGAAGCATTTAAAAGTATGAACCTCTAAGACTTATCAAAACATCGTGTACCTATCCCATTTCTCTGCAGTGAAAGTCCAGCCAACTCAGCAGATCACTTCTACGTGCTGACACCCACCTGAGCTGGCGCACAAGGTGGAGCTTGGTTATGGAGCCTCTTCTTGGAAATCACTTGGGACGTTTCTCAGTACAAACCCCCGACCAAAACCCATTGCTTACCAACCATGTATCAGGAAGAACACCAAGGGTGCAAAGTCAAATCCCCAAAAGATAGAATGCCAGAGTTAAGGTGATCATGACCTAGTCTGGAAAGGACAAGCTGCTACACTTGATGCTACGTAGCCTCAGGGGAATGTGCAGTAACTGGTTACCCCAGTGCCCTATAAAACCTGCTCCCGGGCTTTCCACAGTTGCTATAAATAGGGGTTATAAACAGCCACGGAACCTTAACACGAGATTAGCTGTTATTATATCTGCTTCACAGATAAACTACCTGACAACCAGTAAAACTGAAATGGAAACCAAGCCTGTGCAACCGCATCAGTCGGAATGCTACGGCGGGATCCTGGGGAAGAGAGCGCTCGCGATGGGTACAAGATAAAAACACAAGTTTTATCCTATTCCATTGCTGTGCTCAAGGGAAACAGAAAAGTCCTGTTGTCACGTCTCTGCTGCGGTTCTTTGATGACACAGGATTCCCACCTCTCATCTCTGACCAACAGCAAAAAGTTATAGCGTGGATACGGTCTAAGGCTGCAAATAGACAAGCAGTTATGCTACTTGAAGTTGCTGGTGCCTCCTAAATGTTTCTGGCCCCGTGCTATGGCTTCCGCAGTTTGAAAAATTCGGAGTAAGCCCTACGTGGCTTAGGCCAAATTATGTAGGCTAAAGAATTTCAATAGTTGCCTTGAGTCAGCTGGTTTTGACTAAGTGGGAACTTTCTTGCCAATGTCTCTTGTGGTGGCAGCTCACCTCCAGCTCCAAGACGTTGATGAACACCTTGGAGCTGTAGGAGACTGTTTAGACTTGACCATACGAAGCAGAAAATGCAGCTAGTACACCCAGCGAAAGGGAGACTTCACTAGTCTTTGGAAAGGCTGCAACGTGATGTGGTTGCTCGCTAAAAACCGAAAAAAAAGCAGGCTGTCTTGCAAAGGTGCATCATCTGCAATTAGAGAGGACCAGATATGTCACTTGTAGGTCACCAGGTGATGAGCTCTACGGAACCTTCCACCTCTTGGTCATCAGTTGAACTCAACCCAGTACCAAAATTATGGCCAGGCATTTTAATTATACGTTCGCGTCACGTTGGGATGAGCGCTTTTCAGGCATCGTTTCTCATGTGGGTGTCTGGCATCTGGCACAATCAGGCTTCATCTTAGTTGGGTTCCTTAATGAAAGTTTCTGGATTAGGAGTCTGTCGGGATTTGGAACTGAACATAAATCGTCCCTGTTAACGAAAATCCCATTCACCTTCGGCACTAATTTAAATCAAGGCTAAGGACCCACATTTTCTACTATCATATGCAAGTAAAAAGTCAAGGAGATCAAAAAAACAAATTACAACAAAAAAACGAGAACCCAACATTTATTTTTACCCAGCAAAACTTTTATTGGGGAGCAAGAAGGGAGACAATTGATGTTACAGTTTTTGAAAGCAGGTTTCGTTAATCTTTCTCGACTTGCCAGTAATACCGATTCCTCCCGAACGACTCAGCCTGAAACAGGCAACTCATAATGTTAAACTTAGGTACAGTTACAGTTGACTGAAAAAGGGACTTAGAATGGAAATTATTATGCAACTGCTACTTTTTGCATCGCTGCCAGCTCTGAAGATGATCCTAAAAGCAGCCATCATCTTCTGATTGATTTGGTACTCTTCTGTCCTTCTGTGGAATGACAACAGTAACCTCTAAATGACAGTATTGCTTGGACTTTTCCCATTTCTTTGTGCACAGGCAAAAAGAAATAAATACATTTTACTCAAAGGCACAAAATCTTCAGAATTCACAGCATTTGGTGAAACCAAAAGAGATCAGAGAAGAACTAGTTTAATAAATTCTGCTATGCATATATATCCCAATGGAATACGCTGTGTTTTACTTTGGCAAAAGCAGAGTCCCAGCACACTTAATGCGCTCTTGTTTTCTCATCAAAAATCTCTTATGCCACATCAAACAGGTCACTGCGCTGAAATCACAGCTACGTTTTAAGTAGAAGATGTTCGCTTTTTTAAAGTAGATTGCTTTAACTTTATGAATGCATCATAAAATGGGAACTCCATAACTTTGTATTGACACTGTTTTACTGTTGCAATTTACCATTGTAACGGCACTATTTAGGAAACAATGAATGAACTGCAATGAGATAATTAAGGAATGATCTCCATTATGTTGAAGTATACAAAGCAATAAACAGCTGCCAAAACTGATTAATAGCTGAAGTGAAGCTATCTAATCAATCTAATAAACCGCTTATTGTAAGAATATAGCGGCTTATGCTAGGAGACACTTATCTTATTGATACAAACTGCAGTATTTTCCTTTCTTTAGGATGTAATATCATGGGACCTTGATTGTTCTTCCATTAAAGCCAAGGATAAAACTGCCATTGTGGGCCCAGGGTCAAGCCTTCCCTGCGCTGATATCAATGAAAATAAATGCTTCCTTTTAATGTAGAACAGTTATGCTAAAAAACATTTTTTTCCCCTCTATTATAAAACATCCTATGGCATTGAAATGGGGACACGTTTTAGCGGCAAGGAGAAATGTCAGGAGTCATGATGAAAACCTGGATCTCCTGCTAGACCGCGCTGCAATTTCCTGCAAAGTATTGTTTTGTCAGCACCTCCACCTCCTCTCCATAACACGGAGATGAAACCGTTCACTTGTTCTAGGGGATTATTTAGGATTTAGTTCACGTAGCATGTAAAGAAACATAGATAGAAGCCAGTGTGTGGAGTTCGGAGCGTCTCTGAAGTAAAAGCAGAAAGAAAACAGTATGGATTGCTCAATTCTGTCTCGTAGCTGGTACAGGAATGGGAGTAAAATTTCAGCTGAACTTCCTAAACTTCCATTCTGCTCCCCATTGCTCCACCCATGGACTTTCTCCAGCTCCCAACGTGCTGTCGATATTTGGCTTTTCTGCTCCTCACCTTTGACTGGAGGGGTGAGGGAGGCGGCATCACAGCAGCAAAGGGACAAGCCCAGGGAGAGATGTCCCCCCCAGCATGTTTTTTCACCCCGCTTCCACTTTATGTATCACCATAAATAGCAGTTCCCCCTTTAAACTAAAGCACAAAATTCCTTAATAAGGTGAATAAACACATAGCTGTTCGACCGCAGTTTTATGTTGTAAATTGCAAAAATAATCTTGCCAACATTTAAAACAGACGTAACACATTGGCTCAAGGTGAGAATCATATTTGTTGAGCTTTTCATCAGACAAGATGTTTGTATCTCCTCATCCCTGCATAGAAAAGAGGCATTAGAACACACGTTCTCTCTGGAGGTGTGTAAAAGACGTATAGATGAGGTTCTTAGGGACATGGTTCAGTGCTAAATTTAGGTTATGGTTGGACGCGACGATCTTGAGGGTCTCTTCCAACCAAAATGATTCTATGATTCTCCTGCCACATGTTTGAATTGCCCTTTCCTTGCACAGAACTGGAAGGTGTATTTGGAGCTGGATGATTCTCAAAGTTGCTCTGAAGCAAACGCTTTGTCTCAACGCTAGTAGGAAACTACTTCGGTTTATCCAAATACAAATGGTGATACAGAAACTCATATCCAATAATAACACAGGTATGAATTTATTGTTTCAGCAAAAGCTTCTATGCAAATTAACCCAGAGATAATTAAAAATGCCTCCAGTGCCTGGGCGGGTAGGAGATCAAGCACTTGCTGGATTACAACACAGCCAGTGCTCTGATAAAGCTTCGTAACATCTTAGGAGCAGGAGCTCTCAACCTGCACGGGTAGCAGGACGAATTCCATCAGCCGACATGTACAAACTCCTGTTCATCTGTGCCCGATCTAACCTGCGAGGGACTGTTTGCAGCTGCGAGGCTCTCGTCTCGAGATGCCAAAGCTGAACAGCAGGTCGGGACTTGCACAACTGGATGCGATGCAAGCAGTGGCATCGCGCTCATTCCCCGTGCAAAGTGTTTGTCATAAGAGCAGGACGGGCAAACCTAAAAATCAAGTCCCAGAAACTTGCAATACTGGTATCTCTGCATGTACGGCTGCTTAGGGAGTGTTAGTTTTGTGAGAGAAGACACAGCCAGGTTTTGAAAGACTTTTTCTATGTCAAACCAACGCAGCGACTTCAAGACTCACGGCAAAAAGTTTAAATGTGTTGACCATAGGAATACGCTCACCAGGAGGGAAATAAAACCCCAGAATAAAGTAATTTTCCCCAGAAAGTAGATGTGGCACCACCGCAGACTAGAAATTCCTCACTGCTGGGCTCCCTTTAAGGGAAGGCACCGCAATGAGAACAGCTGCTGCTGGAACTAAACAAAATGCTCATTTCTGCTCATTTCTAGCTTGGCAGTCGAAATGCTGTATTTTTGCTAACGTTAGGTAAAACTGCTCGGAGCCACATACATATTTATATATATGTTTTAAAAACGCAGACAGGCAGCGGCTTTCTCTTTCAGGGAAAAATAAGGTAGTTGAAACCAGTATTACTAAAATTCACACTGCCTGGGTCTATGCCAGCTACAGAAGGATTTTCCTCAATTTGGTTAATGGAATTTAAAATGATATCTGTCCTTTCTGTAGCAAGGTTGCAATATAGGCTTGTATATACATTAGAAATCTGTATTTTTTTAGGGGAGAAAGGGGGTTGCAATTCCTCATTTACACAAAAAACACCAACGCGCTTACTTAGAGGTTCGGCCTTTTAATGTTACACTCTGACAGCCCCACGGAGGAGCCGTTTTTCCTTCCCCACCATTGTGCCCAGGCAAGGGCAGGAGGAGCTGAATCCATCTCCTGATGCGGCCACCGAACAGCAGCGCTGGGAATTGCTGGGAAGGCAGGTGGGCCTTCGAAAATTCTCTAGGAAAAAAAAAAATTAAAAAAAAATTTAAAAAGAGTGTTATCTCTGAGAGAAGCTGGCTATACTGCTCTCAGTACCTTCTAGCTATACGCTCGTCTCTGAAAAAAAAAAAAAACAAAACAAAAACTTCACGGCCACCTGTGAAAATATTTCACTCCTCATTAACTGTAGCTCCTTCTCAGACAGTTTACACCCGTTTCTGAAGGAAACCAGCGCAGCGCTGACGCGGGACAGCCCCGAGCAGGGACGTGACGCACTAACGCCTTTTCCCGCCTCCCGCGGGCACCTCCCACGTCCCCCCCCGCCATGCAGCGTTGGCCACGCCCCCTCCCCGTGGCCACGCCCGCTAGCAGTGGCCACGCCCCCTCCCCATGGCCACGCCCCGCGGCGGAGAGAAAAGCCTTTTGTACGCAACAAGAGCCGCCTCGCCCCGCCCCCTGTGGCCCCGCCCCCCGCCGTAGCCCCGCCCCGTTGTTTACCGCGCAGCGGCCCCGGGCGCTGCCCGCTCCCCGCCTCCATGTTGGAGCGTCCCGCGGCGCGGGGGCGGGGCGGGGCGGGGCGCGGGCC
>VWYH01001701.1:163358-304339 GCA_013399365.1 Pampusana beccarii | reverse complement strand
GGGGGCGCGGGGATGAGATAAGCGCGGAGGAGGAGGCGGGCGGCGGCGGGGGGGGGTATGTAGGGAGCGCGGGGCTGTGCCGGGGGACGCGCTCGGGGGAGGCCCCGCGGGGCGGCTCAGGTGGATGCGGGGGGCGGTGTGAGGCGGGGGGGAGGCGGCGCGGAGGGGCCGGGGGCACTTCCCCCGCCTCGGGAGGCGGCGGCTCCGGCGGGGTCTCGGGGGGAGCGCTGCCGAGGGCTGCCCGGAAGGGTGAATTGGAGTCTTTATTTATTTTGTTTTGTTAAGGGGGGGGGTTGATTCGCCTCCCCCCCCCTCCCCGTGGAGAATTGGCGCCTGGAGGCGGCGGTGGCAGCGGTACCGGAGGGGCCCCTGTGTCCCCCCCTCCCCCCCAGCTTGGCTTCGCTCCTGGAGGAGTTTTTTTATTTTTATTTTTATTTTTTTTAACTACAAATCTGCATATTGATTTTTAAACAAACAAACCACCCCCTCCCACCCCCCCGCACACAAGCCTGCCTCCGGGAGGGAAATAGCCAGGTGAAATCTCACTCTGTTTCCATGGACAACCCGTCCATTATCACCCAGGTGACTAACCCCAAAGAGGAGGAGATCCTGTCCTGCACTCAGGATAAAGGTGAGCTGCCTTCTCGCTTTCTCCTTTTTTATTTATTTTTCTTTTAAATTTCTGCAAATCGTCTCTTAAAAACGCACGTAGTAACAACTTGCGCTCTTCAGCGACCGTATAATCTGGGAACAGAGGAGGGCTTGTTGGGGTTGGTGGTTTTTTTGGTGGGTTTTTTTTTCGTGGGGTGAATGTATTTGCATGAAGGTCTCAGGAGCTGCTTTGCTGGGATGCAGCTGGGAACTTGTTACGGTGTTTAAATATCGGGTTTCATCGGCAGTTATTTAAATTAAAACACTCCTGTTTCTTGAGGACTTTGTAAGGTTGTCACTTTGTGCCCTGCTTCAAGGATACCGGTTCTGCGTGTGTTGGAAGGTTTTGAAGTCTTAGCTTTAAAGGTTTTTTTCCAAAAAAAAAAAAAAAATAGTGATTTCTCCCTGTTTTCCTCTATTTCCCTCCGCTTCGCATTTAAGAATCTGGGGAGCTCTCAGGTTTGTTGTTGGAGGACGCTTGTGCGCCTGAGAAAGAAACACGGGCTACTTTGAAAAGCTGGCTCTATTTACTTGGTAGATAAATAGTTGTTGGTTGCGCAAGGCGTCACGCTTGGGTTGCGTTTTCCTCTAAAATAAGATGAATCCGGCCTGGCCAAAGGAGCTGTTTTCTCCTCCGAAGTCCAGAGGTTGACGGTTGCCCTTAACCTTGTTTCCTTTTGGAGTTTCGGGCTGGAAGCGGTTGTGTCCTTGCAGAAAGGTGGGGGTGAGCGCTGGGGTTGCGGCTCTGGGGAGCTGCGTGTGATTGCTCGTGGGTTTTGGAAGTTATTTGGGTGTTGGGTTTGTGCTTTGGTACAGGCAGTGCTGGTAAAAAGGGGAGAAAGGACAGAAATTAGAAGTAGAGCGTGTGGTGGTGTTGCCTGGTGATAGACCTCGAGTGGCCTTCTAAAAAGGGCAGACTGGTGTATCTCCCCCTAAAATTGATGCTTTTAGTACGCAGAAAGCTTCGATGTTTGTGTGGCTCGTCTTATAAATAGCGAGGGGTCCTGTATCGTTGGAGAAGTTGCTCCCTGTTACTTTGGACTGAAGGGCTGTGAGTGAAACCTGTCTCCTCATCTCACCGACGCTGGTTGCAGAAGGAGGTAGATTAAAAAGAAAAAAGCTGTCAGGTTGGGGGGGGGGTGTTTGAACGAAAACTTGTGTTATTTCTCTCAGTACAGGAGTGCTCACGTTGCCCTCTTTAATTCATGGCGCTTGTGAAGTGATGCTTCCACCGCGAGGCCTTGTTTATCTCAAGAGATTTCTGATGCTTCGCTCCGTTCTGGCGACGCTGAGCGTGGGGTATCGGCGATAAACAAGGCGCTGGTGCTTTGCCTGCGATGCCTCCTGGTTTGGGGTGGACGTACGTGATACCGTGCTCAGATGTTGTTGTGGTCTTAGCAGCCTATATTGTGTGTTCTGTAAGGACTTGGTTAATATTGTTAGCAGGTAGTTGTAATTTTAGTGTAGGAAAAAAAAACCAAAACAGAGACAAGTAGAGGAAGATTTGACAGCTCAAAATGCGAGCGAGCATCCACATCAAACAAGTGTCTTCGGAGTCCTCAGTCCAGCGAGCGATGCCGCGTAGCCAAAAAAACCCCCCCCCGTGCATTTAACTTGCATAACTATGCAGTAACTTGCATAATATGCATTGTGTTCTTGCCATTGGTTTGTCTTGGGCAGAAAATCACGAGGGTCTTAATTGCCCAGTGGGGGCTTTTTGGGCCGCGTGTTTGCGAGGGTGGGCTGGGGAGAGGGGAGGGAGCATGGTTGGAGTTGGAAACAAGAGGAAACTTCAGCATGGCCTCAATATAGGAGCTGGATTAATGTATTTAATGTGGTTAAAGTGCATACTTTGGATTGACGATGTGCTCCGTGGCGAGACTTGAATCGCAACTTTTGCAGAAAAGGAATTGCAGGTTTTTCGGTCATGGGCTCCTCTCTCTTTCCTCCTCTGCTACAGGTTTTCCTACAGCTCCAGGTACGGAGCTTGCAAAAACCCATCGTGCTCCCTGCCTTCCTTTGTGGCTGCGTATCGTGTCACCCCATTTTCTGTTAGATTTCCTAACAGTTTTAGCAAAAGCTTTAGGTCCGGTGAGCTACGAGAGAGCCCAAAGCCCAGCTGGTGAATACAGACGGGTTCTTGCTGCGAGACTGATGTTTAAAGTGAGTCTTTCTGCAAATTCAGATCGGTACAAAATGGCTAACAAATATATTAAGGCCTGATGAATTAACTCTTTATTGAACAAATATACAAATCACCTGAGCCCGTCTGCTGAAATTTTGTAATACAGGGAATTGCAACAGCACCGAGCTGTGTGAGCAAAGGCTGCCCAGTGCAATGAAAACCGGCTTTTTTTCTCCGAGTTTAGTGTTTGGCTGCAGAAATATGTTCCAGGGAACTAAGTGGCTTCCGGAGTCTGAGTTTTCTTTGGGTTTTTGGGACCTTCTGTTGGTGTTTCTCATGGAAAAACATCGATATTTTTCTTGTTTAGCTTGAGAGAAGCAGTTTTACAGTAGCTGAGCAACTGCTAAGTAGTTCATGTGTATACCTTGAAGTGTTTGATTTTATTTTTTTCCCCCCCCTTTTTTTTTAAAGCTTTTAATAATCTGTGAGTGCAGCATTTGGCTTGTTGGTTTGGGTTTTTTTTTAAGTGTAATTATGTTTTAAAAGGAGCTTGACTTACAGTATATGCTTATGCTCAATTTCTCTTGTGCAAGGGAGCGCGTTTGGCAAGAACAGAGCTGTTCTCTGCTCGTGGGGCAGTGCTGGTTTTAGCTAAATAACCGCGTTTAACAAATAAAACCGCCCAAATATTTTCTTGCTAATCCAGATATATGAAAAATTAGCGTTTTGGATAAGTGAAGCTGTGACAAGTTGTTAAAGAGGAGCTTATTAACACTTAAGACGGAGTTGTTAACATTTAGTTTTAACGGTAAACAATTTAGAAGGTGGAAAAAACCAGATCTTGGTACAAGAACCATTCCCTAATATGTTGCCACACGGTGGTGCACTGCATTTGTCTGTCAGAATGAAAACCGAGCATGGAAAGTTGCTACAATCATATTTTATTGTTATTATAATGTTCGCTCTCAAATACCCATGGTGTTCGTGCTCCTGGAGGATTTTGGTCCCTACCTGTGTCATTAAATTAGTTCTGGGAAATAGAAACTTGTGTTCTCCCTGTTGGAAGCGATACGTAGGTGATTAAAAATATTTTGAGCACTAAATTAGTGGAGAATTTAATATCCTGAGTTTTTTTTAAAGTAATACAAATAGTAGTTCTTTACAGAAATACTTGACATTGTGGTCATTTGGTGCTTCTGAAAATTGGAAGCATTAACAAGACTTTTAAGTCTCCTTTTTAATTTCAAGTTACGTGTGTGAAAAGGGGTTTGTTGTATCAGCGATAAATGTGAGCAACTAAGAAAACCACGTAAAGGAAAACTATCAAACTGAAAAACCGAGTCTCAGTATTATCGGTTCTGCAGATAAAATCAACTGTTTGTTTTGTAATGAAGGCATTTATTCTTATTAATTAGTAGAACAGTGGCCTCTAATGTGAAATCTATACAGTTAAATCTATAGAAAACAGTGCGGTGCTGACAGGTCTTTGCAGGGAGCGGAACGCGGAGGGTGTGATCGTGGATGGGTAACTTCCAAAGAAGTGAATTTCCATTTTTAACCCATGTGTTTTAATTTAATCCCCGTAACTGATGCAAATTCTTGGGTGTTTTCATGTGCCAGGTTGAGCAGTAACGTAAAAATAATCGAGCCCTTCTCCAGGTACCGGATCCTTCAGGTTGCTGTGCTGGTTTTTATCTCTTCAGATGCATCTTTCTTGACTTCTACAAAATTTGTCTGTCAGCTTGAGCATCTATTTTCAGCTGTTTAGAGTAACTGAATGTTTTAGTGCCCCTACAGAGCTGTATTTTCTTCTGCAATAGATCGCTTGGAAAAGGTTCACAGTGGAACCTAAACCATTATATGTTTTTAATGAACAATGTAGTTCCCTGAGGATGTTTTCGCGAACAGACGAACTTTTTTGCCTTGTTTTCTGTTAAATAATATCGGAAAAAAACAGCAATGAGACCAGAATTTGTTATCGGTTAAATTAACAAGTTCTTAAGATCTCAAGTTAAAAGCCAAAATAAATGTCTTTAAGTGTGTCTTCAAGAAAAAGCATTTTGAAAATACATGAAAATATTGAGAATATTATTTTTTGCCATTACATCATCAAGATTTAGAGCACCTAAACACTGGACGATACTTTAATGTTCCCGAGACATTATCTCAACAAATTTTAAAAATATTAACTTCAGAATTTTAACTTCCAAGCAGCATTTAAAAAAAAAGGATGTGGAAACCACTTCAGCACTACATTGGAATGTGAATTGCTCACGGAGGGTAAAATTTTAAATCATTAACTAATGACATAGTTGTTACATGAAACCAGAGGAACCATACAGTAGGTTTTATGTTCCAGGGAGGCTGTAGTGACCTGTAGTAACCCAAGGTTTGATTTAGGGGAGCAGTTAAAATACGAACCGGGCTGGCAGTAACGTGAACGATAATTTTCATGAATATCCAACCTTCAGTCCATGTCTATAAGCTGCAGCATTATTATTTCTTCGTAGCGCGTGTCATCTCAAATTCACATTTGCTTTAATGCAGTGATTTAACTAAAGTGTTCAGAAGTTTAAAATGCCTTGAAAAAAAACCCCCTGAGGTTGACCTACATTTTGTCAATTCCGTATTCAGAAATGCAAATACTACTTTCTGAGATAATCGGGAAAACGCCGCGTGATCGACGCCACACGTCGTCTTCCAGAATTTAATCGGAACGGTGCAAATAAGGCTCCAGATAACGGGTCTGTGTTTGTTTCCTTAAAGTGATACGGAACTAAAATGCTGAGAAAGCGGAAGCTGAAAGGAATGAAACTCCCTCCTTGGGTCAGCGCTGGTGGGTGAGGTTGCTCCCGTTTGCCCGGTAGATGGGTTGGACTGTGGGAAGCTGATTTTTCCATGACGAAACGCTTAATTTATGAGTTTTACTATCTTGTAAAAGTCATCATTCGAACGTGAAAATGGTTGCAAATTAGTTCTAGCCTGCAATTTGTATGTATGTTGCATCTTAAATATTGGATGTGTCAGCAAGTACACCTCTGTTTTCCTCTAAATTTTGAGTTGGAAGAGCTGTTGGCAATGACCACCATGCATGGTGCTTAGTATTACGTTTTTCCATTAAGAACCCAGTTTCAGGCAATCCTGGATATGGAAATGTTAACTTGGGGAGGGAATTTGTCCATTAGTCAACCCTACCAATGGAGAATTTTGGATGGATTACTTTGAATTATTTGTGAAGTGTTTCTGTCCACAAGATTTAACATTTTCCTTTTTTAAAAAAAAGATAGGAAAATCAAAGGCCTGACTCTCTACATTCTTCCTTAGGTTTTTACCCACTGTGTGGATCAGGAGGGGAAGATGTGGCTCATCCTCCCTGCCCAGGGGATGGAGTTTGTGGATGAGCGTAGGGCTGGGAACGAGAAGAATTATAGAATCATAGAATAGTTTGGGTTGAAGGGGCCTGCAAAGCTCATCCAGTGCCACCCCTGCATGAGCAGGGACATCTTCAGCAGCTCAGGTTGCTCAGAGCCCCGTCCAGCCTGGCCTGGGATGTCTCCAGGGATGGTTCATCCACCACCTCTCTGGGCAACCTGGGCCAGGCTCTCACCACCCTCACTGTAAAATATTTCTTCCTCACATCCAGCCTGAATCTCCCCTTGTTTAGTTTAAAACCATCACCCCTTGTCCTATCACAACAGGCCCTGTTGAAAAGTCTGTCCCCATCTTTCTTACAGGCCCCTTTTAAGCACTGAAAGGCTGCAATAAAGTCTCCCCGGAGCTTCTCTTCTCCAGGCTGAACACCCAACTCTCTCAGCCTGTCCTCATGTCCTCCCTCTGATCATTTTGGTGCCCAAGTGCTCCAGCCAGTTTGAGGGACAACAGAGGGTACCGGCTCCTGGCTTGAGAGCTGCTAAACCCATATGGAGACTGATAGTGAGAGAGGGAATAGATTTAGGGTCTGCCATGGACTCCCAACCTGGTCTGACCCCATCCGTCCTTCTGCTGCTCCCGGGCGGTTCTTGCTCTCGTGATGAAGTTGGTGGGTCTGTTTCCACCCTATTGGGTGGTTGTATGTGTTTCTATATCCCAGTTCATAAGTATATCCAGAAAGGGGCAGGAATCTTCAAGGATGAATTAAGAGAAGGGTGGATAGAGCTCGTGAGCAAGCCTAGTTAGGTGTTTAAAGACCACATCTGGGTTGCTAGTAAGGATTGCATGCTGTTTGATTCCTCAGTGGCGGGGACCTGGCTGGAAAAATCTCACAAAAATACTCAGCAGCATCTCTGAAGTCTTCATGTGTCTGTTCTATTGAATGATGTAAGATAATAGAAGAAATTTTACGCTGAGGGTGGTGAGAGCCTGGCCCAGGTTGGGCAGAGAGGTGGTGGATGAACCATCCCTGGAGACATCCCAGGCCAGGCTGGACAGGGCTCTGAGCAACCTGAGCTGGTGAAGATGTCCCTGCTCATGGCAGGGGTGGCACTGGATGAGCTTTGGAGGTCCCTTCCAACCCAAACCATTCCATGATGCTATTGATATAAACTGTATTTTCAGCGCTCGTCTTCCTGGCCAGGAGGCTCGAATAGGATGGTGTGGTATCAGTGGGTTTAAATGCTCTTTATGAGGGGCTGTGCTTGCAGGCACAGAGGAAGGATTAATTTTGTGTTGTAATGTAGCCAGAGATGTTTTTAAGAGTTTCACGTTGGAAATATTAATCTTCCGTAAATTCTACTTTTGATAGAGTTTGATGGGACACGGCTTTATTTTTGCTTGGAGAAGTTAAGGCGTAAAATGCACATAGATGTGACAAATACAGAAGGTGTAAGTAGTGTCTAAATAGATCCAAGTGAAAATATGCTCTGTGTGGTCTACTGTGGTATAATTTTGGCCTTTTTTGTGTTTCTAGAATGTTAGCTATAAGACAGAAACACCGAAGTGAGCCCTATATAGTCCATTCCGCTCAGTACCAGCTGCTACAGTGTAACAGAGAGAGTAACAGTGAAAATACAACTTTAGTCCAATGAGCAGAGAAAGTTCTGCGCATGGTGTTGGGCCGAATTTGTAGGATTTATTCAGTGTGTTATCAAAATGATCACTTGCATGGACGTGCTGCAGCTTATTTTTCTTTGTACAAGATAATAAAGTATGATTTATAAAAAAAAAAAAAACCCCAACCCATTATTAAAAGTGATTGGCTGTACTAGAAACTAGAATTCTATTATCTAGAAAATTTATTGGGAGTCCAATCTGAATAAATATATGGTAGACTTCGATTCTAAGGATGCGGTGGTTTTTTAAATGAGTTTTTTTTTCCTGATTTCTTTTTGCAAGGAAGAACTATTACTCTCTTCTGAACATTTATTAGTAAATTTAAAGCCTGACAGACGGGCAAATAAGATCCCGCGGACTGCATTTTGTATAGAAGAGCAACCCCAAATGAAGGATGTCTGATCTGTCAAAAGCTACTGCGTATGTAACTTTTAAAGATGTTTATTAAAAGTCAAGGCAGTTTTGTAGGACACAAATATTTCCTGAGTGTCAAGCTGAGGTTACGGTTTGTATATTGCTGGTTTTGTTTAAAGTCAAGTCATCTCTCATAGCTGCTCGGCCAGGTCTGTCCGTTGTTTTCTGCTACTGCTGCAGAACCTCTGGATTTTCTTGGTAGAAAGTGCTATATTATATTGATTTTTATTCCCCGCCGCGCTCTCTCCCAACTTTTGCTTCCCGAGTTGTCCTCCAGGATTCCCAGCAGAATTTGCAGTAAAACTCATCTCACTGCTTCCTTGGCTGCTGTAAGCAGCGGTGGAATTTTAAACTTTCCTGTTTATTTGATGATTTGCAGAGCCTGGTCCTTCCCTGGCCTTTGGGAGTCGGAGCAGAGATTTGTCTCCAGCTCTTTTGGGGTAGATGGACCAGTTTTCCATCTTTGTACTTGTCAGAAAGAAATTCTGCCACAACAAATGATATTACAGTGGACATGTAGACGAATAAACGCATATTTCTCTGAAGTAATATTAAAAGAATATTTATGAAGGTGTTAATTTTATACATAGTTGTTCCAACCATATATTTAACAATTTGCATGCTTTTTGTCCGGAAGAGCTGATTTGTATGTACGTGTCTGAATATTTACATACCATCATTAGATAGCCATGAATTCACGTACGTGTGATTACTGGGGATCTAATGATCAGGAAGGTTTGGTGACGTTCAGAATAATGAGCTTTTGAAGAATAATGAGAATAATGAGGTTTTGAAGTTGTTTTGCAGTCTAAGGTTTGCTTGAACTGTGAAGCTGGTGATATTTCCTAGTAACGGTTGAGATAGGAGTATTCTATTCTGAAAAGAGTGGTCAATATTTGACGCATTCCTAGAAGATGTTTAATCATTGATATTCGCTTCAGCCAAGCACATTGAAAGATGTAATATTTACTACCTGGAGAGAAAGGAACTTTTATGGTTATAAGGGATCTCAGCATCCATAAACCTTCACAAAAGCATTACAAATTAATAAAAGGCTTATGGGACTTCTTGTAAACTAAAGTTAAAATTCACTGAGTCCTGCCCAAGTGGCTAAAATAGCATAAGATCAGGAGAAACAGTCTAAATGTTTTTGGTTTTTTTTTAAGTCTCTGTTAAAATTTAGGAAGATAAAGGTCTTGATCTTGTGTCTGATACAGGATCACAGCAGCTTTGGTTCATAAACCCAAGATGTTCGTTTCTTCATAACAACTGGTTAAAAACCTTTGGGTGAATGTTGTGCTGTATTTTAAGGGAGGAGCTGAATGAAAAATAATGAATAAAATAGTGTAAGAAAGACAGGGCTATTTCCACAGCTTCAGAATTAAAGGCAGAATATCCCATTGGGATCCAAGGAAGAATTTGCTTATTTATCCTACAGGTGACCTGGTGCAATCCTTGAGAAGATATAGTTGCCAAAATGGTTAATCTGAGAATTCCTAAACCGGGTTAACTGACAGCAATTTGCATTTATTATAATGAAAGTGACCTTATGAAGGTACTGAAAAATAATATTATAAAGGCACTGATTGTATGTCAGCGTATGAATTGTGTATCAGTAGGGGAAGGAAGGGGAAAATATCTTTACAGAGTTTTGGAAGTGGGGGGGGGGAGGATGTTGTGTTAATTGGGGAATTAAAAAAGAAAAAAAAAGAATACTGAATGCAATCTACAGTGCAATTCATTTGCTAATTACACATTGACATAAATTGAACGGTCCCAGAAGGGGGTGGTTTACAACGTAACTGTAAAACGATTTGCATCTGCGCTGAAGTCTGTGCGTACCCACAACGGGATGAGATTTAAAGTGGGTTTGTTTAATCAGGTTTATCATGAGTACCTAGTTGTGCGACTCCTTTTTCCTCACGTCTCTTGTGTTTCTGGAAGATTCCCCCTTGTGTTGGGATTAAAGGTGTCAGGGCAGTGCTGGAGTGTAATGGAGAAGGAAAGTGAAGCCGAACAAAACCCAAGAAATGTCCTTAATTTTAGGGTGGATTGTATACTCGACTGTTTCTGGTTCCAGATTATCGTGATAAAACTGACAGTTCAATGCAAACTGTGCCCTGAAATACAAATGCATTTTTTTCCTGCCCTATAAGAAATCTGAAACGCTTCAGTAAATTCTTGCTGTCCGTATTAGAAAGGGTCTCACAACTTAGACACACTCCTCTAACTAATATTACTATTACACAAAGAACATTCCCTGTTAGTATTATGATAGTTATGGGTTTTCTTCTCTATAAGGATTTCAGATTTGTTGGTGCCCAACGGTTGCCGCCGCTTTTTCTTTTGTAACCATCTCATGACAGGAACAGGGATAAAAATGTGGGAGGAGGGAAAAAAGGGGAATCAAACTTGGCACTTTTGAAGCAGGAATCTGTTCAGGTCTCATTCCTGTATTCACTTGTACTGTTACTGCTGCGTTTTGTTATAAATTACCCGTTTAGCTCCATTCTGCCCAGCGAGTGGGCTCTGAGAGCAGAGTGGTTTTAAAGATGTCTCGACATCACTTGTTTCGCTACTGATGGATTCTTTTCAATACCTTTAAATCAAAGCGTTGTTTATCTTAAACATAATAACTAAACGCTGTTACTGTCTCACGTTATGGAACTGTAACATTATTAAAAGGAGAAAAATGAGCGTTCAGACAAAACCTGCCCCGGATGCAAGAAGAGACTTCAGCAGATCCCGAAGGACCAGGCGGCTCTGGATCAGTCACTGAGGGACCATTTCCATGGGATGCAGAGTGACACTTGGTGACTGCAGAGAAGATGAGATCAGGAGGGGGTTTCACTTTATAATGTCTGTTCAAGGTGTCGTTTCAGCAGGTGTCCGAAATAGAAAGGAATAATTGGATATTAGGAGAAATTTCTTCCCAAAAAGGGCTGTCGGGCATTGGAACAGGCTGCCCAGGGCAGTGGTGGAGTCACCATCCCTGGAGGGGTTTAAAAGATGCAGAGATGAGGTTCTTTGGGATATGGTTTAGTGCCAGGGTTGTGTTAATGGTTGGACCCAATAACCTTGAGGGTCTTTTCCAACCAAGGTAGTAATATTAGCAGGGATGTAAGCTGTGAAAAGAAAACCGGTGATGCAAATCTCCGTAGACAACCTCACTGTGATGGCAGGAGGATTTTTAGCAAGATAACCTGGCACTCGGTCTGTACAAAACACACTGCAGCCCTTGAGAAAGTGGGACTTCAGCCTCCAAGGAGACGCATTTGTTTGAGTAGCGTTTGGACTAAAAGACACAAGTAGCGCTGGTTTTGGTTTGGAAACGTCTTCAATGGGTGCAGAAGGAAGAGAAGAGTGAAATACGGCTGGGCTGACTCCTCGCAGGATATGCTGGGATAGTCCTGAATTCAACGTGAGAAGGTTAATATCTGTTTAGTTTAGGCTTTGTTTCTTCTTAATGTTGTGGATAGGAGGGTGTTGGAAATCAGTTTGGATAATTTGATAAGTCTGTAGGTTAAAAAAATCATTATTTTTTCAGCAAACAGTAATGCACCTTCTGCTTACCAGAGTGCTTGTTTGGTTTTTTCCTTTACTAATGGTGCAAGGTTGAAGTAAAATGTTTGTAATGGCCACTTCAAATTACCAGTTGGAGTCAAGGTGGGAAAACAAAACCAATAATTTATGGCTTTGTTCTTAAACTATTTTTCAGTACCTGTCAGCCCTGCTCTTTAAGAGAAAAAAATAACTTTGCAAATGTTTAGTATGATTTCTGAAGTCTCTCTGTATGTGGTGTTTGTATGATGGCCTTCAAGTAACAAATGGCTTTATCATCTGCTGTTAAGGTCAGTAAGGATTTTCATTTTAGGCAATAATGACACGGTTTTGAACGGATAATCACTTGGACTGGAAAACAGGTTCACAGTTTTCACCTTTGGAATGGCTGCTGAGGTGCTAGTCTGGCTCTTAGGAAATGTTTTGCAGGAGTAAAGAGGATTTCTTGCTTTAATTAAGACCACATGTGAATCCGTATCCTATACGTTCACTTACAGAGCTGATAAAATGTTGCAATTGTGGAAATAACCACCAAGTCCAGTAAGCAGATCTTTTTGAAAGCACTTTTGGTTTTGCTTTCTGTTTTGTTGTATAAAGCACCCAAACATTTTTTGTGCTGGAACAGAATAAACACCAAATATTTTCCTAGCGTGATAAGGTTGCTGTTTGGACCCAGTATTCAGAAACACTTCTTTTTAGTAAATCCCAAGTTTACTGAGTTGTAAAACACCTATAAATTCTTGTGTTTTCTTTGTGAAGTCTGCGTGGGTTAACATCTCTATAAACAGCTCTCTTGCATGTGAAATAATCATAAAAACGAGCAAAAGAGTTGAATGTGAACACATTAAATTCATTATTTGTGTTCTAGTGAAAGGAAGCATCAAGTATTTATTAGAGAAGTCGCGTTTTAGTTCTTCTAGAAAAAACCATGGAGGACTCAGACGCTTAAGCTGAAGATACTTTGGCAATTTTTAGGTAAAACTGAGCACCAGCACCCTTCCCTTGGGAGGGCATCACGTCTATTCGTATCATTTCCCAAAGGTTAAATCCAGCCCTTGGAACAGTCACAGGAAATCATACCAATGTACTTCCAAACCATCACCCGCCTTTCAGTCCAAGCGGCCAAATACACCACTTTTCTTGATTACCGAGAGGGCCACATGTAATTATTCCTGCCCGGTGTGGAGCCGGGAGGTGCCCCCAATGCCCGCTGCCCATTGTGAGCGTTCCCCTCCCTGCTGACTGATTTATTTTCTTTTTTCTGTGTTTATTCGCAAACGCCACTTGCGTATTGATGTCAGCGTTTCGGTCCTTTTGGAGGAGAAGCTGAGCCAGATGTGCTGTTGTTCCTGTTGTTCGAGACGCTGCTCGTCTTTCACGCTGTTTCTCTTAGAAACAAGGCGTTCTGCCGTCGCTGGGATTTTAAGTACAGTCATTTGCCTTGCTTGGAGGAGTCCTAAATAATGCAGATCTTAACTATCTGGTATAACTTTTTCAGTCTAACGCTTGAGCTGTTGCAAGCAATGCTGGAAATGTTTTCGCATCTGCAAAATGGAAATGTTGCCGTTTGTTGCCAGGTGGTCGGGAATGGGAGAGTTTTCCTTGCTTTGACTGATGGAGTTAGAGGTCAAGGTGTCTTCCATTTTGTTCGGTGTGTTTGAATATTTTTCCTTTATTTTATCAAAAAAAACCAACCCAAACCTCTGATACTGAATAAAAATGAACATGGTTTTCTCATTTGTGCATGTTCATAAGGTGGGTTTGTTTTAATAATTGGTGGAGGAAACGCAGGTGCTCGTAGGATGCAGTTGACTGCACTGTTGCTTTAGGGTGACATGAATTGCGGCCTGGAGACTCCGGTAACAGTAAATGAAGCGTGCAGGGTTTTTTCCTGACCTCTGTACTTGTCTGTGTGAAAAGATCGTAGAATCCTAGAACATTTTTGGTTGGACGGGACCTTCAGAGTTAACCCAGTGCCACCCCTGCATGAGCAGGGACATCTTCACCAGCTCAGGTTGCTCAGAGCCCCGTCCAGCCTGGCCTGGGATGTCTCCAGGGATGGGGCATCCACCACCTCTCTGGGCAACCTGGGCCAAGGTTTCACCACCCTTATGGTGAAGAATTTCTTCCTCATATTTGGCCTGAATCTCCCCTCCTTTAGTTTAAAACCATCACCCCTTGTCCTATCACAACAGGCCCTCCTCAAAAGTCTGTCCCCATCTTTCTTACAGGCCCCTTTTAAGCACTGAAAGGCCACAATAAGGCCTCCCTGGAGCTTCTCTTCTCCAGCTGAACAAGCGCAGCCTGTCCCCATAGCAGAGCTGTTCCCGCCTCTGACAGGTGGAACCGAGTTCAAAATCCAAATCTGACAACCCTGTCACACAGCTCTGGCATTTGGCCGCGCTGAGCTGTAACCAGGGATACAGCCTTGCAGAATCCCCCCGTTTAGCGTTAGCTTTTCTTCTCCAGAGGAGGAGAAGAACAGGGAAAACTTGGCAAAAAGAAAAAGAAAATAAAAATCAGCAGTTGTTGGTGGTGTTCTGCTTCTCTAAGTTTAGCAGCGGTGGGGGTGGTTGTTAAAACAGGCTTTTGGATTTTGAAACCCTCTGAGCAGCGTTAGGTAACGTGGCGCTTCGGCCGTGCAAGTCCATCCGTGCTGCAGCTTCCAAAGCCAAAACACCCGCCTGAATGTAATCGGTCATTTAGGCAAGACTTGTGTAGTTCGCTGGCCGATAAACTGCAGGCCGTGTATTTAAATTGCGATCTGTGGAAGTTCCGTGTCATCGCTCTGTTCCACAGCGGCAAACCCGGTCTCGGCATCAGCAGGACCTTGTTGTTTTGCCTCTGTAGAGAAACTTCTTGTGTCCGTTAGGCAGCCGGGAGAACAATATAGAGGGTTATGGAAAGGCCGCGTTATTCCAGGGGCTTCTCTGATGTTTTTCGCAGTTTCTATAGGATGTTAACAAATGTCCCATTGGAAAACGCTGCGACTGAGTTTGATAAAATATCGCCTTTTGTAATTCCTTCTCTGGATTTTTGCCAGCTGGCGTCCCGAGTGAGTACCAGCAACACTTTTATATGCTTACCCTTCAACGTTTCCACGAAATTTGTTCTAATTAAAGACGTATACTTGCAAGATCGTGGTCCTTTGCGTAGTTATTTATGAAAAGGCTTTGATAGAAACTTTTATTTCCCTGCCCTTCTGAAGTCTGCAGCATCAAAGGGAAATCAATACTCTGTTATGGAAAGGGAAGAAGATTCAGCTGGGGTGGTCGCTAAGGCCTCTGTGGAAAGAAACAGGGTCCTGTTGTGGAAGGAAGGGGAGAGATCACACGTACATGAGTGTTTTAAGTGGGATTCTGACTGGATTCACCTTATTGATAGTCCAGGGTACGGCTATGGAAAAAAGAGCTCTAAAATTTGCACCTTGAAGTCCAAAGTTAGCATCCCGTTAAAAGAATTGGTATACTTTTAACATGTATATTCAGGAGAAGTGTAAATGCACTGCACTCATAGCAAAATGGAATGTTTATAGCTCTTTAGAAGTAAGACTGTTTATATATATATATTTTTTTTGCCTGTAAATTTCATTTGACTTAGGCTTTCAGTGATTTGGGTCTTGGCTTCAGCTGCTCTCAGCAGTGGAGGGAATGACGGTCGTGATGGAGACACTTTGGGCTCTGAAGATGCTGAGGGGTCTGGAGCATCTTTCTGATGAGGAGAGACTGAGAGAGCTGGGGCTGTTCAGCTGGAGAAGAGAAGCTGAGAGGGGATCTCATCAATGTTATAAATATCTCAGGGTGGGTGTCAAGAGCATGGACCAGACTCTGTTCAGTGGTGCCCAACGACAGGATGAGGGGCAACGGGCACAGACTGAAACACAGGAGGTTCCATCTGAATATGAGGAGAAACTTCTTTCCTTTGAGGTGCCAGAGCCTGGCCCAGGCTGCCCAGAGAGGTTGTGGAGTCTCCTTCTCTGCAGCCATTCAAACCCCCTGGACACCTTCCTGTGTGATCTGCTCTGGCGACCCTGCTTTAGCAGCTGGATTGGACTGGGTGATCTCCCCTTCCCACCCCAACCCCTCTGTGACTCTATGAGACCCCTTTTCAGAGCTGTGTGGCCGTGTCTGCGATGGGGGGTCTGACCAGCTCTGCTCATGGGGTTTCCCTCCTCCTCACACCCATCATCCTCCTTTTGGGAATTCAGAGTTGTCAGATTTTGGAATCTTGTCTCATCCCACAGGTACTTGGCACATGGGCAGGACTCAGAGTGAGCTTAAGCTCAAGGGGAGTCATCTAACGCAGGTACTTGCTGTGTGTTTTGGGTTGTGGGGCTTGAATTTAGAGCCAAAATTGAACTTCTGTTCTGAAATTCTACTATAGGATCGGATTAAATCATTCGGTAAGCTCAGCTGTATGCTCAGTATGACTTTAATGGTGCTGATCTGTGATGCTAAGGATAAAATTCAACTCAGTGCTGGATCTTGACGCAGCAAGATTCATGGTGAAAGTTGGCAATTTAGTAAATATTTACGAGGCATTTAGCAATTAGTGAGATGCTAACGCTTCTCACCCTTTTGCTGTGATCAGTGATTAGCAAGGTGGTGTTTTATTTCGGTTTATTTCTACTGCCAGGCTATGGTGTTGCTTGTTCTACCTGTACTGTTAGTGTCCTAGGAGGGAATTAAAGGGAATGAGGATGGCTAAACAATGAGAATCTGGAAAAAGAAGATAAGCCGATATTTCTGGGGTAAGTGGAAAACTGAGGAACAGGAGAATGAGATAACTAACGTAACACTGGAGGAAAGATGGAGGAAAGCTTTTAAAGAATTCAGTGTGATGTAAATGTCAGTTTAAAAAAAAAAAATCACCTTTCAGATGTCACAGCAGCACTTTCTAGGTTCTCTTATTTGGCAATATCGTTTTTCAGAGTAAAAATACTAAGCTTTAATTTTCTGCTACATAAAAGAATTTAGAAGAAAAGGCTTATTGTTCATCCAAGGCTGGCAGACTAGTGATAGAAAATGATTTTAAATTTTTTTCCAAGGTAGTATTTTTTTAACCCATTAGTGGCGTTTCAGCCGTTGTAAATACTTGTGTGTAATTCTTTAAATAACTGAGAGCTGTCACATACGTACGCAGGACACAAACCATAGGTAAACAGCTGTTGTTCGCCCTTCGGGTGTGTTATGGTAATAGGTGGTGTCACCGTGCACTGATTCGGGTGGGAAGGGACATCTGAGCATCTTCTGGTCGAGTCTGGAGGATCTTCAAGGATGGAGATTTCACCTGACCACTGTAATTCCAAAGATTTAGGAGGAATTACCCCATTGCAACTTGGATCCGTTGCCTCTTGTGCTATTCCTCTGCACCTCCACGAGCCTCACTCCATCTTCTCAGCAACCTCCCTTTAAGTAGCTGTATCTGCTTAAAATGTTCATCTAAATGTACAAAGGAATAAAAAAAAAATGCTTATTCGCATGATGTTTCCCTCTTCCTCTGTTCACTTGAATAGCATTAATCTGCAAAGAGCTTTTTCTTCCGTGTTTGTAGTGGTTTTCAGTTTAAAACCAGATCTTCCTTCTGTTCTCCTGCTTGCCCTGGTCATGTTTATTCCCTGAGAGCAGGAAGATTCTGGAGCTGTAGGTTTCTCACTTCATGGAATAATACAATTTTGTCACGCTTTTACGTGGTCATCTAAGCCGTTTTTGGTTTAGCATCATCACCTGTTGAGGGTCCTTACCCTGTTGCGCACGCGCAGCTTTTAAAATAAATGAAATCCTACTTTCGACAAATACTATTTGTCAAAAAAAACCCCAACAAAACATTAAATCGCTATAGGAGCTGAGTACATTTGGAAGAAATATTCCTCTTTTCCAGCACTCCTTCTGTTAAGGATTTGACATGGTGTTTCTTAAGGCACCATATTCAAGTGTTGCAGTAAATACATTCTATTAATCCATGAACTTCTTTTTAATTCCCCAGTGCTGTATCCAGAAAAATCATTTGTATGAGCATGATGACAAAGGCAGAATCAGGCTGGCAAATGCTGGTGCTTTCATTTCCCATGTGTTGTCCAGTTTTTGTATTTCTGAGCACGCCCCCCCCCCCCCTTTTTTGGGGGTTAATGGGAACCTGTGGTCAGCGGCAAAGAGTTCTCCCAGTTTTAGGGGATTGTGGAATTGTGGTTTTACATCTTGAACATGTTGTGTATTAGAGTAATAGCTGCCATGTAGAAGTAAGGAAATGGGAAGCGTGGTTTTACAGTGTGATTCTATCTGTTCATTACAGGAAAAGCCAAAGCAGGTAGAAAATAGAGTCTGTTTGGAAAACTCGAAAAGGGTAAGCTCGGGAGGTGCTGTTAATAAAGATGCTGCATTGGTTCTTATTTCAGATAGTGCAACAACACGTGCTTTCTGCAAAAACGAACCCAACTTGCCAAAAATGAAGGAAGGAAAAGGGAAAAAAACCCAAAACAAAGAAAAAAACCAAACCACAACCAGAAACACATATACACAAAAAAGCCCACGAAACGAACAACAAGTCAAACAACCAACCGAAAACACCTTTCGTTGGTATTTTTATCCAGTTTGTTTGAGAGCATCCTATGGAATACCTGGAGATGCTCAGCTATGGTTGGAGACAAACTGTTTTTTCTGGGTGTGTACATATATATGTATATATATATATGTATGAAGATAATCGTGCTGTCACTCACCTTTTCAAAGGTGGCAAAGGAAACGACGAGATGCTGTTATTATTTTATATGCATTTTTCACTGCTTGACAAATACGGTCCTACCTACCTAGTGGTTTCACTCCCGAGTAGTTTGCCGTTGTTACTCGGTGTATATTCACACTCAACCTCGAAATCAACTTAAATTTGTCTGGATTTAAAATGTAGATGAGATCCTTTGCCTTCACCATTCCGCTTGGCAGTTCATAATAATCCTGCAACAATTTTGGGCGGCAGTTTAATGCATTTTCTGTAGAACACACAGGATCTGAGCCTAGATAATCTCAGTAGTAGTTATTGTAATATTTCTGATATGGTAGAGTATGAATGTGAGGAAATTATGGGCACTAATGTCACTGTTCTATCGAATATTAGTCTGAGGATTTTAATGGTACTGAGTAGTTATGGTCCCTCTCCAAAAATTATATGATGTTCCATAAGCAGTGTTCCTGAACAAGAAGCTTAAATAGCGGGTTACTTTTAAATTTAACTTTTCAAATTACCTTTTAAAAATAAATTGCCATCTGACAACTTTTTACTTTTTTTTTTTCTGTGTTATTTATTTTTTTTCCCAAATGCATAACGATTTAAAATAGAATTTGGGATTATAATGTAAAGCGATATATGTGTGGGCTTCATGTAGAGAAGAAGGAGGTTGGGGTTTGAGAGAACAGCGGCGTTTAATAGAAGACCTGGGTGGTTTGAGATGCTATTTCGACCCTTCTGCAGGTCACAAAAGACAACGTGAACGTCAGGCTGGAGTTTGTATCCTTCGAAATATATGGATTTATTCCAATAAACCAGTATTTGCGGCCAATACAAGTCCTCTCTTTTCAGTACTTTGCTTCCCTGATTTTCTCACCTGTAAAAAGGGACTTACCCCTTGCAAAATGCTCTTGCAAGGTTACAGAAAACAACTCCTGAGATTAAGAAGAAATTTTATTTTTCGGTGGTATTAGCGCTGGGGGTTCTTTGTAATTTTTTTTTAATTTTAGGTAGATATTCCTGTAGAAAATCTGTACCTCGTTTGAAAAATCTCTCTGAATCCTATCTTAAATATCCTCTTGTTAGCTCCTAATGAAATTCTGACCTATCCTTTCTTTAGCTTCAGCTTTACCTCTCGTTGTGTGCTTTGGTTTATTGCTGTAATACCAAGTAGTCCCTGAGAAGCCAAGTCGTTCCCTTCTTTAAACTGTATCATGATAGAACGTCGCTTATGTTCCGTTCATTCTGTCAAATTAACCGATTGGTGTTAATTACTGCTTTGGTTCCTCCCGTGATTTGGGCACGCTGCTCTCTCACCCTCAATAGCGCATTTTCTGCCCGTTTTTTATTCTGTTTTAGTGTTTTGCGTTAAGATTAGCATTAAGCCGTGTAATAAGATCCAGTCTTTATTCTCCTGCAGTGAAATATCAGGGGAAGGGAGGGCACGGTTTTGCAATTAATTCAAGAGAGGTAAACAAATAAAAATAAATCTATCTGAAAGTGGATTAACCAATCCCTTGGTGCTCTGTGTTACGGGATAGCATGGCCAAAACCGAAGCATTTACAGTAAAATTCGTGTTCATGGGGGGGATTATTTTTCCATCTTTGCCGAATGTTGCAAAACAGTACCAATATAATCTACGTAGCTACTTTTTGCATAATATGGGGGCAAGTACCAGCAGTATTTTGTATGCTTTTGTCGTATATTGTGCTGTACGTCTCTGGTATGGGTAACTAGGGGTCTCTTTAGTAAGCGCGGTTTGGTAGATTAACAGTTAAAAGGGTGTCTTTGCTTTTGGAGGCAAGAAGTTAATCTTTAACAGCACATTTTTGGCGTGTTACTGAAAATCATTTGGAACGCTGGCCCTGCTGCTATTTTCAGGGTTTGGTGTGGGGCTCTTTTCAGCAAAGCCGCTGTCAGCGATCGCCAAAATAGCAGCTAATCAATGGGTGTTATAGCCGTGGAGTTAAGCGCTTAACTTAAATAGATCGGTTTAAAAACATGAAGGATCTGACAAGTTGCTGCAGCCTCATCTTCTGCGTTTCTTCGTGTGCGTTTGGCCCCAATTCCGGCCATCAGTTTAAATAGGGGTTGTGTTATGTGGAAGAACAGTGTGCGGTTTGGGTTTTTCTTGCTTGTTTGGTTGGGTTTGGTTTGTTGGTTGGTTGGTTTTAAATACGCTTCATAGGCTTTTGCCTTTAAAATCCGACCTGACGTGGAACGGATCCTGGTTGTTTCTCTTCTGGCCTTTCATCAATAGCGTATTCTTTACAATTATTATTGTATATTGACTTGTACCCCCAAAAATCTAGGACTCCAGGCCATCTACCAACCGTGCTCCACGTAAAGTTGGACGTAAAGCGTTTTTGGAAATCCTGTACTCCAAAGTATTTCAGGAAAGTTGCTTCAGAAGTTCTCGGAATAAATGGGGTCCCCCTTGGCACAGAGATGTGGAATTCGGTCCTGGCAGTTGGACATCTGCTGTTTGATGGGCTTCTTGTTTCCTAAACCCAATGGTGATGTTTGGAGTGTGGTTAATATTTGTTCCTTACATTGCTGCCTGTAAAGAGCCGTGTTCTTAATGCGTGTCTGCTTTTCATCAAACACGGCTCCAGCACTATTTCTTAAACGAAGGGATCGTCGGGGCACTTTGTGGAGATATGTTGAGCCTGACCTTTCACCATCATCTTCAAAAGTGACACCGGTTTTCCTTACGCTTTGTCCTTTAATTCCCACTTTTTTTGACTTCCTGAGTTACCTGAAGAGACGAATGTGCCAAACACGCTGTGAATTGTTGCGGTGGCTTTTACTGCTGTCTATAGGAGCCACGATGGAACGGTGGTTGTGCATGTCAGAAAGCTGATACATTGACATGGAACATCACAAATGTGCCCGTAGTAACTTCATTCGTCGCTACAAATGCGATTCTCTTCATCTGCTTGGCGTGTATATATATGCAGAAAACCGAACAGATTTAAGCATGGCAGGGTGTCAAATGATGGTTATAGATTCAACGTGGTGGTGGAAATGTTGGTTGTTGTGAGAGATTGGTGTAAGTTTGGGGAATCTCCTCTGTGTGCGGGTGCTTGAAACATGATGGGAACCTCTTGGTGTCCATCCGAGCTGGGAGCATCATTGGTCCTGAACATCCATGTTGTTCCCTTTATTTGGACTCCTTGAATTCTGCAGTTCTTCGTAGTTATTCATCTATAAGCTTCCTATTAAACTGAACGTTTGGACGTAGACATTTTTGCCCCTGAGGGTGGTGAACCCCTGGCCCAGGTTGCCCAGAGAGGTGGTGGAGGCTCCATCCCTGGAGACCGGATGAGTTCTGAAGGTCCCTTCAACCCATACTATTCTGTGATTCTATGATGATGCTGACCAGTGTGTTTTGTTGCGGTTTGGTCGGTTGTTTTGGTTTTAAATCAACTTGGGACAACCACAATGTAATTTTTATCTGGTCTTGTAAGGATGCTTAATACTGATCAAAATGTTAGTGGTCAGTTTATATTCTATAAGAAAAACTTAAAGGAAATATGGAGTCGTTTCGCTGGCTGCTGAGCCTGTGGGCCTCTGTTTTTACCGATTCTCCACACTGCAAAACTGAATTAAGAAACAGTGCAAAATTGCACAAAGCTTTTTCTTTTTTTTATCCGCTCTCCCGGGCATTTGAGTTCAGAATTAATTTAGGAAAAAAGCTTAAAACAAACAAAAAAGCACTAAAAAAAACCCCACCAAACAAAACTTTTACTTCAGCAGGGTTAGTCATGGAGTGGAAACACTGGTCTCGGTGACAACTTTCTTAAAGGAAACGGGGCAGCTTTGCTGCTCAGGCAGAAAAAGCTGTAGTCAGGTCTTCATTTGGTCGAAAGGAGAACGGTGTCCTGTAAGAGCTGCTTTTATGGGGATTTGAGCAGAATTACAGATCATTTTGTGTGTCACTGCCTCTCTGGCTCATCTTAGACTGAAAATACAACCTGAAATTGTCTTGGTGAGGAAGTAAGATTCATCCCTTCAGGACCAACGTGCGCTTCTCCCGCGATAACTTTTGTATTTCATGTAGATGTGAAAGGGCGATTGTTTGTTTCGGAAGATCTGAGATGGGTTGTGCATTTGTGCAAAAGCGACGGTGCGAAGCGCACGTGGCGGCAGACGTGACAAAAACTGCGGTTGTGAGAGTATCTGCAGGGGACAGGAGGAGACCTGGAAGGGACCTCTGGAGATGATCCAGTCCAACCCAGCTGCTAAAGCAGGGTCACCAGAGCAGATCACACAGGAAGGTGTCCAGGGGGGTTTGAATGGCTGCAGAGAAGGAGACTCCACAACCTCTCTGGGCAGCCTGGGCCAGGCTCTGGCACCTCAAAGGAAAGAAGTTTCTCCTCATATTCAGATGGAACCTCCTGTGTTTCAGTCTGTGCCCGCTGCCCCTCATCCTGTCGTTGGGCACCACTGAACAGAGTCTGGTCCATGCTCTTGACACCCACCCTGAGATATCTATAACCATTGATGAGATCCCCTCTCAGCTTCTCTTCTCCAGCTGAACAGCCCCAGCTCCAGGCAGATCCAGGGGCTGTGAGAGGAGGGAATTTCAGCGTGGGCAGAGCCCTTCACCTGTGTCCGTGACACTTCTTTAAGTCAAACGTCCACTTTGGAGATGCTGGAAGATGCAGGAAGAGACAGCCGGGTCGGTGTTCACACTGCAGGTAGCCTAGGGTGGACTAAGATGTACTTTGTACGAACAGGAGCGGTGAAGATGATACAAAGCACATAAATGACATTTGCATTTGGTGTTTGGAGACTGCTGCCCTGTAGTGTGGTACATCCCAGGGCCGTTCCTTCTGTGATGTCCTCGCTCGGTAGCTGTGTGGATGGACAATGTCGGCTCTGTTACGTGGCGAAGCACCCAACAGCCTTCCCGTGGGTCTTTAGGACATAGTAATTAAATGTTTGTACTTCATTTATGGAGTTATCAAGAAAGACAGACTGTTAGAAATAAGAAAACTTACCATAAAATGGTAGCACTAGAAAGCTGCTGTAATGGCCGTGTTTCATGAAAACTCATCCAAAATAGGTCGTAAAAGTCATAGAGTAGTTTGGATTGGAAGGGACCTCCAAAGCTCATCCAGTGCCACCCCTGCCATGAGCAGGGACATCTTCACCAGCGCAGGTTGCTCAGAGCCCCGTCCAGCCTGACCTGGGATGTCTCCAGGGATGGTTCATCCACCACCTCTCTGGGCACCCTGGGCCGGTGTGAGCGCTGTCAGCAGTCATATCGGGGCAGGTAGTTTTTCTTGGACCTCTTTTATCCTCGCTGTGCTTTCACTCCAGTACCTGATAACATCTTGCAATTAGCACGTGCCTGGTGTGCTGTATAAGACTCAGAGTGATTCAAACCACAGATGATGGTCGTGAAGTGGTTTTTTTTTTGCAAGTAGACACTTGGAGAAGGAGAAGAGCAGGACACATCCAGAACATCCTGATGTTCCACCAGGCTTTGATGTAGGAAGAGCCGCTGAGAGAAATCCTTAAAGCTGTGAGCCTGGATCATAGGTCAGAGCACAGAACTGGAAGGTGGCCTGGAAAGGTGACTGTGAGATGGTGACATTAATCAGGGCATTCAGCCCCAAACCCATGGAAATCGGTGAGCTCCAAGATGACAAACCTCAGGAAACTCAGAGAAGTGGGAGACGTGATTCAGAGGTCTCACAGATGCAAACCTGGAAGTTTTAAGATGCAGTGGCAGTTTAAGGGGATTTTTTTATTATGGAGACAAGCACAGGCTGTCCCAGTTCAAATGAAAGATGGAAAATAGAGTAACTCACTCACTTGAGAAGTTTCTCCAGCACAAGAAGAAAGCAAACCTGCAGAAAGTCTGACCTAGTTTCCTATCGAAATAATTTGAGCAGGGATACATCTAAAAGAATATTTCTGCTCCTCTGATATTTTTTATTGTTGCTTTTAATTTTTAAAAATTATTATTTTTCTTTTATGTTCTGCGACTCGTGCTTGCCAGAACATGCACCCAGCAGTGGGGAATACAAAGAATCGGTGAGTATTGTGATAACGAAAGGAAGACAAAGGATTTGGTTTGCCGTTCTGCAACTTCTGACACAAAAATATTGTATTAAAATGGGGCAAGGGAACCTTGTATCTAAGACTTTAATTGAAAACAGATGGCAAATTCAATCGCTGGTCGCTTAGTGGTTGATGTGAAACTACAATTTCAGAGCTCGGAGCTGTTACCTTTGACATAAGTAAATAAGCTTCTAAAACGTGGATTTAATACTTAGGCTGCCTGATTCATAACGTCTAATTTCAGTTTTCAGAAAGGAACACGGAAGCATGAGAAATAATGCGAGGAACCAAGGAAACCGATAATATCCAGCGGATTTTTCTTTTTCAAGAGATAAACCATGTCCGAGAAACTGAACTTATTCCTGTAACTTGGTAACAAGGAGAGGAAAAACGAGTAGATAACCAGGAGCTGAAGTGAAGCTTTTGAGGCTCTAAACTAGAAAAAAAAGTGTGCTCTGCATATAAACTGCTGTAAAATGGGTGCGGAAGTTTTTGTATCTGTAGCTGCGGTCCTTGGAGGGGACATTAATGAGAATATACTGAATCCACAGGTGCTGAAATAAAAGACATACTGGGTGTTTCCACTACGTATAGAAAGGGGCTGGATGAGCTCGATGTATATCCCGTGATTATTTTTGTACTACTCGATCCGACTGTTCCAAGATTTTATGGAATAACGGGCTGCAAAAACAGCGAGGGAAGGACAGCTGCTTGTGTAGAAAACCCGAGAGGTTTGTAGTAGTCAGATCTGACCCGCAGAAGTGGAAAAATATAAAAGCCCCATGCCTGTTTACACGTTCCAAGGCGACGGTTGATTTGTAAGGCCGGTCCTGCTGTACCCTGGTTTGGAAAGACTTGGTCTAAAGTGCTGTGTAAAGCCTTGAGCGCTGGGTTTGGATTCCAGAGCTTTCCAAGGAGCAGGGGGAAAGAAATCAGACTAGAAAACCCAACCCGCACTGATCCCAATCCTGATTTTATTCATTTATTTCGCTATCTGTCCGTAGTTTCTGTGACTGACGTGACTGCGTTTCAATAGGTAGTTTGCCAACGTAAACCGCAGCAGTGCTGGTATCACCATGCGTTTCTTTAATATAGAAAAGATGTGTTAGTGTGGTTCGTTCTCCATGTAGTTAATCCATGTATAGTCACTTCTTTTCCGTTCTTCCCACCTCTTCTTGCTACCGCATTATTAAACATTGCATTTAAATGGCTGCGGGATCTCTGGATGTGAAATAAAGGGATGAGTGTTAAGTATCAGGTTCATTCAGACCGCGGGCATTGCTGAGGCTCTCGATACAACACTCAGTGCTTAAGCCAACAGTGAGTTGCTGCTGCGCTGTGTCTGCAATGCTCTAAAATGATTGAAAATAAATTCGGTAAAAGCCGTAGTGGGGTTGGCTGCTGATCTTAGAGTCTGGGAACTGGGCAATCTTCACCCTCGGAAGCGCCGTGTATACAATTAAGCAAATTGCAGGTGTCTTTATGTGTCTTGTAGTAGTTTTACCTAGAGTTAGTCATTGAGGAAGGGCCAAAATAATTGGAAAAGATGACAGGAAGGGGGTTGGTTTTTTTTCTTACTCTATTTTAGGCCGTGAGGTTCAGGAAGGAGGAATTGAGGAAGCCGCTGGGAGGTTGCAAATAACACAAATCACGTTGCAAAACGCTGCTTTGCAAGGTAGAGAAGTTGGATGGGTTTGGTTGGGGTTTTTTTTCTTCCGCTGGGGTGGTCCCGGCAGTGTTGTAATGGGCAAGAGAGAGGGAAAGGAGGTTGACCCTCTGAGGCTGGGAAGGAAACAAGATGTTCTGAGGGTGGAAGGGGCTGATAGTGGAGTCCAGAGAGCAGGAGCGGGCCTGGGTGCCTCAGTGCACAGAAAGTCCCATTATTTCAGCCTCAAAGACGATAAATTAGACTTGTAGACTTCTCCTTCCTCCCTTCAGCCCTCTCGACCTGCTGCCGTGGGTTCCCAGGCTGCTGTAACCAGCTTGCTCCGCTTGCAAGCGCATCTTCCCACCCATCTCCCGACAACCTGCGGTTGCTGCCGCTTCCCCAGCCCCACACGAGAGCCGGTGAACCTACAACTGCATCTGATTCACGTGAGGTGACCGAAGCCTGATGCCAAAACGTGCGAATAAAGATATTGGGACGTTTGTGGTCGTCTGGTTGCAGTGGCCGTGCAAGGTTTGTCGCTTCACGTTTGGATTATCTGCCCTCTGTCTCGATGAGTAACGTTTAGTGTGTTTGTTCAGCTGCAGGATCTTCTTAATCTTCCTTTCCTTCAGTTTTCTCCCAGAAATAGGGGGGAATCATCTCGCTGTGGAGAAGCTGAGCAGAGATTTGATTGCGAGAGCTTGCAGTGCTGCTTTTCTTTTTTTTCTTTTCCTGGGATAATATGTTTGTAGCGGTAGCTGGAAGAGAAGAGAACTGAATGTGCAGGATTAAGCTTGAGGCCCCAGTTTCCTGTATAAGGGGAGAGGAGCTCAGGAACCCGAGACGCCGGCCAAAAGGAAAAAAGGGTAATGGCCAAACATAGACAGCGCGGTTTGCTGCCTGCCAGCTGCTGGGGGACACGGGGGACGTTGGGACAGTCACCATCAGGGCAAATTGGCCCCTTCGCTGAGCCGAACGCGGGAGCTTTTGTGATTTTTTTAACAGTTCGGAAAGTAATAGGGGGGGATTTCTTTCTGGGAGGGGTGAGGTTAAAAGAGCTCCTCGTATGGATTTTATTCTTGGAGATTAAAGCGGATGTTGAGAAGTAGGAAAATAGGGAAAAAAAGAAACAACACCAGGAGTCGGCCGGTTTGCAATCGAAGAGCCGCAGGTCCCTTGAACACCGCAAAGCGCGGTGACACGGGAGGGCTGTTCCCAACGCCCTGCTGGGACCTCAGTGCCCTTGGAAAGCTCGCTTAGAAATGTGGGGGTTTTTTTCTTTCAAGTTTACAGCTCGCTCCACCATCTCTGAGCTGGGAAACGGTGTTTCCGAGCTCCTTCATTGCAAACCAGGCACTCGAGAGCCTCAGTTTCCCGTGTCGGGCACCTTGGGTTTCTCTTTTACTGTAAAACCACCTGAAAATCCAACCCCAGAGCGAAACCTTCGAACGCCAATAACTTAATTTTAAAGGGGTTTGTAGTAAATTAGGTGAAGGATAACACTTCTTTCCTACTCTCTTTTCTATGGTGGCGAGCCGAGTATCCGCGCTTGTGTGGAATGTGATACCTTAGAGAAATTAAAAGGTATCTTTAAAGGATAATTGGGCTGAAAGTTGAATTAAACCTCCTGTTGCAGCCATAAAGTCGAGTCCGTAACGTTTCTTCCCGTCGCCTTAATAAAACCGACTCTTCTTGCCCTTGCTATCGCTCCCTCCCAACGCGTGGAAAATGAAGACAAGAAAGCTTGTTTGTTACGTTTGTCCTTTATCCCGCGGATCGCGCTTCGTGTTCCTTTCTCATAGGACACCTTGTCCAGTTCCTCAAGTGTCGTTCAGTCACCGGTGGCTTCCTGGAAAAGATCCTTGAATTCTCCAGGGACCCGAGCTCGGCGATAGCAAACACAAATAATTCCGTAGCAGCGGGAGAATTGGACTCCTTGCTTTTTGATTTCTGAAACGTCTGGGCTCGTATTCCGCAGTCGGTTTGTTTTTATCGAAGCCTGAGGAGGAATAAGAAGCCTGAGGCCGTAGCGGGAGGCGGCAGAATAAGATTTAAAACAAGTAGCACGAGATTGATGCCGTTCTTAGAACGTCTCTTCCCTTCCTAGAAGTTCCCGTCCCTTTGACGAGCGGTTATTTTGCTCCTTCTGCTCTCTTACATAATTTTTTTGCTTCTGCAAATGGTTTCGCTTGTGGGATCGGGTTTTATTTACGTAGCCTATTAATAACGTGGGCCGGAGATGCCCACTCGAAGTCGGGATTCTCTTGTCTCCTTCACCTCAACAAATCGCTTTTCATGAATGGCTGAGAAAATCTGTTCCACTTCTGATTATAACCCCGAGTTATGGACCAGAATGTGTTCTGCTCCTTATTGTGGGTACGGTAAGTGATTCTCTTTTTTGATGGCAGTTATAAAGCCGTACGTTATTGCTTTAGAATTGGTCTGATAAATGGTGGAATGTGTTGTTACAGCTTAATTACGGAACACAGGAGCTAATGGTTTACCCTGATTTAAATGTGCACATGCATCTTTTCAAAGTAATAGGGCAAATATAGTAGTTTATGGAGGCTTAAAAAGAAGTGTTTGTGGGGTTTTTTTTCCTCTAATGTTAAATTCTTAATGTATTATTCATGAGGAAAGCAAAGCTGAGAGCTTTTTTTTCTCCTTTCGATAGAAATGAACTTGAAGGATACATTATCTGCACAGAAAAAGAAAATATGTAAAGGACTTTACCTCTTGCCAATACTGGAGTGGTGCATGCAAGTACTGTTGGAATTTCCTCAGGGAAAAAGAACCAGAATTTTGTTGAAAATAAGCTGAAAGGATCATGGAATAATGCTTATAATGCTACTGGAATGCAGTTCCTAACAGGAAAAAGTCGGAGTAATTCTAGTTAGAATTTGCTTTTTGGAGTGAGAGAGCGACTGGTTATTGAAGTTGCTTTAAAGTCCGTGTCTAAGAATTATTATTATCTGGTTTGAATACAGGGCTGGGCTGCGTGGTTTTGTTACTTGCACCACTTTCAAGCTGGCTTTTCCAGCTGTGTGCATATGCATGTCATGGATTCATGCATATATGTGTATATTCTTTGGGTTTATTAAGGCAGGCAGAATCTGTGAGAGCTTTTCTGTCTGTGGCATGTAAATGGAATTTGGGAAAACATTTCAAGCTGTTTAGCATTATGTAAGACAATAAATTCTTTCAATACGGAACATTTGAAACCTGGTGTAAACTTACGTTTGTGGTATGTTTGCTGTCCTATCGCTCTAACCAAGGAGTGTAAGCCAAGTGACATCATCTTTAATGATATTTTTCAGTTGTACTGTTCAATGTATGTTCGCATTCCTTGATCGTGTTTGGTTTACTTGCCTGAAGTGACTCTAGGGGGAAAAACAATACCCAGTTGCATGTTCAGACAGGAGCCCTCCAAAGATGTTTTTGCATTGCCTTACTCAAATCTTACGCAACGATCAGTTTATTAATAGGAAAAATAGCTGTAATTAGTTATAACCAAACACCGAACACCACAACTGGATTTTGTGGAAGGCAGAACTTAAATTGGTACTGAAAAGTTAAGGACCTCGTCTAGCAGTGTTTTCTATATAGAAAATGTTGGATAAAACCGTGTATGATACCACTGCAGGAATTTTTGCTACCTGTGATAAGGGAATAAAGTCAGGATATTACAAGCTAAGTGCTCCTCTAGACCTTACTATTAAATTATACAAGCACTTCTCAATTTTTAATATATATTCAGCCCCAAGCTGCTGGTGACAGGCTGTGTGTGCTTTACCTAAATGAAAATGAAGCAGGAAATATTTTGTAGGTGTTTTTTACCCTGGGTTTAAAAAGCTGTTGTATAGACAAGAAGCCCTTGCAGAAAACGTACGAAGCCACTAATCCAACAAAATAAAATAAAATGAAATTTAGAGTGGAGCAGAAAAGTGGATCCAGTTCTCTTTAGACTTTAACTTGTGTTAATTGGTGGCATTGACTTTTTCTCTTTGCTTTGCAGAACGTAGATCCCGGTTAGAAGTACAATACAGTATTGTCTTTTGTCACTTGATCCCAAGTTTTAAGGAAACCTCAATTCGATGTCCCCGGTTGTCACTTGGAGCAGTTGGTACCTTCTGGCATCACTTGGGTTTTTGTATTGTCTTTTGTTTTAATGGAAGGATCCAAAACTTGCGGTTGCAAGAGAAACTATTTCTAGCTCTCTTTTTTTTCTTCTTTTACATATTCACATTCCTTAACGTTTGCTGTGATTTTTCCAGTGACATAAAACCCAAACTGATGCAGATGTTTGTAGCACGGGCAGAAGAGCAGGAGGAATGTCGCAGATTGGTACAACCTGCATGTTTTGTTCCTCTTGTTCGTGAAGATGCTGCCGTCTTTGGGATTGAACAGAAGCCTTGGTAGTGGGGGGAAACTTCAAACCTGTGGCACAAGCATTACACAAGTGTTATAATTACCCCACATTGTTATCGGGTGGTGGCGAAACGTGTTTTAACCTGTGGCTTGTCGAAGGTATTTGGAAATTGTGCTCGTCCTTCATTAAAGGAAGGGATGAAACAGCCTCTTATACGCTTGAACTCAACTATAAATGTGCGCTAGCGGATTAAATATCATCTTTGAGCAATTGAGTTTTCTCAAATGAGGAGGAGGGGGGAAGTTTTGTGGATAATGTGCCCAAGGCATCCTCTGTATGGAAACAATTTCCACTTTGACCTCTTGGCGAAAGGAGGGAGGAAAAATAGAGGAAAAGAAACTGCTGAGAAAGCCCATCCAGCAGCTTTGCCCTGTTTGTGTGAACCCTTTCACCTGTGAATTGTCTTGTGGGCTTTGAGCTGGTACTGGGCAAATCATCCTCTATTAAATGTCCTGGCATCAGGTGTTGAAAACCTCTTAGGGACGTGGTTTAGTGCTAGATTTACCTTATGGTTGGACTCGATGATCTTAAGGGCCTCTTCCAACCGAATGAATCTGTGATTCTACGATCGGATTTGCTGCACCGTGACATTTTTCTTGCTGGAGTCCCCAAACCTGGGGCACCCTCAGCAGCTCATTGTGGCCCCAGGAGCTTGGTGTCCAGTCCACCCTTCCTTTGGAACCTCTCGTTGAGCCTTAGTCCTGTGTTTTATTTGTTTATTTGTTTTGTTTCTCGTGTGAACAAGGTTTTCCATTTGTATTTTGGATACGCGGGTGAACAGGCCGGGGTGGTTAGGAAAACAGTCGCGCTGATCCGAGGAGCAGAAGGATTAAATCGAAGGGGTTATTTTGCAGCATTTTTCAGGATAAGCAAACTTGATGGATTGTTTCTGGTCTTGGCCAACTCCGCTGATTTACAGGAAAGACTAAAGCAGCCATGTGGGGGATGGTGATGATCTTTCCCCTAACTGTAAATGTTTGCAATATAAAGAGCTGAGCTGTTCATCCGGGGGATCTCGGTGGAGGGAAGAAAAACCAAATTGGCATTTTTTAGGGTGGGTTGTAGCATAGAAAAATCAGATGAATTGTGTTTTACACGTGCTTATCAGCTTGGCTTTGGGAAAGCTGCCTGCGGTCACCCGAGCTGATGGCTGAGAGGCCGAGGAGAGTATCCATAGAAATGTAGCTGCAGCTATAAGATAGAACAATTGTTATTTTTTAATTCCGTTCGATGTGGAGACTCGTTACCACCCAGGAACTTCTCCCCGCTGGCTTTCTGTGTCTTGGCAGGTGATTTTTGGCTGATTTGAAGCCACAGCGGACCTCGCTTTGCTTGTTTTGTAGGGCTGGAGTTCCTCGCCCGTGCTGGGTCCGTGGGAGGAGACTCGGACCCAGTAAATACCGGAGGAGAGTTCCTGGGCAGAAAGCAGAACGTCTCCGTAGTGTTACAAGACTCACGTCCAGCTTTGTGCTGTCGATCTTAGTGAAATTCTGCTCTGGGAAAATCCTTTCTGGTCATGCATTTCTCTTGTAATGTTTTCCTATGTCCCCAAGAAAAACAGGATCGTGTAAGAAGGGCAATCATGAAGCCGATACGCAGCTGTTTGTCCTCCTCGTTTTGGTTACGTAGGAGTGGGAGAGATGCCAGATATTTATCTTGTTTTGCAGCAGGCATGCAGTCGCATACAGCGCCTTTCTGCTTTAGCTCCGTGTAGCTTCGGGAGATGAATTCAAATGCACGAGTCTGTTTAGATTTTAGTAATAAATTGAATACGCAGAGGGAGCTCGCTGGGCAGGGAAAGGCTCTGCCCAACCCGATCGCAATCAGTAGCAGGAGGAAAGCTTTAAAAATTGCTTGTGTCACGTTATAGTACAGGACATAATACTAATTATTTGGGCCAAAAGGGGGTTTGAAAGCTGTTAGAATAGCAGCGCACGCAGCTGTGGCCGGTGCGACGCTGCAAGCTCTGCGGCCTGCAGCCGCTATCCCAGGGGCACCCGAAGGCTTTTCGGTTAGAAATTGCTGTTGCTTTGCTCCTCCTCTGTCTCGTTTTGAGTTACGACCCACCTGGCAGGGGTTTGTTGTGTGAACACCTGCTCAGAGCCCGTGTGAGCGTTTGAACTGCAAACCGGCAATCCCGAGTCGCTCAGAGCCGCGCGGGGAGAGAGAAAGGGCTGGAGGGACTGGGGCCGACTGGGCCTCGGTAAGGCCTGAGCTTGTTGGTTTTGGGAGAGGAGAAGGGGCACATCTTCTAAGTGCTTGGGGTAAATACTTAGGGTATAGACTTAATGTTTATGGGTCCGCATGCTTGGGATTTTCCATCGAAGTGCAGTAAATGTGTTGGGTCACTCATCTGGTTTGGGGTCCTGTGTGAGATCTGGTGAGACCCCAACTCAAGAAGTGCGTCCAGCTCTGGTTCCTCAGCACAGGACACACACGGACCTGCTGGAGAGGGGCAGAGGAGCCCCAGGAATGATCCGAGGCTGGAACAGCTCTGCTGGGAGGANGAGGTGGTGGATGAACCATCCCTGGAGACATCCCAGGCCAGGCCGGACGGGGCTCTGAGCAACCTGAGCTGGTGAAGATGTCCCTGTCATGGCAGGGGGGGCACTGATGAGCTTTGGAGGTCCCTTCAACCCAATCCATTCTATAATTCTGTGATCATCAGCTGTTTCTCTCCCCCGAGACGCGTTGGAACCTCTGCTGTTAGAACTGCTGCTCACAAGACAAGGATTTTCCCTCCCTACGAGATGAAGAGTCAGTGCTCGGCAAGACCTGGCTTTCTTTAGTGCCAAGAACAACAGGACACCAAGGTGTGTTTAGCGTAGACGGTAAAAGTTTGGCTCTTTTATCCCAAGAAAGAAAAGGATGCAAAGCGGTGGGGATGGTCTTGCGTCATTATGTTCTAAATAAACTGCTCACCCTCGCTGCTGCATCCGTGATGAAGGAAAATGGCTTTTTTTTTGCCAGATTGGGCAGAGAGCGGCTGATCTGGAGCCGTAACATAAAGAACTTGGGCAAGAATGTGGGTTGAGAACAACTGGGACCTGGCAAGATGTAAAATTAGAGTAATTTCTGTTGTGTCATGCCTTGGTTATCTCTTACAATTAGCACAAAGGCACATCTCAAAGAAGTAAACTAGCAAAGATGTTTAGTTTTGTTGATGGACACAGGTGCTGTTTTTACCTTCTTTTATTCTGCCTTTGATAAGCTCAATATATGGCGTTTGTTTGGGGATAACAAGAATGGGGTTTGCACAATGTATCCACGTAATAACAGATAGCGTCGTTTTTACTTCAGCAAACAACAAAACGTTACTGGTTTGGATTTCTTTGTTTTTCTGCTAGAATTAAGGAAACAGTTTATTTTGAACTCCTTCGAACGTGTAGTCCAGGAGACACTGGTTATTCAACATCTTCAGTTATTATACAGCGGTCAGTTATTCCTACTTTCTCATGACTTACATGCGAAATGGCAAAAGTGAGCAGCTTTCTGCCTTACGGGATCGTTAGGACCCGAAGCCTGGCCGTTAAAATTTGTGCGCGTTCCTTTTAGTACGAAGTTTAGGATGTTTCAAATAGGTCAAAAGTGCTTGATGTTCTGGGTATTTGAAAAAAAAAAGAAACCAAAGCCAATTAAACGTGTCTGCAGCTGTTCCAACCTGCAGCCGAACCGTCAGCTCGGCAGAGGCGTCTGAGCACTTGTTAAAGGCACCGAAAGGCTTTTTAGAAATCCCCTCCTGTTAAGCTTAAAGGAATAAGAAAAAATAATTTATTTTCTTTTTTTTTTTTTTATTAGCTGACTTTCTAAACAGGCAATAAAATGTGGCTTTGTTCTAACAAGGAATTGCTGGAAGTTGGGCGAGTTTTGCTGCTTTTTTTTTGGTCAAAACTGTAGTAACTTTATCACACGCAGCTTGTAGTTTCCTGTATCTTTTGTTTCGGTCTTAATCTAGTTTTAGCTTTCGGAATATCGTGTTTCCAGGTGGGAATGTGCTGCCGTGAATGGTCTGGGAGTGCTGAATGGGTGAAATAATCTTCAGTCCAAAGTACATGGTCAGGAGAGCTAGGAATTAGTATTTTTTAACTTATTTCAGTTGAAAGTACGCTTAATATTAAGCAGTTCATGCTGTTCCAATGGTTGCTGGCATCACCGTATAGATTGTTGATAGTCATCATTTCAGGCTTTAAATGTAATATTTCACATTAAGAATTAATCTTTTTATATAGAATAGATATAGATAAATCAATAAGTTATGGACTTGCCGAATGAGGCAAGTTGAACATTTTCTTAAAGGTGGTTTTGGTATTTAGTTCAGCTTTGTGTTTTGGTACAACGTACACACCCAGCCACTAAGGAAATAAAAATTTCTGTATTGGACTCCTAAGGAAATACAAAATCTCTCCTAAACGTTCTTAAATGATGTCAGATGTGTATTGGGTTTGGCTGTTCCTTCCTCTGCAGTCCGTTGGAGGTTGTTTTTTTGGTAGTCGATCAGAATTCAGACGGACATTTCAACGTTTTAAACTTATTCTGAGTACAATACGCTTGTCTTTTGAAAAATGGCAGTGCGTATGATACTGGCCTTTTTAAATACACCCCAGGGAAGAGGAGTTTGAAAGCCAAGGAGCAAGGGCTCATGTTTCACCAGGGCAACACGAGGTATTTTTCCGAATTCTTGATGAGAATTTGCAATACAGTTGTTGGTTGGTTGGTTGATGTTGCTTGGTTGGTTGTGGGGTTTGTTGTTGTTGTTCCTTTGGTTTTTTGGCTTCGTTTTCTTGCTTTTTTCCCCCGCTTACCTCTTTACTTAAGAGAATAATCATAGATGCTCTGTTGCAGAGACAAACTACAGCTTACAGTTATCATCAGAGACACTGCCAGTGCTTCTGTTCCGCAGGTGACGCTTGCACAAAATGGAAAAACCACATATTGTCATTACTTTAGATGTAATGCAGTTACCGAGGATGTGTAGACCTTACTGAAAAGTTTAAATTCATCAAAATTCATTCCGGCTCAACTGCTGAGGGCGTACGCAACAGCTTGGAGGAAAAAGCAAAGAAGATTGCAGGCTCTTTTCTCTCTGTGATACGCACTTATGTTCCATGTTCATAAATATTGCAAGTATTTGGAAAAAGAAAAAATGATGCAGGGTAAGCTAAGGTTGGGTAAAACCTGCTCTGGAAGCTAAAGCCGAAATTATTTTGGCAACAATTCCTTTAAGATTCTGCCCAAGCCGATCAGCTCAAGTGTCTTACAAACTGCTCCTTGAAAAATCCCCGCAGCTCAACTTGCAACTATTAAGCTTATAATAAAAATCGGATGTTCTAATTTTGCTTCCAGAAGCACTGGATTCGAATCGCCTGCCCAAGTGATAGGAGTTGCACGCTGGTTGTAACTCGATTTCAAGAGTGTTTTTAATTTTGGGATCCTGTTAATAACCAAAGCACAGGTCGTACAGTGATTTAGAGAAAATTCCTTGTTCCAGATGAGTGAGATTCCTCTTGTGTCTGTTCTGTCTGGGTTTCATAATATAGAGAAATTTGTGGAGGACGAGAGGGTGAGTGGGGAAAAACATTAATTGGTCCAAATAACGACATCTCTATTAATGTCTTTTTGAAGTTACACAACTTATGTTTTTATTGCAAATAAAGAAGGTAAAATCTTTTCATAGTCACACGTGTTCCTTACTCCATTAAGACGAGGCCTGTGCCAGAAATTATGTGATTTAAATAGTTTTAGTTTTATGAAACACCTTACCAGAAACAGCATGGATGTTTTATGCGAACCGCGCTGAATATCCACAAAATAACAAAAATCGGGAGAAATAAGCGGTAATTGGGAATAGGTGTCTGCGGAGCTACCAAAAACCAGGCGTCCTAGTTTGATTTTTACTATTAGTGCTGTAGTTATTGGGGAGCAAACTTTGGATGAGCCATATTCCCAAAATATCCCCACGGAGTGACCGACAACTTCATAAGGTAAAGTGGAGAACCTGAACACCCTTGAACAGCATTTTTGCAAGATGGATCCGTTAAAAAAGAGCTTGTTTCTAGGAAAGAGATGAGGAAGCTGGCAAAAATAGACTTAATTCTTTAGATTTGATGTCTTACTGAAGTATTTGCTGCAAAAAGTACAGTTGGGAATGTCTCTATGGGAACATCTTAGGGCTATATTTAGGAAAAGCAAATTAAGCTGCTTCTCCCCAGATTGAGCAAAGCTTTGGGAAGGCTTTGGTTGGAGATGTAGTTGTATTTTTTAGAGGAAAGAGAATAGAAGTTCTTCTACATTTGGGATTGATGGACCACTTGTCTCATACTTTTCAAGTGAAAAACAACCAAAAAAGACCAAAACCTGTCACCTGTGTTTGAGTCAATGTGTTTGCAGCAGGAGGCAGAAGGAAAATCAGGTTAATTTTTGGAGCCAAACCAAACCTCGGGTTGTGAATCTGCTCATTGCAGGGGAAAAGAAACCAAAACCCAAACATCTACTTACTGAACTGGACAAACTCGATAAGGAACTGAGCCAATCGCGGGCAATATTCTTGAGGTTTGCATCGCGCTTTGACTTGAAAAATTAATTGTTCGGATGAAATAGGTGGGTAAATTGGTGTTTTACACACTGCACAGTGGCTGCGGAGCACAAAAAAAGGGCTTTTATAGCTGTTCGGTAACTTTGTGTTGATTTTGTGGCGTAAGTTCTTAGGGAAGATGTGGCCGAGGCTGCCGAGACCGCGTGTGCGTCCGTGGCACCTGCGAGCGTCCGTCTGTCCGTAGGTTTGATCCGTGTGCAATAAGAAAATATTCCGCAAAAGTGCTTTTCTTTAGCTTGTTTTTCCACTCTTTTCTTCGGTTTAACTGCACTGGCTTTTGTGTTTTAAATTCTATTTTGAATTGAATTAACGTTTGGGGAAAGCCATCACCTGCTTTGGTCTCAGGTGCCCGGGTGGTGCTCGCCTGGATCTTTTGGGGTGTTTCAGCTCCTCGGCGTTGGGCGAGTTGCTCTTTTCTGCCTTTCCCACCACATTCCGTGTTAGCACAATCCAAGGCGGAGCGGATCGGATACCCTACATATTTTTGCTCTATAAACACATGCCTGTTTACATTTTGCTTCCTTGCCGTTCCAACTCTGCTCCTCTCCCGATGCCAGAGGGTATCAGCCCTGACTAACAAACCCCCCGAGACTGCCATTTTGACCCCGTGTGCTGCTCATGTTTCCATTTGTTCGCTTCTCCTCTGCCTTCCCTCCCAAATATTCCACAAATTATTATTAAATATCTCCCAGGATTTAAGAGGCCAAGCTGGGAGCAATTCGAAAGAGTTACTAATTCTGTTTATTACTTTACGGTTGAAGACAAACCTCAGTGCCGAGTCCTTTTTCTTCAGCGGAAGAAATGGAAATGAAATGGAAACAAATAAAATGGAAATAAAACAATCCTCTTTTTTTTTTTTTGCTAATAGGTCTTTTTTTTGCCGGGCGCAATCCTCTCAGTTCTGCTCGGCTCTTGCGGCCTGATTGTCATAACATTTGGCAAAACCTTCTTAAAATAAACGTTCCGACGTACGTGCGATTCCCGCTCACTTAGAGCAGCCTCGCACATTTGGAACCTTTACAAACTTCCAGGTCTTCACAAAACCGCGGACGCATCGAATCCTTTTTTTCTTTTTACCAGCGGAACAGGCCGGTTTGGATTCGTAGGCCGCATCTGCCGGTGAACTTTGTGCAGTCTGCCTTCTGCTTTTTTTCTTTCATTTTCTCCTCTCTTTTACTAGAAGAAAGGTCTGTTTGTCGGCTCGGGGCGGTTCAGGAATGTAACGCACGCACAGAGCGCGCAGAATTTCCTGTTCAACTGCCCCTCCAAACCTCGGCGCTGGGAAAAGCTCCAGCTCAAGCAGCTCAGGCCTTCAGGCCTCGCTCAGACAACCAGCGAATGCTGCAGCTTCTGAAACGCTTCCATTTGTCTTTTTTTTTTTCTTTTTTGACAGAAAATATGTATTTTTTTAAAGTGGATCTTCACGGTGTGCTATGCTTCAATGTATCAGATTCTATAGATGTTGTTTCTACGCTATTTCTAGGTTACTGGGGCTGAGGGAAAATGTTAAACTTACTGAAGCTCTATAGGTACAGAGGCAGCTCCATAGTGTCACTGCAAAAAGTTTATAGCCTAATCCATCTCCATAATGTTGCCTGTGTAGTTCAGTGAGCTTCATTTTCCATCTAGATAAAAATGGTAAAAAAATGGTACTGGAGCAGCTGCTTTTGCATTATTTGTTCTAGTTTATTTTTCCCTTAAACTCTTCTTCTGCTTTGCATGAATTTTACTTTGGAAGCGAAACATTTTGGTTTAGCAAAAGGAAAAACAACTTTTGAGTTTGATCGCTTCTGCCAACAAACGCTGAACTCCAGTGCTGCGGCCTTGCTTGTGTGTATTGTGAAAGTGAGGTGGCATTTTCTTTCTTTTAACTTTTTAAACTTTATTTTAGGTGGTTCTGATCCTTTGTACGTGTGGCAGCTCTGTTGCCAGTTCAAACTACCAGCCGATGGAGTGGTCACTATGGGGTGTGACTAGTTATGTATTTTATTTTCCAGTTTTCTTTTAAGCAGGTATATGTTTTGAGAATTTATATCCACAGGCTCCTCTGGAACACATAAGTGCTATGGCTTTTTTCAAGAATAAAAAGCAAATACTAGGAAAAGGTTTGACTGCGAGCTGTGTGTATATGCATAAATGTATATATGCATTGAAAACGTAGGTCTCTGTAGCACCTTTTTTAGTGTGTTCAGCAGCTCCATGGTCCGATGTGAAAAGGAAGCGATGTGCTCAGGTGGGCATTGAAGACCAGGACACCCTGTGGTCCTCGATGTTCAATGGCAGGAGCCATGGGTTGACCAGGTGGAGGGATGCCAGGGGAGGACATTCTAATTCTCATAGAATTATAGAATCGTTTTGGTTGGAAAAGACCTTTAAGATCATCAAGTCTAACCGTTAACCTGCCACTAAGTCCACCTCTAATCCATGTCACTAGGAACCTCATCTGTGCATTTTATAAACCCCTCCAGGGATGGTGACTGCACCACTGCCCTGGGCAGCCTGTTCCAATGCCTGACAACCCTTTCCAGGAAGAAATTTTTTCTAATATCCAATCTAAACCTCCACTGACAAGCAGGGAGAACCAAGGGAAGGCTGGATGGGCACGTTCAGCTCCTGTTTAAACGCTGTTCAGCTCCTGTTTAAACACCATCCAGCTGTCAAAGCCACAGCGTCTCCCTGGCTCGTCTTACTGGAGGTGAACGTCTCCTCATTTCTCTTCCATACTCTCATCCCTCTTCTGTCCCTGGCTGTTCCAGTGACAACCGATACAGGCACAAGTACTAAGAGTTAATTAATTCCTTCCTGGGTCACAAGGCGACCAACTTTTGAGTCCTTTGGAGACACAGATCTCCACGTGCTGCTTCTCCAAATGGAAGTGGTCTTGGTGTTGCCCCGTTTAGCTTGTCAAGCACCGGAGCAGGGAAGGACCCGGCCAAAACCCACGCCGTTTCATTTGAACTTGAAGGTATTTCGCTCAGAACACAGTTCAGCGGGTTAATTAGGTTGTTAAAAGTGTTTTTTTAACTTTTCAGCTTCGTTATTGAGCGCGGATGCCCCTGAAGTGGTGGATCTGCCTTCAGGCTGAAGAAATGTGAGGAGTTGGGTTTCAACAGCTAAACGTCCTTTAACATAGAATTTCCCTCCTAATTTTTTCAATGCTGTAACACAAGATAGGACGGAGGTGTTTAAATCATGGCTTGTATAGGAAGCTGACACATACATGAGTGTTATACTAACATATATATGTATATCCAACCAACCAGCGTGCAGACTGAAATGTACCAACTGCTTTGTGGTTTTTGGAAGTTGCCTTGGGATCCGTGGGCTTTTTGTGCTCTTTTGAGCTCCATATGCATCACAGGAGAGGCAGCAGTGCCATGTATTAAATAAAGGACTTCAGAATTTCCCTCCTTTTGATCCTTAGAAAATGAGCGTCCAACAACAGTGGGTATTTAATCTGCCCAGATTCGAGGGCTGTAATAAATAATCTTTGTAAACCAAAAGAAGTTTTTTTGCATCAAGCTACCACAACAAAAAAACGTTTGCAAAGCTTTGTTTGCTTAGGTAGAGATCTTTTTCCTTCGTACAATGTGGATTAACGTTCGCCCCAGTGATTTTTCTCCTTTTGTCCTAGGTGCTGTGTGAAAAGTGTATCTTTGTAGGGCTTTGGCAGGTATGGAAAGGAAACCATAGTGTTCTGATATCCGCTAGATAACTCCTCTTTGGATGAGATAAGCTGTTCTTGTGGAACCGTTTGATCTGAGCCTACAGGTGCAACTTCTGAGCTCATTTTCCAAAAGCTCGTGGGATGGATTAATAAAAGAGTAATATTCAGTTTTTTCCTAAAATGCCTAAACATTCGTCAATCATATTGATGTTTTTTCAGATCCCAGCACCGTGACCTGCTTTAAATAGATTAAAAAGAGATAAAGACTATCTCAAAAATTAGTTGCTTGGTTATTTTTCACTGTGTTGCCACCTGCCTTATGTGTTTAAGCTTTTATTTCTTGGCCCCTGACCACACAATCAGCCCCATCCCAAGCAGACTCCTAATATTGGAAAGGGTTTGGGAGGAGGATACTTAAATGTTTTGGAAAGATTATTTTCTTTCTACTAAACTAGCCTGGGATCTCTCCCTTCAAAGAAATCATTTCAGTGGAAAACCCAAACCCTTGCATTTCTTTAATTACGTTTTTCAGAGGAGAGAGGATGCCGGTTTCAGCTGAACTGAAGATAATTCTGGGGTATATCGTGCTGAACATAAAAACCAGAGCGATTTGCTCGGGTTCTACGTGTTAGAAGGTTAAAGCAGCCGTGGGTGGTTGTTCTGGGTATGTGACAGTCCTGTTATGGCTCTATTTTCTGCAAAGCTCATGTGGGAGATTCAACCTTTCAATCATAAACCGAAAATGCAATTTAAACCCAAAGTGATGTGGGCATCACGTGCGGATTTGGCATCGGGTTTTGTAAAATAGTTCCTGTCCTGGTCAGTACATCACAAAAATATAAAGCAAAATTGATGGTTTTCTGCTACTTGACTGTTTCTAGCTGGAGTCATATCGGATAAAAATCTTTATTTTTGTAATAAGATCAAAACCAGCCTTTTGGGCAGATTGAAAAATGGCACATCTCTAATCATACATAGATTTTGAAACCACTTCCTTTTGAATAACAGCTTTGTTTAATACCACTTTATTCTGACTTGCATCTTTCCATTCTGTGTCATAAACAAACTCGTTAGCGGGGAGCTCACGATACGCAGATGTTCGTTTTATTGCATTTAGCGGCTTCGTCCGTGAGCGCACGGAAAGTCTCTTCATTACCCGGTTTATATTATTCCCGACTGGCTATTGCCTTCATTTAATTAGGAAAAATGCAGCAGTCATTAGCTGAGGGATGGGCTGGATTAGGACCTTCCCGTCATCCCGCGGTGGCTTCTTGGAGCAAGAAGAGGTTTCTTATCGATGGCTTTTGTCATTTCGCGCAAATACAACAAAATTTGTTGGGGAGAAGCCTTGCACTGAACTTTTTTAGGATACGACACATGAGGAAAAAGCTTTTTCTTTCCTGTGCAACTTGTGCTGCTGTTGCAACTGTGTTGGTGGGAGAAGAGCAGCGCGAAGCTCTGTCTCCGAAGGATGGTTTGAGTGGAAAGATGCTATGGATCTTTAGAATAGTCTTATGTTAATTTTTATTGTAAAATTTGTAATGTTTGGGGGTTGGTTTTTTGTTTGGTTCGTTTATTTTTGTTTTCTTCCTTTTCTCTTTTTATAACCACCCAGTGTGGTATCTTCTACTTAAGATGACATGGTTGATTGCAGTAATTTCTTTTAAAACTTGAATTTATCTTTCCTTGAACCCTCCCCGGGCTTCATTAGGACTTAGAAGACCTCGATCAGCACAGTTCTATGGACCATTTTTGACTCCCAGAAACGTGCAGGCAATTGAAGAATTAAGGTGCCCGCAGGCAGCAGGGAGCACCCAGGTTATGGGCAGGGAGGTTTTTCCTTAGAAATAGTGAATGAAATTATACCAGGCTTTGGATTTTCAAATCAGAAAAGGGAGTAAAGAAATAAGGCAACCAAAATTGCAAGGGAAAGGGGTATTTGTGCGCTTATATGGATGTGTGTGCATATATGTGCATCCGTATATAGATTTAAAACTTAATTGTGAGGAGTGGCAGGAGGGCAACGGGATTTCAGATCTAGAATAGCAGACGAAATTAAATGTTGATACACTTCTGCAGGGGGAGAGATAGGAATTCTTTACTTGTGTTTGCAGTGATGCCTGAAATATCTGCTAATGAAGAGGTCTTTGTGTTATAATAAGATCATCCGAGAAATCACATTAGCCCAATGCTCACATGTCGTAAAACGCAAATAAGACATTGAAAATTAATAGGAAAGTAAGAGAACAAAGCAGTGTGTGGGTGTATAAATTCACGGTGCTCTCTCCTTTTATCCTGGATATTGTGTGTGGTTCCAGTCCATCTCCCCCCGGCTCAAAAATCCAAATTAGAGAAGGTACAAGGATAAGAGCCAAGGTGGGTTGGAGTTACAAACAGCTGAACCCCAGGACGCTTTGAGCACTGAAGGTTGTCACAGGTTCAGAAAGCGATGGGATAAAGGTGCGAAATAGGATTGGAAAAGGTCACTTAAAATTGTCTTCAGCGTTCAGGGTGATGGGTACAGTGCTCCTGGGGATGCTGTAGGAAATTGGTTCCAAAAATCAAAGTTCTGAGTCCCAAAAGATGGGGGCGGTGAGGGGAGTCCTCTCAATTCCATCTGCTGGATGCCGCTCAGATGTGGAGTTTGGATAATCCAGTTTAACGCTCCAGGACCATTGCTGCCTATCGGTTTTTAAGGAATGCCAGGTTTTGTCCTCCGCAGCGTTTTTCTTTTTCCCCTTTTAAAATTTACCGGCATCCGTAATACCTAAATTTATGGTAGTGATTCAATATCGATGCCTCTTTACGTCTTCAGATGTAGCAAATTTAGCAAACGGCACATCTACTGCGTTTGGTCCAGTGTAACTAAGGAGGGAGAAACGATTTTCTGTGATGTTCAACACTGTGTGATATTGGATATAAATACATGTTACAGAGGCTCTACTGTGACTTAGATAATAATTTTGGATGCAGTAATGAACAGTTCTCAAGTGGCTTTATGTGGCTTTTATCACACAGTAGTGAACGTAATAATTAAAAAACATAAAATAAAAAAAAAAAGAATAATAATAAAAAATCTTTAAAATAACATGTAAATTAAAGGAAAGACCTATTTGGAACACCGCTGTATTGCGAATGGCAAAATTGCCAAGATTAAAAACAACGTGAAGGAATGTTTTCCCTAGAACAAATATTTCACTAAGCGAACGTAAGTGGCCGTTTGAAATGGATCATTAGATCAAGGACGACAATTCTGAAATTATTTGGAAAAATCAGTAGCTTCTGTCAAAGTTTTCAGTGTTTATTTGGACTATTTGTTGACTGCCTTGGTCTGATCTTTAGCGTTACGAGGTTTGGGGACGAACATGATGCCGTTTCGGTAAATTTTTGCATCACATGCTGTTTGTGTTCAATAACCGGCCAAAGATGAAGCTCAGAAGTGTTCTGCAACATTTCTTACGCAAGCGTTTGGTAATTAGTTTTTCTTGCTTAACACGTTAACTTTATACCCTGTTTCTCCAAAATTAAGACAGGGTCTTATACGAATTGTTGCTCAAAAAGATGCCCCTTTTTACACGTAGAGCTGCCTGGATGCTATTTAAATTGACTTTTTTTAACAAACTGTAACTAGGGCTTATTTTTAGAGTAGGGCTTATGTTTCAAGCATCCTCAAAAATCCTGAAAAATCATGCTAGGGCTTATTTTTGGGGTAGGGCTTATTTTGGGGAAAACAAGATAGAAACGGATCCCGCATTGACAACCTCCCTCAATCTGAGCCTAGAATATAAACTGGGCTTTATTCTAAGATGAAGCCTCGGCGTGTTTCGGTATTTAAGGTCAGAAAGGAGACTTCTTCACCTGGATGATATTGCAACAAAGCTGTTTGCGTTTGAGACGCGAGTTTTTCTTTTTTGGAAAAGTCCTTCCCAGCTGCTCAGGTGTCCTGTGGGGATTTCTCCAGGCGTGTTTCTACAGATTTGTTGCAAACAGAATGTGATATTTTGAGAATGAGCCCTTTACTGTAACATCCATCACCGAGGGGCAGAGTTTCCACGTGTTTTCTGTTTAACTGGAGCACTGACAGGCAGCGATTGGGTTGGTTTCAGTTTACGAGTGCCTTTAAATTAATGAAACCCTTCTGTAAACACGCAGATCTGCATGATTCCGACTTTATTATGATATCCGAGCACTTCTTAAATGGTGAAAGCTCATAAAACCCATTTAGATACTGGTACACTTTCCTATTATTATCAATTAATAACTGCATCTGAGCTTTGCTCACTCCCTTCAGGTGGAAACCATATTTTAGGAAATATGGACATTCTGAACATGGACATGGGCTAACATTCATACTATATGGAGGACAGAAAATTACTGTTGGACACCTTGCAAGTGCTTTAAGAGGAGGAAATATTGACGTCTGGCCCTTCTGAATCAGAATCTTTTGGTTTCTAATTCCAGAGAAAGCACTTGAAAGTTCACTCCAAACCTGCACCGTGAGGCTTTCTTGTCAAAGTCTTTCCATGAGAGATTTGTTCCATTTCATACACAACTGTTCCCCACTGAAATTTTGTTTTTTTCTGCTAGTAATTGTAGTATTTGTATCTATGTTACCAGTTGCCTCAATTGCACTTGATGTATTTGTAATATCGGGGAAGGTAGAGGTGTGTGGCAGTTCTGAGAGAAAAGATGGGGAATTATATATTGATATGTGTAATGGGATTTAATAAAAATTTCACTTACCTTCCAACGTGGGGTTCGGGAACTGTTTTGTTCCTTCTAATGCAGAATGTCGATAAATTCTAGATCCATATTAACCTGCTACAGCTTCCATAGCATCCTTTTTTCTCGGTTTAATCCACCTTTTAAAGCTTGTTACTTCAAGATGCAGAAAAATAATAAAAAATAACCTGTTCAGGCTTGTTTGCATGTATTTCAAATGAAATAATTTGTTGATTCTGAAAAGAAAGGCGTTAATCTCTTTAGTCTAAGATATTCCTCTGCTTAGAGGATGCACGTGATGTGGTTTTGTCTCGTCGTGTTACGATAGGATGTTAACAAGTTGAGTATCCATAGGATCCGGTACCATGTGTTGCAGTGGTGTAGATAAACATGGAAGAAAAAGGGCTGCACGAAAAGCAGGAAACAAATATAAATGTATTAAAAATATATATATATAAAAATATATATATATCATCAAAATATAAGGTGATCAACTCAGTTATTACTTAATATTCTAAAAGCCTTTTCCAACTTTTTAAATTTTAATGTCTGTTCAAGTTCTAATTGTCAAGAGGCTGAGTCTTGGGGAAATGAGGAATGTTTTACGTGCATTTCTGTTCTGCAAACCGTTGTTTTTATCTGTAGTTTAAAATTCTTAGAATCCCCGAATCTTTCCAATTCATAGAATCCTTGAACCGTTTTGTTGGAAAAGACCCTCAGCATCATCAAGTCCAACCATCAACCCAACCCTGTCACTACATGCTACACTTGCTTTTGCTGAGCTGCATGTAATTTTTGACCTGTTTTTGGGGCGGGGGGCTGTTCTGGTTTTAACTTGGTTTATTTTTTTAATGTTTTTAGACGGGTAAGCAAGTTAAAGGCAGGTCCTGACCTTTCTTTTCAGTTAATAACGCCCTCTCCAGCCTTGTTCCTGCAGCCAGTGCTGCAGCTCATGGTCCTGCTTGTGTTGTGTCTTTTGTCCTCTAGATACTCAGAAACGTTCTGTGATTCTATCATCTTAGATTATTATTATTATTATTATTATTATTATTATTTTCTTGACCCTTGTAGGAGTTTCAGTGCCCCACACTTGATGGTGTATTTGGCTAGAAAATACACCCGGGCATCCGCAGGCGTTTATCACATCTCTTCTTTCTTAGATGGGTCCCGTTTGCTTTCTCAGTCCAGAGACACATTTTAGCAGCACGTTATTTAATGTAATTTACAGTATCTCCTTCGGATACTTCCAGGAAGACTCTTGGCATGGCAAGAGCTTTGGTTGTGTTGGTTATCCAGGCTGGTTAATGATGGGCTAACGTTGTCGTGCGAGTTCGACAAGGACAAAATGCGTTGAAACGCAAGGAAGGGGGTCTCAAGGTGGAAAGTCTCTGTGACATTATCATAGTTAATAACCTTACGTCTTAAATTCACTCACTAGTTCTGTGCTACATTAATTCATTTTTCTGCCTTTTTTTTATCTTTCTCCCTAGTGTCCCAATGTAATATCAGCTTGAAGAAGCAGAGGAGTCGAAGTATCTTTAGCACCTTATTCTGCTGCTTTCGTGACTACAATGTCGAGCCACCATCTACCAACAGCACCAGTGCTCTTCCTCCTTTGGTGGAGGAGAATGGAGGACTTCAGAAGGTCAGCCTTCTATCTTATTTTGCTGTCCTATAGGCCTTTTGCAACCCAGGTTTATCTTTGTGCTTCTTAAAGTTTGTCTGAATAGGTTTCCCTCACGGGGAACGTGGTTACAGAAAAAAACCCTACTGTTTTGATGGTGAATTGCAAATATCTGTTCGGCTGCAATTTAAAGCTGAGTTGGCCGTGAAAATTATTGGCACTATAAGCAAACAACATTTAAAACCTGAGTAAGACACTAAAACAAATGTGGATTTCTCATAATACTCCAGATACTGAGTTGTCTCTGGCTTTGATTCTCCTTCCCAACTATGAGAAGGTTAAAATGTGTCCACTGGAGCACGGTGGAACTGCTTTGTTTCCAGTGACATAAAAACAGTTCAAAAAGGGGGGAAAACCATAATTGGACCTTTTTTTCTAATCAATTCGCCTACATTTAGTGCACACTGACTCCAGAGGTATCAGCTTTTGGTCACTTTTCCTGGTTAATAAGTTTTGTTTGCCTAATAAGCCAAATTAATCGATACAAACTTATAGTACTTCATTGTATGGAAGAGCAGAAGGTTACTTTTGTTGAATTCGAGTAATTACATAATTTTGGCATATTCGTAAAATTACAATACACTTTTATATGTTCTTTTTAAATCTGATAACACTGAAGGGATCTGCATTATGTTACTGAAGAGTTTCCCTTCAATACAGCAAACACAGGGATACCACCTTTCTCACACCGCGTTGTTTTTCAGCATTCTGATAACTCCACTAGCGCTAGACTCTTAATTTTTCCAGAACTTTAAAGGATTGCAACTATAGGTGTATCCACGATGGGGAATAACAGCAGAAATGGACACATTTCTGTCTTTGCAACCTTCTGCTCTTCATACTAATTTTTCATAAGCCACGCAGCTGATTTCTTACCTACATTATCCTGTGCATTTTATTTGGAATTTTGCTGGTTATGTTTGAATTCTGAAAGAGCAAAGAAACCGTTCAATGGAGGAAGGAAAGGAGAATAAAGTGACTGAGACAAAGAACACGGGGAGGGGGATGAAGGCTGAACTGCTCCCGTAGAAGTAAAACACACTGAAAACTCCTCTGCCAAGAGGAGGAATTGCATGTGTATTTTTAGACATCTTTTGCTAGCCAAGGTACATTTTGACTGAAAGGAGGAAAATCTGCTCTGGATGTGCTGAAGGAAAAGCTGTAGTGTGTGCGCCCGTTCACCTGAGAAACAAAAGGAATAGGAAAGTGGAGAAATTTCCCTTCCCACTGATGGAAAAGACGCAGAAGTGAAGCTACAGGCAAAATTACAGCTGGGAGAAAATGGGAGTTCACTAGAAAGACAAACAGAAAGAAGAGTTTGGGTTTTTTTCTATAGAAGACGTGAGGTAAAATGGTCTGGACTCGGTTTTTGGATAGCGTTTTGTAAAACAATTACTTTCTAAATAGACCTTGTGCCCTGAGCGAACCGGAGCGTGTGCGTTCACACGAGTTTCCGTCCTCGCTCTGCGCTGCCCTAGCGAGTGGTTTTGAAGTGGTTCATGAGCCCAGGACGCGAATCACGGAATTCATAGAATGACCAGACTAAGAGAGTAAAAAAAGTTCACAGAATATGATAAAAAGAATCATTAGAGAGGGCGTTTTCTTCAAATAGGATGAAAAGCACTCAGATGCGTACAGATCTTTCTGTCTACAAAGATCGTGAGTAGCCAAGCTTTTGGGTAGCTCTTTAGTGAGTGCAACTAAGTCTTTGTGGCGTTTCTGTTTCAAACGCAATATTGAAGACTAGGAAGCTTCGTATGTGTTTTTATATACTGTTCCTAATTTGGTTAGTGTAAGTAGGAGATTCTTTTAAAGAAAGAAGAACAGCGTTGGAGACTTTTGGATATATTTGAGTGTTGTTCTGCTGTCAGGATCGTGCTCCTTTTACCAGGAGAGCTGTGGTTTAGAGCTGCACAGGCTGGTTGGAGTTGACCAATTTACACCAAACATCTTGTGTAGATTCAGAAAGCGATGATTAAGTTGGGTGAAAGTACAGGCAGCAGTGGCCTCAGTTCCTAAATTGGTGACATTAAATACCCAGGAATGACAAAATTACCTGGTTTAGGAAAGAAAAGAAAGCTTGACAACATTCTACTTAAACTCCTCTGCTGTTTAGTTGAAGTTTTTGTTACATTAATCTCCCTGCCAGGTTAAGAATAGTTAAAATTCTGTTGAGGTGCTATTGGAATGGTCCCTTATACCTTCTCTGTTAATTATTTATCACGTCACAGGCGGCCTCTGACCATGGCCCAGTCCGTTCATGTGTTGAGACCCTTTTCCTTCAAAAATGGAAACAGCAAATTGCACAATAAGGTTCAATAGTTATTATTAGAAACTAGTATAAAGTGGCTTGGATGGGCTTTCCTTCTGTCTTTGTTTAGTAGAGTTGTTACGTGAAAACTGGTGATAAAAACTCCAGAGGAAGGAAAGAAACGGAGAAAGTTTCTGCTGGTTTCGCAGAAATTCAGTGGTTTTTCTATGGTGCTTCTGGCGTATTCTTGACGTTGATGTGACAAACTAACTCACTCCTGATGAGGAGTCTCGCTTGTTTACAGACTAACCTGTTGTAAAGGAGGGAAAGTGGGGAAAAGCGTTTTATCAAGTAATTGAAAACACAGTTTTGAAATTTTCTTCAGAGCAATTGCGTCGTGCGATTTGATTTTTATTGTTATTATTTTGCTGTATTAGAAAAAATGAAATTGCTGCTTCCAATGAAATCAGTGCTTCATTTAATATTTTACCAAATGATGTGACTTGATGATGCTTGGCAAGTCAAGTTCTTCATAGCATTAGAAGAAACACCAAACTGAGCATGATTTTGAATAAACAAAGTTTTTCGGCACTGTCTTCTACTCCACTAGGGGGAAAACAAACAAACAAACCCAAAAACTTCTTTCAAGTATTGAGTTCACATTTAAACCTTCTACTCACAGAGCAGCTGCTTGTCCAAGTGTGACTCTAATACTGGTAACGAACGATCCGTTCTGTCTCTAAAGTTTCAGTGCGACGTTTTCCAATAATAACTTGTATTTACTGAAACGGTTATATATTTGCTTTTCTTAAAACGCGGCCCAAAGATGAATTCTGAGACGTAGCCATGGCTTACGGTGGGTATTTCAGCCTGTCTGCAGCTGGGATGCTGAGCCAGATGTGTCATCGGGCGCACACAATGTTCAGCCTCATGAAACCCTGACTAATATTTTCCTGCTTCCTCAGCATCAGGCAGCTCACCAAGACCTTCCAGCCAATTTTTTTAGGGGCCAGAGTATCAGGAGAGGGAAGTGTTCTTTGTTTTCTCCTGAGCAAATTCAAATCTCAACTTCTGGTCTTCGGTTAGCAACGTAAGGGTGTAAGTCTTTTATTTTCTGGGTAAGTTTGTTAGCTGAGTTCTGAAGTGTTTGCAGATACAGATTTCGTCTGCGGGCTTCAAGGAGGGATCTAGATAGAGAAAAGATGAGAAAAGCTGGATGTAAACTGGTGCTCTCTTCCTTTTGCCTTCATTCGTGGTGGGTGAGGGAGCTCCCACCAGCCCATCGGCCATTTCATTTACAACCCACTTCCACTAAAATCCTCTCTGCTTGGGCTTCACCATTCGATCCAGGTTGGGCAGATGGCTCGTGTTCAACAAAATGAAACGGGAATGAGGAAAGAGGGTTTTTATACTTGTTGGATTAGAGGAAAAGGTCTTAGTCCACATTCAACAGGGGAGAAGACAGAATTAGAAGAAGATTTATTCTGGGGGCAGCAACTGCCTCTGCTGCTTTCCCTGTAATGGGAGTGGAACCAGAAAGGTCAAGCCCTTGAATTTCCGCCTCACCCACAGAATCACAGACTGGTTGGGATGGGAANTTGGGCACCACTGAACAGAGTCTGGTCCATCCTCTTGACACCCACCCTGAGATATTTATAACCATTGATGAGATCCCCTCTCAGCTTCTCCAGCTGAACAGCCCCAGCTCTCTCAGTCTCTCCTCGTCAGAAAGATGCTCCAGACCCCTCAGCATCTTTGTAGCTCTAACCCATCCAAACCATCACAAGAGCTTCGTCTCCTCCTCCCCATGCGTTTTGCTGCACGGTGCTGTTGTGTCCGCAGCGATGCTGGAAAACCATTTGGGTGACTTATTGTCTTGTCTCCAACACTCTTGTCTGCTTCGGGGATCTCTTTTGATAACACGGGGAAAAGATCTTTATCATACATTAATATGGTTCACCAGAGGGAGAAAAACGTCTTGTAGGGAGCACGTTTTTGAGGTCAAAAGTAGTGTTTTCTTCATGCAAGAGACCTTTATATATATATTTGATGGGGAGACTGTGAACAGCACACTTTCCAAACCAGCCTCATTGCCCAGTGTGGGGAAAAATAAGTGACATTAATACAAATCAGTGCTCTTTCTCTTTCTTCACCTTTGCTGGGTCAGAGCAAGAAGATTCGTGGTGTTTGGTTCTGCTGGTCACCACCAGCATGCGGATGGGGCATCTGGTGAGAAATCAAAAACCCCTCTGCAAAGTTACGTTTGGTTCCTCTGTGTCTGCCCACTCATTCTGACCTTCTTCACCTCCCCAAAAAGTCATCTCTACTAAGATACAACGCTCGTTAGTCCAAGTCAATGGAACAGTCAAATAGTTACTATATTCCTTTTAAAGAACATATCATGGTCTAGTATAAGCTTTGTGTTAAAGAAACGAACACAAGAAATCTGTTCTTTTGATCAGCTTCTCTTCTAAAGGGTTTATTCTTTAAAAAAAACGCCAGCTCTTTATCTTTGAATACAGATTGTTCTCAAAAAAAGCAAAACAGCGTGGTCTGTCACTTGATGCTCATGGATCCCATACGTGATTATGGATGGACAGCATTAACGAATGGACGCGGTACTGAAAATGTTGTGTCTCTCCAACTAAAATTACGTAGCTGAGGGAAACGATCGGATTTATCATTTCATCTGTGTATATTGTACCGTGAAAAAAAAAAACAACAAACCTAAACTCATTTCAATGGCTGGACAAACCAGTTCCTGGGTTATCGGAGTGATACAGCGGGGAAATTTTGGCATTCTAGGAACAGCTTTGTCCCGTTAACGGCAGCAGGAGCTGGTGGAAAGACTTCAACAAATGCCGTCATCTGTCATTTCTTTCAAGCGATAGCGTCGTGACCGCCTTCCCTTCCTGTTCCAAGGCATCAGGAAATGAGGCAGGACTCTTGGAAAAAGTTTCCCATAGCAGGCTTGTTTTCAAAAAGCATTTGCCTGTTTGTGAAATCTTATGCTTTACCAACAGACTCTTGCGTTTATCTGCCCGCGTGTTTTTCCAAATGTCATCGTTATCATTTCGATTTTGGCCTAAGGTACTTTTAGGGTTCCTCTTAGGAAAATTCACTTGTTTTCCTTGTGTTTTGACTTAAGGGATTGCACGAGAAAAAGCCAACAGGAATGCAGGTCCTGTAGCAACTTAGATTCGGGATTCCCATGGAAATCAGGCTTAACGGTAATACCCTGGGGTGCAGCCTTGCTTCAAGAAATTGCCAAAATATAAGGAATTTAGGCCATGGTGAAAGCCTCTGGATGTCTGTGGGAAAACTTCATGTGGTAGCAAGTAATAGGACAAGAGGAAATGGCCTCAAGTTGCACCAGAGAAGGTTTAGATTGGATATTAGGAAAAAATTCTTCATGGAAAGGGTTGTCGGGCATTGGAACAGGCTGCCCAGGGCAGTGGTGGAGTCACCATCCCTGGGGGGGGTTAAAAGGTGTTTAGATGAGGTTCTTAGGGACATGGTTTAGTGCTCGAGTTTGGTTGTGGTTGAACTCGATGATCCTGAGGGTCTGTTCCAACCGAAATGATTCTATGATACACAGCTACATTTGCATCCACAACAAAGAAGATCTGTGGATGTGCCTCTACCTCTTGTACACCGTTTTCATCTGTTGGCAGAAGAGAAGTTCCAGTTGTATTTTATTCTCTACCAAGGGATGCAAAAAACGCCTTTTGGACGAAACAAAACACAGGTTTGCAATCTGTGTTCTGCCTGCGGAACCCAATCCTCGATAACAACCCGCTCATCCGACCGGCACCTACTTTACCGGAATGACCCACAAAATTCAGATCATCTTCCACTATCACGACATTACCGTGCCGAATTGTAATTCATTCTTTTCTCTTTGCTGTTACTTTGAGGAATTTGCACTTTGAGGAATTTGCTTTCTTACCGTTCTTGTGTGCGTCTGTTTTGATAGAAATCAGCAACTTTTTACTAAAACAACCTTCTCGACGGTTCGTGGTGGTTGCTCTTCTCGAGCTGCTTCACCAGCTTCTCTGGATTTTCGCTCCACTTTAGGAAAAATTTCTGCTGTTGCAGCAATAAAAAAGAGGGCTTGAAAAATAATATTGAATTCCTTGTTTGTCAGTGATGTGTCAACACTACGTTAGACTCCAAAACAAGTGAGCACAAAGCTTTTTCAGCTGGGAGAGGATGTTCTGATGTTGAAAACAGCTCTTTCAGTAGATGGTCAATCTGCTGCCACTCAGCAGCTGTTTCACCCAAGTGACTAAAAGATAAAATCGTCTACCGTGTTTCCCCAAAATTAAGACCTACCCCAAAAATAAACCCTAGCGTGATTTTTTCGGGGTTTTTGTGGCTGCTCATAATATAAGCCCTACTCCAAAAATAAGCCCTAGTTGCAGTTAATAAGAAAAGTCAATTTAAATAGTGTGCAGGCAGCTGTACATGTAAAAAAGTAATAAGTTTTGGAGCAAAACTGAATACTGACCCTATCATATTTTTGGGGAAACAGGGTACTTAAGCACCATCTGTGCTGGAAGAGTCGCCTTCCTTTTATTTATTTAATTTCTTTTAAGATTCAGCACCCACCAGAAAACAAATAGTTGGTTTTGGCAGGTTAGAAAGATTTAAAAAATCTTTTTTCTTCCCAAAACGTCTTAACGTATTGAGTTGGCAGCCCCGGTGTCTCCATTGAGAAGCTGCAAATGGAAAGATCTTGGTTCTCCCTATGTTGCTTCCCAGGATGAGAAGAAAAGGGTCAAGTTGGCCAAAGTCTCTTGTCTTCTCCCAAGTACAATACGAGTGAGCCCATGGAAGGAGCACTGATAATCTTACCTCTATCTGGGGGAAAAAAGGGAGATTCCTTGGCTTGGTTTCTCGTCGTCGTGTCCATCTTGGGCGTTTTGCTATCGCCCACGTGCAGATGCTGGTTTTTCTGAGGGAAATGTCTCAAGTGCCGTTAAGTACAAGGCGTAGGGGCTCGTGCTGCCCACGTCTGGCTCAGCCTCTTGTTGCTGCAGTGAAAACAGACAGAATATACCCATTCGTAGACATTAAAGCTGAAAAAATTACAGTAAATACAGGTACTTTCCTTATTATCATCTCTTATTAATCACGGCATGGGTTTTACCGGTCCCGGTCTCCTAAAAATCATAAATACCGATATACTAACTGACCATTTCAGCGACTAAAATGCAAGATCCTGTTTTTATTTTTTTTTATTTTTTTTTAACCTGGTTTCTCGAATACTTTGAATTTTTTTGGTTTAAAATGTTTGAGTGCTACATTTACTGCTTCAGACCTTTGTTCTACCCTTTAAAAAGCCATTACCCTTACAGTGATTTTTTTTTTTTTTCTTTTTCCCCAGGGTGACCAGATGCAGGTCATGCCTATACCAAGTGTATGTATTTTTATCCCTTTTTCTTTTCGTAATTTTCATAACTTTTGCTTTGATTCACCTTATGTTGCTGTCTAACAGGTCTGTTGTGTTGTTGCATGTTAACAAAAGGGTTTTATGTTCTATCTGCAATGTTGGATACTCAGAGATGAATTGAACCGCGCGTGTCGCACAGGGACGAAAAGAAGAGTTTGGGTTTTATGTGGTTTTCATCTCGCTTAAATTCACTCCTGAATTTTTATCATTTGGAAAATGCGTGAAGTAGCCTGAAAGCTGAAATTACTTATTTTAATAGAGACAAAAGGCGACTCATCGCTATGGGGGGGGGGCAGTTAAATTTCTCTATTTTTCCCTATATTTCAGTTTGAAAAGAAGAGTCGGGCACTGCATAATATGTTTAAAACAAGCCACTTTAGGAAAATAAAGAATACACTGACTATAGCTGCATTACTACACTCTTTTGGGATGATGTTGTCAGTATCAGCTGCTGTTTTATGGGCCTTAATACTCCTGCTTATCCTCCCTGGATTAACCTTGGAATGCTGTTTGGCATCTGAACTATTTTTCAAAACTAAATAAAAGGAAGGAGGGGGAAAAAAGAAAGTGCTTCAAACCGAAGCTTTGAATTTAATTAGGTTTAACCTTTTTTGGTCAAAAAGCTGCTCTTTTTCTACTTGTTTTTTTATGTGGATGATGACTTTTTTAAATCTGGAAATACTTTTTTTTTTAGCTCCGTTGCTGTTTATAATATTTTATTAGTGCGGAGTTTTCCAGGAAATATCAGTGCTGGTGCGTGGATTTACTGACACAGCCTCTTTCTTGAGATACTGGGTAGCCCCCAAAGACCTGAATATTCCCCAAAATACCATATTTTTTTACCTCTTTCCCTCCTTCTCGTGTAACCCAACATGATGTGCTGGAAGAACCGTGTCCGTGCCGCAGCGCAATCGTGTGAGGAAATCACTAAAACTGTGCAGATCCCACCTGCTTTTTCATGGATTTAAGAACTGTTAGAAATTACCCTTTCTTGCTTGCCTATGATTTCTAATATGAAATTAATTCTAATGTGGCTCATGCATATGTGTGTATGTAAGAATATACACACATATACGCGCATGTAACTTGTATCTGTGCGAGTCTGGGAATAGAAAACTTTGGCTATATGAACACACTGATTTCTAAATGACTTTTACACACCTGCCAGATTCAGTTTGGTGTCTGTAGTTGCTCTGCAAGGAGTTCTTGGAATGTAAAACGTGTTCTGGCCGCGCTGTGACCCGGAACAACATTTCGCCTGAGAGTGGGTGTAGGTATTAATGACACAGGAATTCAAACACAATTCTCAAACAACAACAAAAGTCCAGCGCTGTCAGGTAGAAAAATGAAATGAGGTACTTCGCTGATATAGAACACGGTCTTCCTGGTGATAAAGCCGTGCATTTGGGTAGTGGGAGGAAAAATAATGATTCAAGAAGAGGCTTCTTTTTTTCTCTTTTTGTTTCCTTTTTTCTCCCCTTTCTTTTTTCTCGCCCATTTCTTTTCTCGCCCCCTTTCTTTTTTCTTCACTTAGTTTTTTTCTTNTTTTTTTTTTTTCTTTTTGCTTTATTTGTTTTTTTCTTTTTGCTTTATTTTTTCTTTTTTGCTTTACTTTTTGTTGTTTTTTCCTTTTCCCCTCCTTTCCCTCCTTTCCCTCCTTTCCCGCCTTTCCCGCCTTTCCCGCCTTTCCCGCCTTTCCCTCCTCTCATCCCCTTTCCTTTTTTCCCCCTGTACCTCACCTATATTTTTGCTGCACTTTGTCCCCAGCCCTTTATTAAGGCAGTAAAAGGAACTTTCCAGCCATTCCATAGAGCCCCGGTGAGCCGGTCACCTCCCCTCGGTGCCATCGCCCCCAGCACTCGTGTGACATTTACACCCCGGTATCTGTCAAACCGAAGCCAGCGAGCATTAGTACATCATAATTTAAATATACAGACAGAAGCGAGCTGAGCTACGGCAAAAGCGGTAGGAGCAAAGATGCAGCGTTATGTTTGAAAAACGCCTAAAATTAAACCGTTTTGCCAGTCTCACGAGGGCTGGTTGTCCCAAGCACTGAAGCCCAAAGGTTCACGCTGAGGCAACTTAGTGTAATTAAGACACATTAAGATGGAAATTCTTGATGCTTCGCCGCACAGGATGAGAAATAGTCTGTTAAAACTTGTGCGTATCGTCCGGACCAGGAGAAAAACCATCCGAACAGGCACAGAGCGAGGTTGGTCACAGCTAAATTGAACATTTGTTTTTCACGGAGCTCATTGCAAATGTAATCACTTCAATGAATTAATTAGTGACCCTGAGAACAGCACTGCCCCCTCCCTACTCATTAGGCTTTCAAGTTGAAGCCCCCAGTCAAAACAGGAGGTTTTCTGGAGTTTTATCACACGTGTATGAAATCCGGCAGCCTCACCTGTTTGAAAACTTCTGTTGCTTTATGTGTTATATCAGTGAAGCGGATCTTCTGCTGAATCGGAATTTTCTCATGTTAATTGCACTTAATTAAAAAACGTGAATCGATATGAATTTTCACTTGGTTATTGGTAATATTGAGACAACTGCTAAGCAAGAAACGTTCAGCTTCAAGCTTTCTTCAGAAAACAGCAGCGAGACTTTGCTCTTTTAAGGATGAGCTTTATCCTGTTTGTATCTCGTATTCTGCAACTGTTCCCAGATATGGCATAGATTGAACAACAACATAATTGACTTTTTTTCCTAATTCTGCAAAATGATTTCTTATTAGGGCTGATACAAACACACGATAAACTAGAAAAAGTGACACCAGCTGGCAGTTGAGCTGATGACCCATCTGAGGAGTTTTGGGATAGGCCTGGCTTAAAAGTGCATTAAGTGTAGCTCAGAATGCCCGCAATTTCCTGGGTGTTTTTCAGCTTTGTTTGGAAAGGAATATGGTAGAGGGATCAAAGTTGACTCCTAGCAACTTGGGCAACTCGTTCTCAGTCTTTTGAATGGAAAGGTAGATGGAAATACAAAACCTGCTTCAATGAGTTGGGGTGACCCTTTCTTCTGTTCAATCAAAAATCCCAGTATGAAGGGATGGTAACAAAACCACTCCTCAGAATCCCTGCAGAAATTCGATCTTAGCACTGGGATATTATTTTATTCTCACCTACGTTTAGACAATTTCTTGTTACAACTTTTTCTAGAAGAAATTCTGCGAACTGCCCGTTTCACAACCCAGAGCTGGCGTCTTTTGGCAGCTGTCTTTTCAAGTGGGAATGATTTATCTTCTATTCGAGGATTTCTGCGCTGGGAGAAGCCGTGAGCCCAAAGTGTGAATGGAAGCGAACGCGAACAGCAAATTAATGCGCTGCACTCGGGCTGGGCGACATTTCCAGCATACAGAGAAAGGGCTCGTTAATTCTGATACTTGTCTCTGTGGGAAACAGGGGCCTGCAGGGAACTGAAGTTGTGATTGTTTTATGCAGTAAATTTCTGAAAGGTTTGTGTTGACCGGCTGTTTATGCTTCAACCAAAAGTCCTGTTTTCTTTAGCCACCGCCACCCCCTTTTTTTTTTTTCTTTTTTTCTTAGGGAATATACTATTTCCACGGGACTGAAGCAGTGCAGCAGTCGTTTCACTACAAGGTCTGTTAAGCTGATCAGCCCTGAGACCTGGCTGGAATGCATAAATCCCAAACAGTGACTAGTTTTAAAAGCTTTAACTTGTATACAGTTTATGTCTTGTTGGAATTGAAGACCGAACTAGGACCACGTGTTATTTATCTGCTGAATTCTGTGGAAGTCTGCAGTATTTCGGAGAGCGTTGCGTAGTAAATATGACTTGCTGCTAGCCACAATTAAATACTCTTAATCATCTTAGATATGTATAAATCTACTGTGTTTATTAAAAAAAAAAAAATCAAAGATCCATAACTATTTGCTGTTAACTGTGATAGAAGTCTAGTAATGTGGATCCTTCTTGGATGTGTCTCCATTAGCGAGGAAATTAAAATACAATATTGAATAATGCTTGTTTCTGCCTCAAAGCTTTGCTGCTCTTAGCGTGTGGAAGTTGCCTTAGATCAGAACGCTCAAACAGCAGAACAAATGGGCTGATACCCTGTGTGCAAATCCTTTAAGTTCCGAAAGCCTCAGAATTGTCATCCTTGCTCCAAAGTCCTACACCAGCTGTTTCGCAGCCTCGCAACTCATAGTGCGTTGCTTTCCGAAAGGCTCCTCGTCCCCGTTAGATCATGGGGTGGCAAACGTGTTTTCCAGGTTGAGAGTAGCAGAGATACAGGTTTTGAAATAGAAAATGTATTTTTTACTGCTCTTCAGATGTGCAAACTGTTGACCAGGTGTCTTTGGAAACAGGATCAGGTTGAAGCCAAAGCTTGTAGGAAGGTTGGTGTGTCCTAGTGGGAGACTTTCCCTAGAAAAACCTGGAGGTACAGTCTTGTTAGATAAAGTCAGGTCAATAATTACACCTTAACTGCCAAAGCAATACTAAAAAGGGAGAGAAACGCCAGCAGTAACCAGCATCTCGGTGTAGATACCGCAGATAAACTTGTTCTTCTCCCATCTGCCGCTTTGGCGAAAGCGAAGCTGCAGGTGGGAGAGGACGGGACGGGTTTTCTGTCATCCTGCGGTCAAGCAATTCGGGTTCTCAGAGTCAAAGTTTCTCGCATTCTCTAGTCCTTGGTGTGTGTCCATCCTTTTCCTGATGACAGAAGAAGATCTATTTCCATATGTAGAGAGTTTTCAGTTTGAAAAAATTAACACAGCAGAAGAAATTGCTGGATTTGAACTGCGTGTGCAGATTAACTTAGTCAAAAATTCGAATTACGTACTAAGAGTCTTAAGAGTACAAAAATGAACTGAACTATTCTGTAAAAAAAATTTAAAGTACACTTAAGGTTTCTTGGGGTGTTCTTACCTTTTTATCTTCTTTAAAGACAAGAAGTCAGTAATAGGACATGGGTTGTGAAGATTACTGTCTTTAAATGGGTTTGATTTTTTTTTTTTCCAATAAGCTTCTTGGTCTATTTAGGTTGCAAGTCTGGATCCTTCTTACTATGAAAAATAGAGGTGGGGTGCCTGCATACCTTTTAGATTTGGAAATGTGAGGGGAAAACCTGAATTCCTTAGGGCTGGTCCTGGTCTCAGACAAGCAGGTGATTGGGATGGGCACCTACTTTACAAGCATTAAGGATTTGGGGAATACAGGCATTAAGGTGTTTTTCTTTTCCTGAAGGTCACTGTTAGATGTGTGCCGAGAGAAAAATATATTAAGACAAGTGGCTTGTAAGCAAGGCAGCTGCCGTTGTGTTAATTGAAAAGACTTGTTGGTAGTAGCTATAAGGAACTAAATCTGTTTAGTGACCGCTCTGAAAAAGCCCCCGATAATTTATACTTTAGCTAAAGACACTATTATTTAAGTCCGGAGTCTCATTTGTTAGTGAGTTCATTTAAAGAAGAACTTCTTAGGCATCATTGGCTGGTATTTACTAATGTAAGGTGATGTCTGAACTCCATCTGTGGTTAATGAAGAGTCTGTTCTTGCTGCTGGGGGTTCGGGCTCTCTGGCTCATCTGTCACCCCCTGTCTGCAAAGGGGCGGCCTCAGATCTCTGCGAACAGCTCTACAAAAGGCTATTAAAGAACAAAAAAAGAGAGATGCATCTTTACCAGAGCAACACAGCAAGTGATACGACAAGAGGAAATGTCCTCCGGTTGTGCCAGGGAAGGTTTAGATTGGATATTAGGAAAAAATTCTCCATGGAAAGGGTTGTCAGGCATTGGAACAGGCTGCCCAGGGCAGTGATGGAGTCACCATCCCTGGAGGGGTTTAAAAGACAGGTAGATGAGGTTCTTAGGGCCATGGTTTAGTGCCAGAGTTCGGTTATGGTTGGACTCTGATCCTGAGGGTCTCTTCCAACCGAAATGATTCTGTGATTCTGTGTTTCTAGCATTGTCTGAACAGAAAAAAAGTTTAGCCAAAGGATGAAGTTAGAGTTCTGTATCCAACTCTTAATGTAACTTCTTCTCAGTCTTCAGCTTCTCCCTATCGATACTTTTCCATAAAGCCAGTCCTTTTCCTTCATCACAAACCTCTCTTGAAGCAAGTGGCAGCAAGCGTTTCAGCTCCAAACGGAAGCGTTCTCTCCCATTTCTGGTATTTCGGAAAGCATGCAGCACCCAAAGTCTAAAATAACATAACCGTGTTGCAGATTGGGGTGTTAACGTGGGGAATAAGTGATCAGAAGAATATTTGACTGCTTTGCTTTCAGAAAAAAAATGGCAGTTCATGTAATTGGTACCGTTTTTTAGTAAGGGCAGCGCACTGTAGAAGAGGGAGGGCTTTGTTACTGCAGTTTTAGTACCTTGATTGGGAACATAATTCACATGAAAGCTCATGGTCAGCACCCTGGAAGATAAAATTAGTAATGCTGGCTTCCTTCAGGATTGGTTTCTCCACTTGGGAATCATTCGTAGCAAACAGAAATAACAATATATTAAACGTTCATCAGCATGGTATGGCTGGAAATAGTGTTGACCGTGAGTAGGGTGACAGCAACCAAAACCGAGGCATTAGGAAAAGAGCCACTGGAAAAGATATCGTATCAAATGTTCTATTTTTCTCTTTTTTTTGTTTTTTTTTTTGTTTGTTTGTTTTTTCTTAGCTAGTGGTGGTTTTACCATTTACATTTCCAGTGCTTTGGAGATCATTCTAAACAAGTCTTTCATTTAAAAAGGAAAAAAAAAAGTCTGTATGGGTATTGCATGAGCCATTAATTTCCATACGTGTACTTGAGATGAGGCCAGAAAAACGTGCAACTTCGAGTCATGTATTTCAATTCCCAGTAACTGCTAGAATAGTAATGTTGGCAGGAGTGCCCCTTCCATAGAGGTTTTACTTTTCTGTTGTTGTTTTCCTTTTTTGTTTTTAGCCACCAGCTAAATACCTCCTGCCAGAACTGACAGCATCAGACTATGGGAAGAAGTGTGTGGTCATTGATTTAGATGAAACTTTAGTGCACAGTTCATTTAAGGTAAGTGAAAAATCCAAAGCAGTTTCTTGGCGACTTGAATCTCTCCGTGGATGTAGAAGTAACCTCGTAACACGTTGACTCGTCTCACCGGCTCTCCTGGTAGTTCTCATCGTTACTCCTGCGATTATTCATCCTAATTTAGCTGTAAAAGTAACGCAGATGTTGCTGGTTTTTTGATTCTGAGAAAGTCAGCGAGGCCTTGCGTGGTCGTTGACTTTGTGGCTTTAAACCATGGCTATTCCTGGGTTTTAGCAGGTACAACACCTCTTGCTCTGGAGATACAGTTTTCTTTTTGACATTTAAATGATGCCATAGTTAGTCTAAGAGGATGGAAGTTCAACACAACTTCACACTAGGTAGATTACTTTAAAACAGTAAATTTTGGGCGCTAGTGATTTCTGTGCTTTGTTGCCAGAGATTTATTTCCATGTCAGGCTGCCATCTCTATCGCAGTAAGTGTTTTTAAGTATTTAGCTTTCACAACAGGAAAGCAAATAGCATTTAGCTGTTGCTGATGAGTCAGTCATCTCGTAGAAGCAATTTTTATAACCCTTCAGAATTCAGCATGTGGTGGAAGTCGTGGTATTTTTCTATTGTTTAAGTCGGGCTAAAGTTAGAAGGGGAGAATTCAGAAATACAAATAAACTGGCTCAGAGTTCCGGTAGTATTTCCGACTAGCAAATATCAGAAATGGTAAAGCATCTGCTAGTTTTATACTTCAGTATTGGAGAATATTTAAGAAGCAAGAGTATATTTCCTTACTAACAGCAAGCTAGAGTTACCACCAACTTTATAGTCCTGTAGTTTTGGTGGTGCAACGTTTTTCACTGCTCGCATAAACTCGGCATTTTAATCCTGCTGTATTAAGTTGCCAGTAATTTAAATATGCAAACCCTAATTCATGTTGTGGTTAGAATCTGGCAACAGTCTGTCTTTGTTGACTTAAAAAAGACCTTATAAGGAGATACTAGAACAAATATTCCTGTGCCTCAAACTGAAACGAAGGTTCTTCTCTGTCTTTATTGTTCCTCGTGGTCTCTAAGAGTTTGTGGTGGCGAAGGGGAACCTCTAAACCTCAATGCTGGGTCATTGTCTTCTATACCTAGACTTGGTACAGAAGAATTTGTCAGGGGGACTAGAAACACAGCTGGATTGGGGAGGGAGGGTCCTGCCTTCCTAATTAAACGAGACTCAAAAATAGGAAGGGATAGCTGAATTTAAACGTCTAAATTTACATTCAAATAATGAAATATTAGGCTGAGTGTTACCTGAAATGTAAAAATGAAAAGTTCGTCTTCTGAATGCTGTGGGTAACTGTACTGTGATTTTTCCACTTTTCGAAACAAAAAGATTCCATTGGGGTGGATTTTACTTTTTTAAGCCGTTTTCAAGAAATACATATTTAATAGTTGAAATAGTGTGAATCCTTTCTTGTAGGACTGAGCTTTGCTTTTATTGCAGGGTCCTTTCTTAGTGGGTTCAGTTTAATCATCCCATTTATTCGAAGGACATTTAATGGCTATTTAAATGATGTTAAATAGATATTTCAGAAAAATCAAAAGGTTATTCTACTTAGTCTTGAACACTGAATAATGCTTTGTGTTAGGAAAAGAAAACCGGTCCTTTTTCTGTGAAATAGAGTTGGGCAAACATTGGAATTTCTGCAGTGTTGGAGTCTTGGGGCTGTGATGGTTTTATTTTAATGTGAAGCCCTGTGATGGGAGCATGTAAGAAAACTGAGTGTTAGAGGAAAATGCCCTTAGTTGTGTCGTGGCTGGTACTGCCCAGTGCTCCTGTTTGGATTTTATTTCATGAAGTGATTTTAACACCTATTTTGCCTGCAAAATCAAGTTACTTTTACCATTTCTATCAGTTGCCTTTTTTCCCCCCCACTAGAACACGTCAGCTCTACCAGGCAGGTCCCTACTTAAAAGCTCTAAAAGCACACATCAATTTGTGATTTTTAGTACAAAAGGCTTTATTTAAAACACATGATGTTTTAGAATTCCTAATTCTGTTATGAAGTAGGCTTCATATTTCAAATGAAGATTATTTTTTTTTTTAACACAACCGGAGAGGCAGATTATTTAAAGTGCACTTTTATGAAAGCAGCAACATCTGAAGGAGGGTAATTCTTGCCTTTTTATGCCCCTGCGTATTTGTGAAGCTTTAAGGAGGTACTAGTCTTTCATGTTAGGTGCATATTAAAGGAATACAGTTTGGGGTGCTTTGGCAAGAGTAAAAAAGGAATAGATAGACATTATAGTTATCATTCCCATCGTAAAACAATAATAGAAGCAAAAATCATAAATTATTAAATCAAGGAGATGTAAACATGGCTTTGTATAAAATGAATTAAACCACATGCAAGTCTGGAATGTAGTCGTATTCAAAACTGTCTGTGAAACTTTTTTAGGACATTTAAAACTCTGAAGCTTTTTTTATTAAATAGAAACAGTTCTAGCTGAAGATTTTCGATGGAAATACATTGTCTTCTTACACACTGTCTCTGCGGTTCCCGCTCGGGGCATCTATGTGCTTCATGTCTGCAACCCCTGAAGCCTTTACCCAGAAAACTTGCAGATCCTTCTCCTCTCCTTCTCCTCTCCTTATCTGAAGTACAAGCAGGGGAAGCAAATACATAGCTGAGAGCAGTTTGGTTATCATTACAAAGTCTAAGGGTGAGTTTTATTTGTTAGCAAAACTTCAGTTGTCTAAAGAGACTCTGGTTTTCTCAGGCTGGTGTTGCTCCTGGTAAGAAAGTTTGATCATAGATATATATTTATCAGTGGGCTTCAAAACCTTTGCAACTCGCAGTGACCTATTCTTTTTCTGCTGGTACGGAATATTTATCTTGCTGAAGGCAGTCATGCATATATAAATTCTTCAAGTGCCTACACGTCTCTTCAAAGTGTGCACGGAGCTCACACCCGCTTGAAAACTTTGCTGGCTAAGTCCTATTGATAGTTCATTTGGGTTTCTTTTAAGGTGAAGCTCTAGAATATTGTTGTGTACCCATTCTGTGGCTGTCAGAGGTGCTGCAGAGCTGCTTCTCCATCTAAGGGGCTTGGTGCAGGTAACACGAGAGTCCCCATTCTGTCCTTTTCAGAAGCAGAAAGGGGGATATAGCTTGGAAATCGCTTGATGTAGGCTAAAAAAAAAATCAGATTGTGTTTGAGGAATTCTCTAGGTCTTACTGGCACAGTGGTCATCAACAGCATGGAGTTTTCCAGCATCGAAGGTTTGGTTGCCAATCGTGGTTGGTCGGGACGAGTAGATTCAGCAAAGCTTCTCATGGCACAACACTTGACATCGGTTCAAACCATCTATCTTAGTACTTTGCTACCGAGAGAGGGTGTTGCCCTCCATATAAATTCTTACGGTCATTTTGCTCTCCTCACATGGGGGTTGTTCGACTGTATAATTAGAAGGTTGTTTTTCCACAGAATGGGATCAAAGTGATGCCATCAGGTTGGCAGCGCAGGATTCTTTTTCCCTACCATTTTTCGCAGAGCACCTCTTCAGGCTCACCGCTTTGTGATCTCCTCACTCTCTTTTCCTTGGCTGCTTCTCTGCTTTCTTGCCCCCAACAAATGGGTTTTAAGACTGTTTCCAGTCTTGCACGTTCATCAGGGGCACCTCTGTGGTGGTACCTGAGATCGGTAGATCAACTGATCCAGAAAACCCGCTGGGGAGGTCTGTGCAGGTCTGAGAGAGCTGAGTGAAGATGTTTTCCGGCCACGCGACCCCCAGCCTTTATTTTAGGCTGTTAGCTGTGAATTTTATTGTCTGATCATCAGTCCTGTTCAAACTGTATTCGGCCGCTCGGTATCTCACCCATTTCCCAGCTGCAGATCGTTGGGTGAGTTACAAATTTCAGCCGGGCATGTCTATGTGATATTTTTTTATCGTGGACATAATGTGTGAGCCGCACCAGAGGATTCTGCCCAGTTGGATGTCCATTGAAACCAGTAAACGTTCTTAGCTGTGCATCCTCCAACCACCTCTGCTGCCCAGCCAGGATTACACCAGGGACTCTTAAACTCTCTACGAGGACATTTTTCAACTTTCTAAAGTAATTTCCTTGACCAACAGTTTTTCGCAGTAAGTCTAAAGAAATAACTCATATCCAACAGGCTAGAGAAATGGCTTTGAGGGCTTGGACAGAGTGTGCCCGCTCTGCCCTTTTGCATTAAAAAGGTTTGGTTTATATGTTTAATTTGATTGGTATAGCGTGTTCTTGGGTATCACATCTTAAGAATCATTTAACCATAAGACTTAAGTCTTCCCTTGTTGCAACTCCCGATTCGAATGTAAGCTTTAGGTGTTACTTTAATTAATTACTATTTGATGACGCAGAGTAGAATACGGGCAGCACATAGCTGAATTTCTTTGCCATCATCCACACAGACTTGATGAAAGAGTTACGCGAATAGGTATTTATCCTGGTGAACACTCTCAGTGGGAGTGGGGGTTATTTAAACAGCAAAGCGTATTATATTGTATGAAACTTAAAAAATATGAGGGAAGAAGGAGGTGCAGTATCTGGTGAACACAACTGTGTAAGGCAACTGTGAAGGGTGGACATACAGAGGGGATCTGCACGGTCAATAATGGTTATTAACTTTTTATTGAGAAGTGAGTGCTCTTTTATGCCTCTGAATTTTTCCCCCTAATATATTTTAATGTTCATTTATTTCCTTGTCGTTCTTTCTAGCCAATTAGCAACGCTGATTTCATCGTTCCTGTTGAAATCGATGGCACCATCCATCAGGTAAGCGCCGTCGTTCCTGTAGCGTTGTTAGAGCCGTTGGACAATGTCCCAGAGCGTTTCCTTTCTCCATTTGTTTGTTTGTTTTTAAATTCCATAATTTGTCCTTTTGCAAAATACAAAATTTGTGTACTCTGGAACGTATCATCCAGCCAGGCATCCCTGGTTGATCAGGTACGTAGTTTCTAACTACTAAATCTCGATTTTAACGTTTCCAGTTGTCCACAATATCTCCGGACTTCAATACTTGGCTCTTTGTCAATTTTAAAACATTTTCAAACTGGAGATGATCTAAGGATGGGTTTTCAAACCAGGCCCAGAAAAAAGATGCTTGAATACTGCATTTCTCTCCACAGACAATCAGGACATAAATTGGCTTTAAAATCTGTTGGTATTTCATAGGGACAAGACTTTATAAAAGTATTAAGGAAGAACAGACATTTCTTCAGTTTTCGTGGCAATCTGTGCTTAAGTTCTGTCCCCTTTTCTTCCTGTAAGTAATTTAAGTTCCTCTGATAGGACTTTTTATACACTTGAGCGTCTTTAAAAGGTCCACACAAAATTGCAAGGAGGCTAATTTTTATGTCTTATTCTTTAAGAACTTAAGACTCTGTGAAATAGTTTTCAGCAAATGCAAAACAGGCATAATTTGAAAACCAGTCCCCTTCATGTATCTTGGCTTGGTGTGTTTAATCTGCAGTCATTTCTAAAAATGTTGAATGAAATAAATTACAGTACTGTAAATTTTCCTCTTCAGACAGACATTAAAGTTCTTGCTGGGGACGGGTTTTACTGGTTCATGTGGAGTTGAGCCTTTCTGGTATATGAATCTTGCAAATTGTTCGAAACGTCTTCTGTTGGTTATTTTAAGTTAAAGATAATGCGTTATTGGGTTGCAAATATCCCTGGGTGTGATTCAATGGAGATTTTAAATACTTTAAATTCTGAAATGTTGTCTTTTATATGGATTGTTTTTACTTAGACGAATATGTTTGTATTTTTATTCTGGAACAATTGATAGCTCATAAAGTTAGTTCATGGTTTGTTTTATTTCCTATTACAAAAACCATCCATGTCATTGTCACTCTTAAAATAATTACTAGACATCAGCCAGTGGACTGAAACATGTTTTAAAGTGATAGTTCCTATGGCAGTGTCTATACTGTGCCTGTTTTATGTAGAAAAGTTGAATATCCAGGGTAATTAAACCTGTAATGTTCACCAGAGCTGAATGCTTGAAACATATAAGTGCTATTTTGGGAGATGTGTATTGTGATAGTGTCGGTCCTCACTTGATATGGGTTTTAATTCTGTTTGGTGCTGTAACACAGACATTTCCTCTCCTAAAACTTCCTAGGGTGCTTTTGAAAGGGAATAAAATAGGTTGTCTAAGAATTTTGAACGGCTTAGGATTGGGATCACTTAGCTAGTCAAGATTATACATTTACGTTTTGAAGCAAAACCCTGTAAGAGATTATTTGGGCTTTGCCGTCAAGCACTTCAAAAACCTGTTGCTTTTCCATTCCAAGCTGCAAACTGATTTTTCACCAACCGTAGTGCGGTGAGGCACTTAAGATGAATTTACATGAAAAAACAAAGCGAAACGAAGCAAAACCAGCTGGTGAAAGGGAGTGGATTTGTGCACACCTGAAATATCAGCAGGGGAAGGATGCTCTTGACACACAAGGTCAAATGAAGTTACTCTCTTACTGTGCTTTGCTGGAGGCTTCCTGCGGAATTTTGAAGGAAATTGCTTAATCTCTTTGTATTTCCAGTCCTTAATCTCTGAAATAGGTAAATATCTCCGTTGCCTCTGGGTTCGTAGAAACGAAGTTAGTTGTAAGGAATTTGTGATCCTTGAAATAAAGGTAATTTATACAGTAGGAGGAACAGGCAAAGTCTTGGATTCCTGTGTTTGCAGGCACAGTAATGTACTATCAGCCAGCAATCTTTTTTTAAAGTGTAGTAATCTAAAGGGCGAAAGTGAATATTCTGGCTTAGTCTGATGTGCTTTAACACGGGCTGTAGAGCTTTGACAACCAATTCCCACTTCAAACCTGTAATTTTTTATTCGCTTAGAACCTAAATTAAACCCATATCAGAGATTTTATTTACCTGTCAGAATTTGTTGTCTATCTAATGCTTGTCCATTTTCTTAAGCAGTTTATATACTCCAAGATTAATCATTGGCATTGGGAAATACTCCCACCTGTTTAAAATACCACAGGATATGTGAAATATGGAACTGTACTGTGTGTAGTGAGTATTTCTACCTGCTGTACCAGTAAGTCCAGTATCTTACCAAGCAGGAGATTGTCTGCCAGAATATTGTTGTGAATTCGAACTCTGCCTTAGACAGAACCCTATGGAAAACAAATGGGTAACTCCATTTCAGAAAGAAATCTGAAATTATACACGATCCTTCAGATCTCATCAACCGAAAACACAAGCTGTGGCAAATTCAGCTGCTCTACCCTTAAAAGAGTTTTGAGACCGACTTACCAAACAAGTTTTCTTAATGGTAAATGTATTTTTTTGTTGTTGTGCAACAGAGGTATTCGAAGAAGACTCTCTTAGGGGAGTTTATTCTCCCTTATGTTATTTATAATGCTCAGAGAGATTCTTGTTCTTCTATAGAGAGGACAATTCAAACCATCAACTTACAGGGTGCTTGGGTAAGATTAAAAAGTAGATTTGTCTGAGCACCCCTTGTCCCACTCCCATCTTTCTTTTTCTAGCTTAATTTACCTTGTCTTTAGAAAGGATTTGCCTTTTTTTTCTTGTTTTTACAAGAAAACCACCTCACTTGCCTCCTGCTATGGGTCTTTAGATGCCTGCGGAGTCTGGAGTTACAGGAGATGAATCCCAGGCTTTGTGTTGGAAGCGATGGCACGGGCACAAATGGGCAGCTCGAATACAAGCTGACAATTCCGGCCAGTTCTCTCCATTTTCTCTGGTTCTCTGAATAAAAAGAAATCAGAGCTGGCCCCCAGCTCTACCACATCTTAAATGAGAAGCCGGGGGAGTTCAGTGAAACGTGCTGCAAACTGGGGAGGTTTATTGAGGGTGAAAATAGTGGCTGGTGACAAGACGTTCGATCTGTTTCGTAGCCTTGATGTAACTTCTCCAAGAACACGTCCCCCTCTTTTGGAGCATCCTTCCCATTTAGCAGAGCAATCACAGCCCCCAGATTAGAAACGGTGTGTTAAATTACAGCTTTAATGCCCAACGGATAACGATTTTTAGGCTATGGTGGTCCTTTGGCTTTTATCCAGGTTGACTGGCGATGCCTTTGTGCTTTCTATCATGTCAAAGAATAAAGAAGGCAGTCACGAAGAGTTTGATTTGGTATAACTTGGAATTTATTCTTTGTTAAATGAGTAAAACTAGTTTTTAAGTGGTTTTGGTATTCGATTCACAATTGTTTATTACTAGTTGTTGGAAACTAAAGCAGCATTTATCATGTATAGTTTGAATCTAATGTCCAAAACATTGTGGGGAATTTTTGGTGGGGGAAAACGCTGTTCAAATAACAAACTTTCTTTCTAGAAAGGACAGAAGTAATTGATTTTCTTCCAGAAGGCTGTGGCCTGGTTCAAGTAATCCAGGATAGGCTGTATCCATCCGAGCTGGCCTATTCTTGGTTACTTGCACTGGGAGACGACCACAACTTCACGTTCCAGAGAAATGCAGCTCAAGAACACATTTTATTTTCTGCTCAACGTTAAGAAGATGCACCCAGCCCACAAAACAGGAGATTACAGGAGTTTGCGTTGTCATGGGCAGATTTCTTTGTCGTTACTTGAACATTTTGTTGGTTTTGAAAGGCAATTCTTTGCGTCTTATTTAATTGATTAAAATTGAGCTGGGTTTCTCTTTTGGTTTCCAAATAGAGAGTCTCTTTAGGTGAAGATTGCTTTGAGGTACGGAAAATATATGTGGAAATGCAAAACGCTTGGAAACAATTAAAGATAATTACTTGTGCTCTGCCATTAGCAGCTGTAAGTACAGAGTCCTGTGGAAACATGCCTAGTGCCCCATTTGTGCTTTAACGTTTGAAGAGTAGGGTTCATTTTAAATAATGATTTTAAAAAGACTGTATTCCTCTAAATTCTTACTGTGATAAGGAGGAAATCAGTGAGCATACAGTACAGAAAAACTGGAGGGGGTTTTTTTAATGCCCTGGAGACAGTATATAAATCGCAGAAAAATGCCAGGAGCCAGTTAGTCTAGAGACTAAAACTGAAGACATCAGGCGAGGGAGGAAAAATCCAAGCCACAAATAACTGTGCGGCATTGAGATTCAAGTCCAGCCGCTACCAAAGTAAAGGGGGGAAAAAATTCCAAGTGAGGAGGAATAGGAGAAAAGAGCTGCACTGTCAGCTGAAGAAAGCTTTTTATGTGAAGTAAACCAAAGCGATTTGGTAGCCCAGGATACCAGCGCGCTTGGAGTCGCTTCCAAGATCTAAGTAGGACTTCTCAAAATAAAAAAAGACTTCAAGGGGAATAAGCATGCGGAGTATTAAGGTATGTTGCTCTGCAAAAAACACCCAGAGTTGTTTAAAAGAATAGAATAAAATAGAATAGAGTGGAATGGAATGGGATGGGATAAAATAAAATGGAATAAAATGAAACCAAGGGGGAACTGAAGGACTTGGGGGCTTTTTAGAGAGGGAGAGAATTAAGGGAAAAATTTGGTGAGACTTCATCCTAAGAGATCACATTCATTATTGATAAAGCATTTAATATGAGGAGCAAATGTGTTGGCCAGAGCCCAACAGGAAACATTTAAGGCCGAATAGAAGGAGAAACTCAAGTAGAGGAGGTTGAGGCTGCTGTGCGGTGGATCAGAGGCTCTAAACTGCAGAAATGAGACAATATGATTTAAAAATGCCGTGTACTTTGACTAGTTGCAGTATTAGGAGACCCACAAATTGCTGAAAAAGCACATATTGCAAATACTTGTTTTTATAAGCCAGCTCCTGTCCGCAAGCCTATGGTTGAGGAGCCTGTGCTCCGGATTTGCTCCATTGGTTTACTGGGCGCTCTCTTGATGGAGAAGTTGGGTTGTGTTGCAAGCAGCAAAGTTCATATCCTTGGCTTGTAGTTTGTAATTACATTCCGCGTGGAAATACTTCACCGATAGAGGTGGAAAGCGAAGAGGAGGCTTGTTTTGCTGTGGCTGAACACACTAGGTTTTAAAAGGGAAATTAATACTAAATTGCAGCGCTTAGTATCTGAGAATGACTTTAAGACTCTGGGGTGTCCCTCAAGAATAAGTGTAAGAATATCATTAATATTCTAAATATCTAATTAAATGTCAACACGTAATAAAATCTTAAATAATTAAGAACTTGGCAATGAACTGTAGAGTTAAGGAGTAACTCGCATCTTGCAATCTTTCCTCTTATCACTGGCAAGTGGGATAATCCCTTCCTGGGTACCCTGCAAGTGTCTTTCTATTTGTGTCTTTAAAAAGATGAAGATATAATTTGGAAAGGAAATCCTACGGAACAACTCGGTGTGGTGAAATTTAAGTGAAAAATTAATCGCATTATTATAGGAGAAGAAATTACTTGGTTTGTGCTTAGTGAAATGCAGGAAGAGTGTTGAAGGAAATCGGTTAAGTGTCTTTAATTCATAAATTGTCACGTTTATGTGATTGGTTAGGTGCTGCTGTGGTTGTTTAAAAAAATAAAAGGTAATCCTGGGTTATAATTTAGTATCAAAATTTGAATGTATTGCTTGAATTTGAGGGGCCAGAAATAGTTCAGCTGAACTTCACCGAAACAGCTTAGAGCAGATCAAGTCTCCATGCTATGAGCTCTGTGCTGCATAAAGTGGAAAAGTAATTAACATTTCTGCTTTAGTCATTAAGGTACAGCTCTATCATACGTGTTTTTAATAAAACTTTGCTTTCAGCTCTAGATTTTCAATTTCAAATCCCTATTACGCCTTTTTTTTTTTCCTTGTTTTGCTAAAGGCTTTAATTGTTACACTTCAGTCCAAGCTGCTATTTCCATATTTTTCTCCTTCAGGCTTTTTCTCTGGGTGCCTTGTGTTTTTTACCCCTTTATTAATACAAATCTACTAAAATACCTACACTTAATCTACCTCTACATATCAAAGAAAGAAATTCCTGCAGTTGCATCATTTCTCCCTGTATCCAGGCTTCTCCACGTGAAATTTCCAGCATTGAGGATTATTTGCCAAGCGCCGAAGATAAAACCCCGCCAGCGTTTTCCCTCAAACTTTTAATCCGAGTGCAAACAAAATAGATAAATATTTTTTCAAGCAGACTCCCCTCTTCGGTTTCCCAATGTATTGTGAGCTGCTTGTCAGCTTCCCGAGCTGCAATTCTCTTATCTCGGTGGGGTTTTTTTTTCCGGCTCGTGCAAATCATCTTGCTCGCTCTGAAAAGAGAAGCGAGGAGGCTCTAACATTTATTAATCAGGTTGTTGACAGGAGCTGTGCCGGGGCGGTTGGCGGCGCAAAAAGGCGAGATAACGTTGCTGAAAGCAAAGCTGTTCCAGAGAAATCCCGGGTATTTCCCATCGTTAGGGTAAAGTCACAGTAAAATACGCTGGAGACCTCGCCGCCGAATTTAGAAAGCGGCTTTTGGTGCACATTCTGTGAAGATTTGAGGTGAAAGCTCTCTGCAGAGCCACACAAGTAATAATTAGCCATAACGAACTACGGTGCTTCGCACCTGGAATTCCAAAAAATGGAAGAATTAGCCGCAGGAAGAAACCAGTTCCCTGTTGTGCAATTCCTGTCAGCACGGAGGTTGCGTCAGGTTTATTTATTCCTTCTGTGAAGCTCGGCAGGACCGAGGATCCCAGCGCCAAAACCGCTTCGGTTGAGAGATCTGAATCCTCTTCTGGAGCAGCCCCACTGTCTCTCTTCACCTTTAATGAGGTTTTTCAAGCAGCGTCGCTCCAGATGATGCACGGTATTTGCCGTAGCATAATCAGCATGGGGCTTGGCAACCCGTGCGTTCAAATTTCTCATTACTGGATATCTACTTTTATCTTCCATATGCTATTTTTTTTTCCTTTTAGCATTTCATCCGAACTCTTTCCACACTAACTTTTGTTTCTTCCAGTGTTAAGATTACAGGAGTGTTTTAAGTTTGGGTTTTTTGGGGTTTTTTTTTTCCTTTTGAACACCATTTGACCCAAATTGTCATTGTCATTCCAGGTTTATGTGTTGAAACGACCACACGTGGATGAGTTTCTTCAGAGGATGGGAGAGCTCTTTGAATGTGTTCTCTTCACAGCCAGTCTAGCCAAGGTTTGTTCCCCCATTCACCTCGCGGTGCTGGTCACTGCACTTTTGGCTGGGTTTTCTATGGTTAATTATTTCCACACTTGGTACTATCTTAATTTTTTCCCCTTCTTTTCTGCTTCTTTGTCTGACAGTGTGTACTTTTGTCTGCTAGTGTGTGGGTAAGTGTTTCCATGGTAACCCCATCACATATGGGCTTGTCTCATAATGTAGCCTCCATGCATTGCTCATAATGCCAATATGAAAGGCTGACAAGTTACCATGGTTATAGTGAGAAATTAGAACAAATAGCGTGCGAGTAAAGCCGTGTATTAAAGCTGGGCATGAAATAAAATAACACAGCATTTAACGCCAGCGATTTGGAAATTTACCGCATCAGAAAATTTGGAACACGTGGTTTTTCTGTTCTGTCAAGGCGCAGTCGCAATCTGGACTTAGAAAATTAGGCGTTTCCTAAAGCTTGAAGCATCAACAGGAATATTTTGTGCCCTCCGGTCTCCAGTAGCGTTAGTACCTCGTAGGTAGTTTTGTGGTAGACGTTGCAGTAGTCGACATCTTCGGTTCTTTTTTTCAGTGTTTTGTATTCGTGGTGTCTTGTTTGTGAAACTATATTGATTATTTCTAAATAACGCTCTAGCGTAGTCAGCTTTTACTCCAACCTAGTGCAGAGATGGTGGAAGGGAACAGGGCCATGTTTAGATCTGTAGAGCTGCCTTATCAGAGCATTCTTCCCTGCACTGTTTGCCGTATTCTGTTCAGTCACGTTGTGAAAATCCCAAATAATGGAGCAATTTCACACTGTAGTTAGATGTCTAGTGGTTTCCTGGTCAAAAGATGATTGATTTCAGCATCAGTTTTGTTTCTCAGTTTAAAATATATATACATTAAAAATATATCCTGCAAAAATAAGTTATAACTACCGTTTTCCTGGTGATTTCATGGCTTATTTGGATACTTTTCTTCGGACAGTTTGTATCAGTTGCTGGATTCTAAGCTGTGTCTCACTGAAAGTATCATCTTCTTATATAAAATGAGAATTTCCCAGTATCGTACATTGGTATTTTTCCTAATAACATACATCTTTGATCTTTTATGGCCCAATTATGCAATTTGGCAACCTTAAGATTCTTACTGACCCAGTCGCTCCAAGGGCATCATTTGAAAAAGCCACGGATGCCTTCAGTGCAGTTTATCTTCAAAGGCACATGGAGATGAATCAGCTGTGGAAGTGGCTTCATATGGATTTTCTGTTAGCGCTGGCTGGTTTTATGGTGATGTTAGGTGAGATCTCTGGATCCATCAACTTCTAGGTAACTCCTGGGGTAATTTTGAGTTGGCCTGAAGCATAAAACTTAATTGATAAATCACGGAAAACATTAGAGTGCAAGTTAGCCTTCCATAGAAAGATGAATGCCTTCATTTTGCTTTACCTGTCTGTTAATCGCCTCACGTTTGCAGGCGTGTGAGTTAATTAACGAGGAGCAGGGAAGAAAACGAAGAAAGGGCATTTTAATCTGAAATTATTTTGTGTCCCTTCTCTGTACAGTTCTGCGAGTTCGCCTTATCTGCCCGTTGCTAACGTCGTGTTCCTAACTTCTATTTTTAAGTATGCAGACCCGGTAGCCGACTTGCTGGATCGCTGGGGTGTGTTCAGGGCAAGACTCTTTAGAGAATCCTGTGTTTTCCACCGAGGAAATTACGTGAAGGATCTGAGTCGACTGGGACGTGAGCTGAGTAAAGTTATTATAGTAGATAATTCTCCTGCATCTTACATCTTCCATCCTGAAAATGCAGTAAGTATTCTTAGTGTTTGAAGTGCTCAAGCGTAACTTGATCTCTCTGGTCCTTGCTCAGATTTTCTGATTCAGAAAATAACTTTTCAGAGCAGTGGCTGTGTTAGTTTCTGTGTTTTCTTAGGCTGCAGGTAGGTTCTAATATTCACTGCGGAATGGTGAAGGACAAGGGCAAACTGATTTTGACAGCGTGTCACAGTCGTGACTGTTCATCTACTTTAGAGTTTGGCTTGAAGTCCGTCAGTTTTGAGAAATACCAAGTGGTGCAGAGCCCCAATAACTAACCGAGCTCTAAAAGTGAAGCTGCCCTCCAGCAGAGTTTTTCTTCTTTAGCGTGGTGATTACAGAAAGGATGTTTGCTCAAACTGCTTTTTTGGCACTCCGTCTTTTTTCATTGTGTGAATGAAACTATTTTATTAGACAAAATAATTAATGCTGCACTGGTTACTATTTGAGTTCTGTATTCATGGCTAAGGGGAAGAAAAAAAAATCAAGATCCTGTTGTGTTGTTACGCTTCTGCTTTTAAGTATTTTTCTGATAACTCACTTCATATTCAGAAATGTTAGTCAGTAAGTTCATCAGGTTTTAAGGATAAGGATAAAAGGCAGGCAACGATACTTCAAGGGACAGTAATTAGGAGCAATGAGCGTTTTGACTGTGTCTCGTATCAGCTCCAGAGCTGTGAATGCTCTGGCCTGTGCTCCATCCGTTGCTGCCATGGGTACAGATGTTCACATCTGTTCTGTAGCTGCCAGCGCAGCAAGCTGGAACTCGCCTTAGATCTACCGACATTTAACCAGCCAGGCTGTGCAACCCTTCCTTTGATGTTTTTAGGCTGCCTTTTTTGTGAACTGTTAAAATTAACATAGGAAACTTTTATCAGGAACATCGTTTTGCATGGTTCTGTCTCTGGAATAGCATTTTTGTTTGTTTGTTTTTAACATGAGCTACTTATGTTGCATCAATCAGCTTTTAAATTCAGATCCTTAATACTGTGATACCTTAAATGATTGGGTGAAAACATTTTTCTGGTTGGTGCCACACATGGTTTAAAGTTGCTATTTGTAAAAACCAGGACCTGTAGCACTAATTTATGGCCACGGTTAAAATTAAAAACCTGATCCAGATCATCATTTGGTACCTCGGAATTCAGTGCCAAGAAAATAATGAGCTGTAGAAATTTGGGAGATTAAATGAAGGGCCTTGTCGGAGCAGTTTAATCATGTATGGAAAAGCGCTGTTAGCAAACAGATATTTGAGTCTCTGCAGAAACCAGAGCTTGTAACAAGATCCAAGACAGTCTTTAAAAGGCCTCAATATACTTCCATAGTGGAGATACACGGACTCCTTCCCCAAATCCAGCCCACATATTTAAAAAGCGTCAATATATGCATTATTTTCTGAACCCGCTCTAATCGGAGAACTGTGCTGTGCTCACTGTTTAAATATTTCCTCCGCAGCCTCGTGCCAGGAGGGGTTGTTGCTGCATGTCTGTGTTTAGTGACTCACACTGATAATAGCGGGGAAAAAAAAGACCTGCCTGTAAATAAAGTGTCAGTGTTCAGCTGGAGAAGAGAAGCTCCGGGGAGACCTTATTGTGGCCTTTCAGTGCTTAAAAGGGGCCTGTAAGAAAGATGGGGACAGACTTTTTAGCAGGGCCTGTTGTAATGGGGCAAGGGGTGATGGTTTTAAATTAAAAGAGGGAGATTCAGGCTGGACACAAGGAAGAAATTTTTTACAATTGGGATGGTGAAAGCCTGTCCCAGGTTGCCCAGAGAGGTGGTGGATGAACCATCCCTGGAGACATCCCAGGCCAGGCTGGACGGGGCTCTGAGCAACCTGAGCTGGTGAAGATGTCCCTGTCATGGCAGGGGTGGCACTGGATGAGCTTTGGAGGTCCCTTCCAACCCAAACTGTTCTATGATTTTATAACCCGTATATTCCTTCCAGTCTGTTCTGAATGTCAAGTCAGAGCAAATTGGGGTCTCCAGTGCTGGGCATGTAGGTTACGTGGATTTGTAGGACAAGGTCACGACAGCTGTTTGACAGTTGGATTTGGGGTTGGTGTTGCGTACTAGAAAATGTGCACTAGGACCTGCTGCTCCACGTGAACCACAGGATCATTTTGGTTGGAAGAGACCCTCAAGATCATTGAGACCAACCATAACTTAACTCTGGCACTAAACCGTGGCCCTAAGAGCCTTGTCTACACATCTTTTAAACCCCTCCAGGGATGGTGACTCCACCACTGCCCTGGGCAGCCTGTTCCAATGCCTTTCCATGAGGAATTTTTTCCTCATATCCCATCTGAACCTCCCCTGGTGCAACTTGAGGCCATTTCCTCTCATCCTATCACTTATTATTTGGGAGAAGAGACCAACCCCCTCCATGCTCCAAACTCCTTTCAGGCAGTTGTAGAAAATGCTAATTACCAGTCATTGGCTAATTTGCCTCACTGTGACAGCGGTGAGAATCACAGGCCACCAACACGAGCAAAACTCACATGTTCTTCACGCCTTAAAGTCACCTTAATACTCCTTGGCTGCTTTGTTTCAGGTGCCTGTGCAGTCCTGGTTTGATGACATGACAGACACAGAGCTGCTAGATCTTATTCCTTTCTTTGAAGGACTAAGCAAAGAGGAAGAAGTTTACAGTATGCTCCATAAACTCTGCAACAGGTAGCCCTTAACTTGGACTGACTTCTGCTGCCAGCTCGCAGTTCCTCGAGGCCGTCTCCATCTTTTTCAGCTGTTTCAAATGTTAAGCTCTGGGGAGGTCACCCCGGTCAGAAGTGCTACTCTTGATCTTCCTGTTACGTCGGACACGAAGGACAATCACGAGCGATGCTCTTAAGCCTTCAGAAGCCTGACTCCTAAGGTCATGTGTTCAGACTACTTTTTTAAAAGGAAAAAANAAAAAAAAAAAAAAAAAGAAAAAAAAAAAGAAGCTATTTTAAATGGGACTCTTTTAATGAATTTCATAAATGGACATCTTTTACTGGATCAGCTTTTCTTAAAACATGCCAAAAAAAGAAGCTTGTATTTCAGCAGTTGAATTTCTCTCCCTTTCTTCCCCTCCCACTATGCAGACAATTTTACCCCCCTGCTTAGAGCAGTTGACCTGACTCTGAATTTTTTCTTACAGAATGAAGTGCCTTTTTGAATGTTATTTTAAGATAAAAATTCATTTTTGTATAAGACGTATTTCCAGACATCTTTTAGTCTTGTATTGTCTAAATGCTTTAAAAGGAAAAAGGAAAAAAATTTTATAGAGCACTGTAATATATAACAAAGGAAAAAGTTGAAACAAAGATGCTGGGTTCCTGTCTCCACAATGACATTAAGTTGTAATTACATTTTGTCATGCTCAGAAGGTTTAAGCGTTTGTGGGAGGGGTGATTTGGGTTAATTACGTGGTGGTTTCACTGATGTGATTTTTTTTGGGGGGGGGGCACAGTTTTGAACATATCTGCAGTTGTTTGAGTATTAGGGAATGATGGAATTGGGAAAATAAGGTGGCGAGTAGACCTAAAGCACCTTTTCTTCTAGACAGATAAAGTTCTATTGTCTCTGCTTACGCACAACTGCCATGCCTCTCGTTTTCAGAAAACCGTTATCTTGGGAGAATGGGGAGGAGATCTATTTATTAGTTTAAGATTCTTTTCTTAAAAAAAAAGAAACCCCATCTGGGTAAGCTGGATCTGTAATGGAGCTGTTTGGAGTACTTTTTTCTTTTAATTGCTGCTACTGTATACTCACCAAATGGAGTTGACCATCGGCTGTTATACTGTTTTTGCCACTGTGCCTGTGCTATGAAACATTTTCTGTGAGCTGCAAACTTGGGCAATAAATAAAACGCAGGCTTCATAACCCACCCCTAGGTATTAACCCCATGAAATCCGATATACCAGATATACCGATATACTCAGTTAAAGGTGACCTGTAAAGGATTTTTTAATTTTCTTTTTTCAATTGGGACAAAGCCCTCTCCTTTCTTTGCTATATAAAACCGCAAAAAGTGTTTTTCCCACCTCTCTGATTCGTATTTCTTCTTCCCCAAGGTGTGAGGTACAAATCAGGAGCTTAATCAAGTCTTGCTAGAAGGACAGAAGTTACGAGCCTGGCCTAAAATTGGTCCTGTGGCTTTGGAGTTAAGTCTCATCTCAATCTTAAAACCTGCTTAGCATCTTCTGTAGTGTCACAGGTACCCTTGCAAAATAATAACTTAAATTTTTTAAGCCTTTAAAGCACAAGGCGCCTTTTTTTTTCCTTCCCTTTCCAGTGTCACCTTTTAATTATTACCCACACCAGAAATCCACCGACGCAAAAATCACAGCTATGTGATTAGAAGCCTAAATGCAGTAGCTGGTGCTTCTCATTAGCCCGGTGCCAAATTCTGAACCAGTAAATCCACTTCACCTTTTATATTTTTCTCAAAAAGTCTCAACAACTTGGAAATAATTTAAAGAAAAAAAAAATCATTGGGACGGACTTGGGTTGTCATCCTTGTCTAAAACCTTGGTGAAGCAGCTTAACAAATTAATTCATAGAAGGGCAGGCAGTGAGTAGGTTGTGGTCGGTGCAGTATAAACCCGAGAGGCGACTGGTCCCCTCGCGGTGCAGCTGTTTCCCAGCTGTGCGCCAGATGTGGTGCCGAGGGGCGGTGGAGCCTGTCCCGGGACACTCCTGAGTCTGTACGGCATCGCCGCTCTGTTCCCTTACCGGTTGGCATTAACTTCAGTACTGTATAACTCTGTGCCACAACAAAACTGTCAAATTAAAAAAAAAAAAAATCCTATGTTCTTTTAAAAAAAAAAAAGAAAAGAAAAGAAACAAACAAAAAAAAAAAGGACGTATGGATTCCGGTTAGTTCATTAACGTTTATTTTCAGTTGAAGATTGTTTAATTTTCTATTTGACTTTAAGAGTAATGAAACTGTAAGCTGCCAAAAAGTTGTTCTCTGAGCAGTATTTTCAACTGCGTTTGTCGCTTCGAGGCCTCAGACGCGGTTTGCAGGGAAGAATTCAGGTCGTAGTTAGTCGTGCAGGTATGATAGGGATGGCTGAAGAAAACTCAAAGACTTTCTCGCTAGCGTTAGACCAAACAATCTTCCAATGAGACAATAATTAACCCCACCGAGACATTGTCATTTGCCGGTTGCGACCCGTTGTACGCGAGAGGATCCGTGTCATTCGTTTGCATTTCTGAAAGCAGCGATTTCATGAACCAGTTGCCTTAAGTCTGTGAATGAATGTTGATTATTCAAGTGTCTTGTATTGTTTTAAAATCCACATAGAATGGACAACTGAACTTCTGCACCAGCTTCTGGAAAGAACGGTTCTGATGGTGTTCTGTACAACCATACTTGGCCTGTACCGTTTATTTTGCCTCTTGAACTCCACAAATTTCAAAAAAAAACCCTTATTTTAACTCAGTACAGCATTAAAATGACACTTGGTGACAATACAAAGGTGAGAAACTTCAAGAGTTTTGATCTTTCCTGGTGTCTTAAGAGTATTTTTTATAACTTCTGATTATTTTTTTTAACTCATTCCCATTGAAATAAAACTTGGGATGCTCTCCAGTCAGGTTTGGACTTCCCTGAGTCTTCAAATTTGGCCAAAGGGATCAAACTGTCATAGTTGTTTATTCGGACACTTATCATCGTACTTGAAATTTCAAGTGTTAGGTTTGCGTGGATATACGTACGCTGTATATTTAGAGTGTCTGGATTTTAACGAAGCAATAGAGCTCTGTCCGTGGCGTCAGATAACGAGCGGAATGTTTGTAAAATTCACAAATACGGGTATTTGATTGTATTTTAAGTACGAGATTTTTAAAAATTAAAATAGGAAACAAAAAAAATTACTTATTTCCTTAATCTCTTGCATCTTTTGAAGTGCAGCTCATGCCTCTGGGTCCCCGGGGCTGTTATAAACCCCGGGTTTCGATTCTATTTCTGGATATTACAGAAATGTTCGAAAGTTGGTCATTCGGTTCAGCTACAAAAATGCTGCCTGGCCTGAAGTTCTGTTGTCCTTTATATGTCGGGTTAACAAAGGTTTTTTGCCTGTATAGGTATTTTTAAATTAAACTGTAAGGCAGAATGCCTCCGATTCTTTGAAATCCAACCGAAGTGTTAACGATTAAATTGCCATTTGTAAACTAGGGCTGTGCGCAGAATATTTGTTCACCACCAGGAGTGGCGGCAGGGGCCGGACGGAAGACGGGAGCAAATGTACCGTATTGCTGTGTTCATTTAGGAAGCTTTGGAAAGAAGGAATTTGTCTCTTTGTTTTGCCCTTTTAATCTTTTTTTTTTTATTTTTTTTTTTAAGACAGCAAAGTTATACGTGGAAGCAACTCGACACCGGAGGAGATTTGGTTATCGGTGTGTGCAATCACTTGATCACAGCATGATTTTGATTAGACTGGTTGGGGACAATAAAAGTATCGAAACGACACCGGTGTGTGCTGATGTTGCAGCTTTGGAAATTTCAGTGTAAAAAAAAAAAAAAAAAAAAAAAAAAAAAAAAAAAAAAAAAAAAAAAAAAAAAAAAAAAAAAAAAGAAAAAAGAAAAAAAAAAGAAAAAATAACAACCTGTAGCTCTATAATTTACAAACACCTAATCCTATGTTTTACGGATTCTTTTCGAACTAATAAACCACAGTACCGCACAGCCCTATTTGTAAAACAAACCCCAGTTTGTGCCTCTGATTTCCAAGGTGCTGTGATGATTTTTCTGCCTTTGGGTGCGGGGGGCAGGTGAGATTTGGGGGGGCAATGGCTTGAAAATCTCGGGGCTAACTATGCAAGACCAGCTGTCCGTTTGCTGTTTCACGTGATATTGTAAAAATCCAGCTGACTTCTTTGATTTTTTTTCTTTCTTGTCCAAGCTCTATTGGGAACTTCTTAACAGAGGAGTAAGCAATGGAAATGTTTCTTTTTTTTCTTTCTAATGGAGCTGTTTACACTTTAATGCAATGAACAATCCAGCGATACTTGAGAAACGCTGCCGATACCATGTGAGTGTTTTCAGGAGAGAGAAGTGTTGTCAATCAGGTATTGAATGGTTTCTTTACTGTCACAAATAAAAAAAACAACTTTTAACAATATAGTTACTTGTGCATGTAATGCTTCTCTGGGAAAAAATATAATAATTTCTGCACTTCTTCAGTTTTAATCACTGCCGTAATTTGACAGGGGCTTTATTCCTGTTGATGTTATGTAGTAAAATCGCCCATCTCTGTTCCACTTTCCCCTTTTTTAAGTCATTTATAGGATTCTTATTGACCACCTGCTTTGCGAACGGAGCAGATGAACCGCTGCTGAACTCGGCTCCGTAAATCCCCGGTGACTCGGGCAGATGTTCCAGCTCTTTAGATCCCTGGGGTGAGATCATACGATAATTTGTTCGAGTCTCAAAGCCGCGTGGCTGCTTCTTTTTGAAGGGCTCACTTCAGCGCCTTGAATGGCCCTTCTTAACGTCACTGCCGTATCCCAACGAATATCCGAATAAAACACTTCTATTTCCTTGGAAAGTCTATTTTGGGGGACTTATTTATCTGACACAGTAGGACTTAAGAAGAGCCTCCCTTTCTAGGAAAAGACACTTCTTGTTAATGCTTTAGGAGCAGAAAAGCTCAGGCCTGCTAGAATAAGCAGCTGGCTCAAGATGGCACATTAGTTGCCATGAAAAATATTCTTAGTTATTCCTGTTATCTGTTGGAATGACCTAGGCCACCTTGACATTGTACTGGTGGGTTGGGGCTTTTAAATTGTTTTTTAATTATTATTATCATTATTTTACCAATCTCCTTAGCTGCTACTTAGCACAAAGATGCCTTTCAGTAGAACAAGCATTGCAAAATTCAGAAACCAGCTCATTTATAGTGCTGAGAAAGATCTTGTTGTTCGGCCCCAGCTGATTGAAAGCGTTTGCGGAAACCGAATGCACCGCAGTCTATAAATGCACCTCTGCGCCTCCAATATTCGTTTTTTCCCCTTTTTTTTCTTTTAATTGTGTTCTGACTCGGAAGGAAATCCAACCGCTCTGGAATTCCCTGCGAGGTGGGATGGGGCTGTTCCAGCAGTTCTGGTGAGCAACCTTCTCCATCCAGATGTTCACCCCACCCAGCTGTGCTACAGGAGGCCCGGCAAAGCTCTCCTGGAAAATGAACGATCTCCGGGGTGCCAGATTGGTTTGGACAGGTTGGCAAACTCCGAACTTGAAAAGCTTCCAGGCGTGTTTTGTTTCAAAGCCTCTCGAGCTGTGCTGAGGAGCTGCTTGTCCTGTTAATTGCCCGGTGCCTTCGTTAATCGGCGTTTCTGAAGCACAGGCCGTACGCTAACACCTCCGACTTCACAGAGATTGGTTTGACTCGTTACGGTAAGTCTGAGCCCGCGATTCTGCACCTTCCCGAACGGCGATTTCAAAACGTTGGAGTTTGTCATCGCTTACATCAGCAGCAAACTGAATTTTGGCGGTGGCGGCTGCGTCGGTTCAGCCGCGTCCCCGTGCCGCCATCGTCCCTCCCGCCGCTCCGTGCGACCGGCGTCCTTTAATTCCGCACCCACCTTTTAATTCAGCGGTGCAGACACATTCGGTGGGGATGGAGATTGCAGAAAAAGGCCGGGACAAAGAAAGCGAGACGCAGCTGGGCCCGCCAGCCTGAGCCGGCACCTGGGACGAGGCTTTTGCCACTTGAAGGCGACCGGAGGAGTCGGCACCGTGAAGCCAGAAACGTGTCACCTTCCTCCCCGGGAACGAGGGTTGATGGGTTTGTCCATCCAAACGCAACGTGCGCCCCTTCTGAACTCCCAGCGTGCCAGCAAATGTCGCAGTCGAAGGGTTGTTGGAGGAGTAACTGGCTTGACAACGGGTGGTTGTCTTTGTCAGATTTGAATGAGCTTTTGTGATGAAAAACAAATTTCTTTACGGTGTAGCTGATTTTGTTTTTCATTCTTCCATTCAGTTTGACAATAAACTGTGATTTATTTTTTTTTTCATCCTCTCCATGTCTGATAATGCATATAGTTGAGATCCAACCCAGAAATCCCCCTCTACCTCCCCATGCTGTTCTCTTTGGGTGAAATACCGTNATTATTTTACCAATCTCCTTAGCTGCTACTTAGCACAAAGATGCCTTTCAGTAGAACAAGCATTGCAAAATTCAGAAACCAGCTCATTTATAGTGCTGAGAAAGATCCTGTTGTTCAGCCCCAGCTGATTGAAAGCGTTTGCGGAAACCGAATGCACCGCAGTCTATAAATGCACCTCTGCGCCTCCAATATTCGTTTTTTCCCCTTATTTTTCTTTTAATTGTGTTCTGACTCGGAAGGAAATCCAACCGCTCTGGAATTCCCTGCGAGGTGGGATGGGGCTGTTCCAGCAGTTCTGGTGAGCAACCTTCTCCATCCAGATGTTCACCCCACCCAGCTGTGCTACAGGAGGCCCGGCAAAGCTCTCCTGGAAAATGAACGATCTTCGGGGTGTCAGATTGGTTTGGACAGGTTGGCAAACTCCGAACTTGAAAAGCTTCCAGGCGTGTTTTGTTTCAAAGCCTCTCGAGCTGTGCTGAGGAGCTGCTTGTCCTGTTAATTGCCCGGTGCCTTCGTTAATCGGCGTTTCTGAAGCACAGGCCGTACGCTAACACCTCCGACTTCACAGAGATTGGTTTGACTCGTTACGGTAGGTCTGAGCCTGCGATTCTGCACCTTCCCGAACGGCGATTTCAAAACGTTGGAGTTTGTCATCGCTTACATCAGCAGCAAACTGAATTTTGGTGGTGGCGGCTGCGTCGGTTCAGCCGCGTCCCCGTGCCGCCATCGTCCCTCCCACCGCTCTGTGCGACCGGCGTCCTTTAATTCCGCACCCACCTTTTAATTCAGCGGTGCAGACACATTCGGTGGGGATGGAGATTGCAGAAAAAGGCCGGGACAAAGAAAGCGAGACGCAGCTGGGCCCGCCAGCCTGAGCCGGCACCTGGGACGAGGCTTTTGCCACTTGAAGGCGACCGGAGGAGTCGGCACCGTGAAGCCAGAAACGTGTCACCTTCCTCCCCGGGAACGAGGGTTGATGGGTTTGTCCATCCAAACGCAACGTGCGCCCCTTCTGAACTCCCAGCGTGCCAGCAAATGTCGCAGTCGAAGGGTTGTTGGAGGAGTAACTGGCTTGACAACGGGTGGTTGTCTTTGTCAGATTTGAATGAGCTTTTGTGATGAAAAACAAATTTCTTTACGGTGTAGCTGATTTTGTTTTTCATTCTTCCATTCAGTTTGACAATAAACTGTGATTTATTTTTTTTTTCATCCTCTCCATGTCTGATAATGCATATAGTTGAGATCCAACCCAGAAATCCCCCTCTACCTCCCCATGCTGTTCTCTTTGGGTGAAATACCGTGGGGAAAAGCAAAGTCTTTATAGAATCAGGCCAGAAAGTTCCGCTTGCTCCATTCCTGGGCTTTAATAAAGATGAAAGCCTTGGCTGCTCAGCATCAAGGGTTTCTTCCCTACAGCGTATTTAGCAGGGAGGTTCAGTTCCCATCCTTGTTTTGTTAACCTGCTGAGATGTGAATTGAACAATCGTGCAGCTTCCAAAGCCACTGAAACCTGTAGCTAAGCTGGAGATGAGAAAGGAGATGGTGTGAATTTCGGGGATGTCCTGTGCAGGGACAGGAGTTGGACTCGATGATCCTTGTGGGTCCCTTCCAGCTCAGGACATTCTGTGATTCTATGAGAAAGATCCTGGATTTGGGGCGGAATTGAGGTGCTGGGAGAAAACGTGATGCAGGCTGGTGGGGTTTCCCATCCCACCCTGTTTTGGTTTCTGTGCAGCATCCCTCATATCGCATTTCAGGGCACCCATGAAGGAGAAGGTTGATCCCTCACTCACTGGGGTTGCACAGGCACAGGGGGGCTGATTTTTGGATTGGGGGGCGCATCGCTGCATTTTCTTCCAGGCTATAGAGGCATCCGTAGCATTTGGAGATGCCTCTTGTGAGCGCATCCATCTGTGATGCTTCCGAGCAGGTGACCCGATGCTGGTCTTGGCTTCACCAGTGACAACCAGTCTGTGGTCACACATTTATACCCTGAGCAGGCTGGAGGGAACTGGGGAATTGAGTCGAGTTGGCTCAAGGTGACCCATGTGAAGCTGCTTTTTTTTGGGCACGTCCCCAAGTTGGGTCTGCAGACAACAGTGTGTAAGGAAATATCACACTGAAGAAGCGTGGTGGAAATTAAGCACGTGCTACCCTGATTTCCCGAAAATAAGCCCTACCCCAAAAATAAGCCCTAGTTACGGTTCATAAAGTCCATTTAAATAGTGTCCAGGCAGCTATACATGTGAAAAAGTAAGCATCTTTTGGAGCAAAAATTGGTATAAGACCCTGTCTTATTTTTGGAGAAACAAGGTAGCAGATCAGCCCACAGAAATACAGAAGTCTTGACGTTCTCGTGTGTATTTTTCACAGGAAAATCATATTATAAGTGTTTTTTGCGTTTTTTTCTAATATCTTTCTGATCACCTGGTTACTGCATGCCATCCCACGAGAGCCTGAGAACTACAGATACATGTAAAATTTGTGTGTGTGTTTTTACGCACCCAAAATTTGTGGGTGTAATCTGGTGGTTTGGGCCATTTTGTTCCTTCATGAGCAAATGCATTTGTGAGAAGAGGAAGATTTTTGTCATAACTTGAGCCTATTTTTAGCTTAGTGGGACCGCGAGCTGTGTGAGAGTCGGGCCAAGGCTGAGCGCTGGGACCCTTCATCTCCCGTTTAATATTTTCTCTAAATAACGAGCGGAGCTTTCCTTTCATCTGAATCATCTCTAGCACATCTTAATAATTCAGTTAAGGGCAGGTTCAGCTGAATAATAGTTCGCTGCCCTGATCTCCGAGCTGCTGAATAGATGTTAAAATAATAACTGGATGGATGTGAACAGATGTTTGGGATGTTGATGGTTGTGGTTGGAAAAATGGTTGGACTTGCATCCAAAGAGGAGGATGAGGAGGCAGAAGGGACGGGAGCCCTGGGGTGATTTTGTGGCGCTGGGCTGTAATGGGCCGAGCTGTGGGTTGGTCTGGTGGTGGATGCATTTGGCTTTTATACAACCGTGACCAAAGTCTGGTGAAAATGAAGGAGGTTTGGAAGGTTTGGGCCACGCAGGGCTGGGTCCCACCACGAGATGGTGCAGCTGTGCAGCGTTGGCTTTTAAAGGCGCCGTAAAGGGAATTTAAGAGACGTTATCTCAAGTGCAAGCATCACCCCAACGTCGGCATCTGAGTCTCCACAGGTCCACGGATAACCCCTTCCTTCAGTTAAAAATCTCTCTTAGGATTTCAGAGGCAATTTCTTCATTTGCCTGAAGAGCGCTGAGTTTCCTTTGCGAAAGGAGCAGGTGTCTCCACTACTGAATACGGAGCAGGTAAGTATTTGTGATCATTTTATTTACTGAATTCTTTTTCCTTCCATTAAAATGCTGGAACGTGTTCAACACATGAAAAATAAAGAGGGGAAAGCATTATTTCTCAGGTAGTTAAGTTCAAAATTACATCCTTGCACTGTCCCTAGTGTGGTAAACCCTTTTTCCTCCAAAAGCTTTGCTGCTAACCTTTTTCTTTCTTTTTCGAGCACCATCATTTTGAATAGTTCGGCATTTGGCCGAAGTACATCAGGAGAACTGTGGACAAATGTTGAGCCTCCAGGAGGGAGGGGGAGAAAAACAAAAGAAGAAACCGATGCGGTGCCAAGGGGGCAGGTGCGTAACACGGCATCGCTCCCTGCGCCTCGTCCGCTTCCAACCAACACGGGAGTGCTGAGCACGGGTGACACCCCGAGCCAGCGTGGGGGTGATGGGGACACGGCCAGGCCGGGCGGGTTGAGGCCAGGCCAGAAATGCAGCGTCTGCCAGGGGTGGACCACACGTGCAGGGCTGCATCTCCCTGTTGGTTGGTGCATTGTCTGGTTTCACGTGCTCAACACCCTCAAAAGGTGGTTTTACAACCCATAACCCACCCCTGTCCCCTTGCAGCCCATCTCNACCACCTCTCTGGGCAACTTGGGACAGGCTCTCACCACCCTCAGCATCAAAAATTTCTTCACATGTCCAGCCTGAATCTCCCCTTGTTTAGTTTCACCCCTTGTCCTGTCACAACAGGCCCTGCTCAAAAGTTTGTCCCCATCTTTCTTACAGGCGCCTCTTCCCATGAAAGGTTGGAACAGAAGATCTTTCAAGGTCCCTTCTGACCCGGGAATGATTCCTACATGTCCTCTTCCCCCTCCTGGCTGGCTCTCCTGGGGAAGGAGGAGAGTTCTGCAGCTCCTGTAGCCAAGGAGGATTCATCCGACTGGAGAGGCCTCAAAAACTTAAACCCCAGGTTGGGATCCATGCCTGAGCCACATCCCTGGCTTTTTTGAGGTGACAGCTTTGCCTGTCACGCCAGCTTGAGCAGCACAGGGTGCTGAGGCATGGGGATGCCTGCTTGTCTGTCAGCAAAACGTGTTCTCTGTGCTCCAAAAATCAGATCATCTGCGAATACATATTCCGCAGGAGATGCAGTGCGAAGGTACAACTCCATTAACATAACCCAGCCAATACGGGGAATTTAAATTAAAAGGAGAAAAATTCTGTGAGAGGCATCTCCCAACCTTTACAGTGAACACTGCCAGGGAAAAGGTCAAGCTCCAGTTAATGACTCATGTTAAATGTGGCTCCGATCTCTCCAAGATCCTGTTTCTCCTCGAATAATTCCAGCTTCTCAGGTGCTGTTGGGGCACAGGTGCTTCTCAGTAAATTGTCTGAGTTCCCATCATCGGAGGGGTGAAAAAAATCCACAAATACTATATTTTCTTGTATCTTCTGTAAAGGCTGCAGCCTCGTCAGGTTTGGTTCCACACCACCCTGGCTGTGCTGCAAATCCAGGCTCTGGGAGCTGGGGGATAAATGCTTTTCCTCTGCCTGCAGTGAGTCAGCTGCCGGCAGCAAAGGACCCGGCTTTGCTGCTGCTTTAGATTTTATAAATTTCAGCTTCACAGAAAATCAGGTTCTTATTTTAACTTCTTCTTTGTAAACGGGTTGTCAGATCTGATGCTTTCTCGCTATGTTTTTTAAAATAATGAGTTTGATGTGCTTTCTGACAGGCTTAGGTTTTGTATGCTCTCACCCTTTTTTAGGGATCTCACCACCAAAATCGGTATCAGCTTCATCCTGGAGATAGAAGTGTTGAAGCAAAGCAACTAATTAGTCATAATAGCCGGTTCCCTTCCCTAATATCTTTTTCAGCTTTAGACCAGATACCCCCCAAGAACCATTGCATGATATTAGTGAAGCAGAAATCGGATCATTATGAACCGCCGTAATTAAAGAGAACGGCAGCTCATCCTCCGGCAAGACAAACGGTTTGATAAATGCACAGAAGCAGCAAATGAAGCGGTTCAGGATCTGATGGAATTTAACCCAGAGGGAAGTGAAACATAGGTTAGCTGCCGAGACAGTTGGTGGGACGAGAAATCAAAGTGGTTTACAGGCCTCTGCATTCAGAGCAGCAGAAGGTGGTTACTGTTCCGTGTTCCATCAAGGGGCAACGTACCCATTTTACGGATGGGAAGTGGAGCTGTAGGAGGGAAAAGGAGAGACTGTCCCAGATCATTGAGGTGACCTGTGGCAGAGCTTGGACATGGGCTCTGGGTCCCCTGTGTCTCACTCCCTGGTCCACAACGTTGTCTCCTCAAGCATCTTAGGGGACCACACGCTCACCACCCAGGTACTCACAGCTGCATGGGCTGTTGGTAATTAAATATCGTCAGTCTACTGCACTGAGGCACACACTGGAGTGCCCAGAGAGGTGGTGGATGAACCATCCCTGGAGACATCCCAGGCCAGGCTGGACGGGGCTCTGAGCAACCTGAGCTGGTGAAGATGTCCCTGCTCATGGCAGGGGTGGCACTGGGTGAGCTTTGGAGGTCTCTTCCAACCCAAACTGTTCTATATTTGATTTATAGGTCCATACAGACTGGCAGCCCAAAGCTCCTAGCCCCGGCTGGGGGAGGAAGGTCACCCCCAACTGTGGGCAATGCAGGACTGAAGAGGATTCTTAAAAGCTTGATCTTGCTTGTGTCTCTATATCCCGCCATTGCATCAGCTTTGGTTCGGATCTGAGCCATCCAGGCCGTGCTCACGTAATAGCCAGGCACTAGAACAACTTGGGTTCACTGACTGAAATAAATTTTTTGCCTCCTGGTATAAAAACACAAGCCATCTCCTGTCTCTGCTTCCCCACAGGTATCGACTCCAGACATAGCAGAACACCTGGTGGCCCATCCACCAGGCCTCAGAAACCTCCCGTCTCTTGCCTCATGGTAGGTGCTTGCTCTTCATGAATTGTTTTCAGCAGAAGCTGGAAAACTGGAGTAAACCCAGGTTGTGGATGAGCCTCAGCTGTAGCTTATAAAGTTATCTCGATGCAATACAATAGTTAAGGTGAATCTTGCCGTAGGGAAGTATCTCTCCTGCAAAAGGATTAACAGGCGCGTGGTGAGCACCGGAGAGTCATTTATGGTGGGACTCAACGATCCTGAGGGTGTCTTCCAGCTCTGTAAAGCTCGTTCGTCTGTAATGACGGCAATTAGAGCCGGGTGAAAGTGCTCTGAGCTGCTTTTTTAAATGCCAATCTTTTATCGAAACAAAGCGCGAACTTGTCAATTCCTACGAACTTTCCGCTCGCCTCCCCCGTTTTATGGCTGGCTGCAGAGCAATGAAAACATGACAATTTTTTAATAGCATTTTCCAAGTTCAAAACAGTTCCGTGATTATTATTTTCCATTTTTTTTTCCTTAAATGAGCAGCAACTATGACCTAATTAATTACTTTTATCTGCTAACAGCCTCAAGAGCTGGTCTAAGGGCTGCTATAAATAAGCTGCACTACTGTAATAAAAGAAACACAGATATGGGAAAACAAAGGCTGCTACAGTACCAGTGAGCCCTGTTTGGCCACTGAACACTCAATTTTAAGTTGCAGCTGGGCTAAGCCACCGTTCAAGGAAAAGAAGTGGAAAGAGATGCTGATTTCTAAATGGTCCCAATCCAAGCCTGGAAATTGTGGGAAGGCACAGTCCTAATTTCCTAAACGTCTGTTCAGAGCTTATCCTGATGCTCTGCTTAAAAACGCAGAGCTGCAAGGTAGGAGGGGAGAAGAGAATTATTTGATCAGGCTGAGGCAGGTGGGAGGATGGGAAGCGTAAGCTCTCAGGTACCGGAGCTGCCTTCAGATCTACAACAGAGGCAGCAGCTTCAAAGCACTTCAACAAAACCGGCTGAGTGAGCGTGCCAGATCAGGAAAAGTAACATCGGATGATTTTTGCTGGGAAAAACGGTTGTGAGAGAAGTCTCCCTCATCACAGGTCAGCCCAAATCATTGGGTGGCAGTGGCCAAAAAGTCGTATCCTCTTGAGGTCGGTGTTTTCTCTGTTGTTATCTGCTCCAGGCCATGTTTGTCTCCATTAGTTGCGTGTCCAGAGGTACATAATGTAGCTTTGCTCATCGTTCAGCTCCCCAGGCCTGATCCAAAGCTCATTGCTTACAGGAAATTTGAGCAGAAATTGCTTTAGTCATCCCCAAAGCCCCGTGGAAAGAATTAAACTCCCCTGTCTCAAAGTCATCTGCTTAAGCTCGGTGGGCTTGGTAGAGCTTTTCAAAGATCATTTCTTAATTCAATTTCCCCCAGGGAGAACCCTTTCCCACATGGTTTTGGTTACTGCCTTGACCAAATCCAATTATTGTGCTAGAGGAAGATAAAAGAGAGACGCTATTTTAAAAAGCACTGTTATTTTAAGGAAGCTCCGTGCGAAATTACGTTGCTGTCAGTAGGACTTTGGATACAACCACACCTGATCGATGGTCTCCCAGCCAAACCAGGGAAGCGGTCATGGGTCTCTGAAGCCTCGGAGAAGTGATCTGCAACTCAAAAGCCTTCAAGAGCAGAGGTGAGTTTTCCTGGTGGTGATCAAAATGAGAGATTTGAGCAGGGAGATCTCCCTGCATGATATATCCAAGCAGATCTAATGTATAAATAGAGACCAAAAGACTGTGTTGTGGGGAGAAAGAGAGTGGGGAAATGTGGTGGATGACAAGATCTGGCTCACTGATGCCGTCCTTCTGGGGGAAAAACAGGCACAAGTTTAAAGAACAAATCACTGCCAAGGAAGGAAAAAAAAAAAAAAGAAGGAAAAGTATAATTCGAGGGATATATACAAAAGGAGAGTTATGTAAAATCTGGGAAATAATTGCTGCTGCTCTACTGGATGCCAGAGAGATGTCAATTGTAGCTGTGGTCAGTGTCAGTGAGCTGAAAGACAAAAATTACAGATAAAGTGGGCTGGCAGAGACACAGAAGGGACCCCTAGGAAAGCAACACATAGTGAGGTTCTTCAAGCTGGGAGAGAAGGTCACTGGTCAGGATAAATGCCTGGTTTTAAGCAGGATGTCAGATTTGTGTCATGTCTAGAATACAGATTAATATTCAATGAAAAAAAAAAAAATCAGCAATGTATTAGGACTCCCGTGCAGCTACGTCCTAGCTATAAGGGTGTATGATGCAGTTGGACTAGATGATTGTAGTAGGTCCCTTTCAATGGAAATATTCTATTGAAATATGAGGTAGGATACCTGGAGGAGCTGTGAACTCCCTTTAGTGGAGGTATTGAACAACGAATCCAGCCAGCAGACTCTGCCAGCATGGAACAGGTTGACTAGGGAAGATGTCCCTGCTCATGGCAGGGGTTGCACTGGGTGAGCTTTGGAGGTCCCTTCCAACCCAAACTGTTCTGTGATTCTGTGGGTCTGCAGGGTCCAAATGTGGCTGGGCACAAGCTTTGTGGCCTCTTCAGGATCCTTCACATTTCGTATTTCCCTGGTGTAAGCGGGGACACCCTTCCTCTGGACAAACACGGCATCACCACGTTGCAGGTGATGCTCCTTTCCCTTGACCACCCCAGCATCTCTGGGACCACAAGGCACCGTCTATTTCCATAGGTATAGCTGGAATTTTCTGGCATGAATGCATCTGGACTTATCTTCAAAAGCAAATGTTGTCCAAGTTCCCAGTGACCAGATAGGATGCTGATCTGCTCCTGCTTTGCTTTCAGGAGGTGTGAGGTGCAAAGCAACTCATGAAGCAGCGTTAGAAGCAGCTTTGGGAAGCGTAATCCATCTGGGAAGGCTGGTTTAGGAGAGGAGAAAGGGGATGTAAGGAAATCGCTTCAAACCTGCATCATCGAGATGTGAAGCGTTTTGGAGTTTGGCTGAGATGGCTGAAAGCTGGGGTGTGGGTTTTTATTGAATAATCGCCACTTTCTGAGTAAAGTAGAGAATGTTCCTGTGAAATCTCTAATGTGTCAGACATTCATGCAAAAAAAAACCAAAAAAAAGTAACTCTAGACCATGCACTTCATACACGCAAAGTGTAGTCCTTTTAAAATGGCCGGTCCTTTGCTGAGGAAGCAAAGACCTTGCACAGCAAGATGTGCAAACGCGTGTTGCTCGGTGTTAACTGCTCTCTTGGGCTTTGCTCACACCGCCTGAAACTTGGAAACCGGTTCATCCTGTTCGCATTCCCTCCCACCACCAGTTCCTGGCCTTCAGTGTGTTAGAGATGTGCTTTTCCCTTGTGGGATGGGAAGATGATTCATCCACCATCCCAGGAATGCAACCCTGGAGGCATCGTTTGTGGTCCCTTCCCAAAACGCTCTTCTGGAGCTGGATTTCTATGTGGAATGAATATGGACTGAAGAAGTTCTGCCCAGTAAATCTTTGAGCAAAGAGGAGTTAGTCCCGGTCTCATCCGGAGCCCCGCTCGAGAGAGAAAATATTGTGAAATTGAAAGCGGGTGCAGCAGATCTGCCCTGAGGACCAGAACTGGCCCTTTCCTCCTCCCATGGCTGGTGAGTCTCAGTATCACCCTCCTCCTCCTCCCTGTTTGCAAGGGGAGTGATGCTTCTGACTCCAGGAGGGGCAAAACCTGTGCAAACACAGTCAGAAAGGCCACACGTGAGCGCGTGTTGATGCCATCACATGCGTGACGATGTCCCTGGTATCTCGTTATTGTCTGTCTCCAAGAAGTTTTGGTAAGAGGTGGAATTTCTCATTGCGTTGTGCAGATGCCTACGGACAGAGCTGGTGTCCATTCTCTCTGTTGGATAATGTGTTTAGTCCTAGTGAGCCAAGCCCTGGGCATATGGGAGGCAGTTCTGTGGCTCGTGATGCTTTCCCTTCATGCCAAGAATTGCTAAGGTAATACTGCCCTTTGCAGGATGAGCTCTTTACGTGAGTGCTGCTGTTTAGAAAAGCCAGGAAATATAGGAAGGAGAAACACTGAACTGGCCAAATTTTGTTGGGGAGTGGCACAGGGGTGCCCGAAACACGACCTCTCGCTTGTATTAGAAAGAGTCCTGTCCCACAGGGAAATAAGGCTGTTTTCGTGTTTAGTGTTCAAACAGGGTAACCAGAACTGCCCAGGAAAAGGCTCGTGGCTCACATGAGCTCCTTGCTGGTGCCGTTGCTCTGCCCCATTAACAATGAGCAGTGTTGGGGTTTGCGTGGACTGACCACTAAAAAGCTCTCAGGAGGAACTGGGTGAATCATAGAATTATTTTGGTTGGAAGAGGCCGTCAAGATCATCGAGTCCAACCATTAACCCAACACTGGCACTAACCCATGTCCCTAAGAACCTCATCTGCGCATCTTTTAGACCCTTCCAGGGATGGTGACTCCACCACTGTTCCAATACCTGACAACCCTTTACATGAAGGAATTTTTTACTAATACCCAATACAAACCTCCCCTGATGCAATTTGGGGCAGTTTCCTCTTGTCCTATCACTTGCAACTTGGGAGGAGAAACTGATCAGCCTTAGGGCAAGGATTTTCCTGAAAATGAGAGGGTTTCAGGGAGTACCATTGTTCCTCACTGGCCTCTCATCCAGAGACTGATGGCAGCTTGGGGACGCCATTGCTTGTTGTTACTCGAGCTTGTAGCCAGGCTTTTAGTTCCAAATGCACAACAGGACTTATGGCCCAGTGGGTAGTACAGGGGATACAAGAGACCTGGGTTTCAGCTCTGACTTTGACTTTCTGAAGATCATTACTGATCAGGTAACTTAACTCTCTAGACTGTAATGTTGCCTAAAAGCAACTGCGTGGATTCTTCAGTCATTTAAAAGCTGTAATAATACAAATCTTTTCCCTTAAATAGCCCTTCATCTTCCATTTTTGAGAAGTTCTGTGGGCCATTCCAGCCCACTCAACATGTGGTCTCCTACTTGTGATCCTTGGGATGGTCTTCAAGAAGGAGGTGGAGATGATGTGCGGAAGGCCATAGACTACAAGAAGTGTGTGCAGCACCCAGAAGAGCGTCTGATCTTCATTCATCAGCTGAACCGAGGCTGTGGTGAGTATCAATGCCCTTCCCATGCTGCTTCTAGCAGCGTAATGTGAGTAACATCTGATGTGTAGGGGTAATGGGCCAAGCACCCACGTCAGGCGTAGACAGTGCTCTGTGCCCTTTGGGGACCCTGAAAAACAGGGAGGGGCAACATTTAGGAGGGTGACAATTTCTCAGCCTTTAGGGTGATTGATTTTTCTTGCTCCTTCCTGGTTGGCACAGGCCAGGCTGCATTCCTGCAAACAATAGTTGGCTGCCGGGCCAGCCCCAGCCCCGGCTACCTGCTGCACCCCGAGTCCTGGAGGCATCGTTTTGGCTCTGCCCGCAGGTCCCTGGGCTCAGCAGCTTGTACCATTTGTCTTTGCACCCCTTCGCCTCCTCAGGTTTGAAATTCATCAGCTCTGTTTAGCAGATGCAGACAACAATAGTTCATAAACTCAGCTCAGCAACCAGACTGCCCATCCTGGGGAAATTTTTTGCTGTGTTTCAGGGAAAGACCTGGGGAACAAATGCAAAAGTCCTTGAGGAAAATCCATGTCCTCTCCCAGGACACAGTTTCCATCTGACATGGTGCAGGGACATCCCCTACACTCCCCACTTCTGGGCACCACAGACTGGCAGCTGCTATGACACTCATTTCGGGGGTGGTGTGTGTTGGCAGCAGGACACGGCTCCAGGATTTCGTCCCCCACCCTCAGCAGAGTGACTTGGTGTAGTCACACGAGCAGCTGGGCCGCTGAAACGAGACGGGTTAAAAGTCAAGTTTGTAAGGGAGGGTAGAGTTATTTCGTGGGCACTCAGGTGTGGTCACTAACGTGAGCACCCAGGTTTCCCACAATTGTGAAAACTGCTGGTCTGCCTGAATGCTAAAAATTAATAAATATTGAGGGTGGGAGCTCCAGCAGCTTTTGCCACTAAAGCCAGAGTGTCCTGCAACTACGCCTTTCATTGATCAGTGATCTCTCATATTAAAACCATTAGGACCAGCTGGCTTCACCAGGTGCTAAAGGACCAAACTTGTACCTCACAGGAGAGAAACCTGGGTCACAGCTCCTGCAGGGTGAGGAGCTGCTGCTGGGGACTTGAGTCAACTTTCTGGTTCTTGCATGAACATTCTATATAATCTTGCCCAAAAGGCATAAATAACCTTTTATTATCTTCAGCTCCCATGTGAGAACAAGACATTAGTCATTAATCCCTCATCTCGCTTGCAGTGTGATTTCCGTGAGAGTTCCAACGAGCCTGGACCTCATGGGGTGTCCCCACCATGATACAGATGAGGACAACCTCACTTGTCCCTCATGGGACAACCTTTGCCAGGCTCGTACAGCCATTAACCAGAGCGGCGGAGCCTCTTCAGCCTTTACTGCGAAATGTCTCCTTTCTGCCGGACTCAGCTGGCGCTGGAAATCACAGAGTCTCTGCTTGATGACCCTGACCAAAGCGTGCTGGAATTCGCTGAGTTTCATAAGGTTTTCATTAGGGCTGTGAGAGAGCCCCTGAGGTTTTATGAAACTCCTAAACTATCTGTGCAGCAATTTGCAACACCATCCCGTCTGTAGGGATGTTTGGTTTTAGTGACCCTCTTTGCTTCTTTGTCTTCCTCTCCTCATTGTCTTCCTCTTCAAGGTAGCTGCTTTACCTAGGGGAAGCATTCACTCCGTGCCATGGCTGAGGACTGAGGATGGTGACAGGATGCTCAGGAGGAGGTTGGTCTTCGTTACCAAGTTGCCAGGCTGGTGCCTGGGTGATCTGGGTTTGTTCTTGTCTTTATGACCCTGTTCCTGCAGTGATACTGGTTGGGAAACCTTATCCGTCTATACCCTGTGCTCCCTCTGTGCTATCATCCCTACAACAGCAAGCGATAATCCCCGCTACCATCTTAAGACAGACATGAGACAGGTAAACATCTCAGCGCAAGGCTCCCAAGGTGCTTTATCCTGGGATTAAATTTGTAAATCGTCTGCATTTGCTTTGCAAATGGCTGAATCAGGATTTAAGGTCTCTGGAAGAAAATTGCAATTTAATAACAGTAATCAGCAGCTGATAGTCCGGATCCTCAGCTCAGCTGGTTGAGGCTTATGTAAAAATGAGAAAAACAGTCAGGGACAGGAACACAATAGTTTCATTTACCTGCACGTCATTACCCCATGGTTAGACTCCATGAAGTCCACCATGGTGGATTGAAGCTCACCCCATTAGACCCTCCATCTCTTTGCCTAAAGGGCCACCTCCTGCTGAGTCTTCATTGTCACCAAGTACTTCCCTAAAGCTTTTTGGCATTCTGGAAAAGCAGGCACATTTTCCGAAGTAGTAGCAAATTTAAACTTTCCTAGCACAAACCTCATTCACCCTAGCAGATAGTCAGCCAATAACCCCAAGAACATCAGGTGCCCAAACTCTGGCATCGGCATTACGAGTAGGGCTTGATGGTGACCTTGGGGTGATGGATCCGAGGGACTTGGCTCCTTCTGGAAGTCTCCCCAGATTAAAAAAAAATAACCAGCCTGAATACACCCGGATCTTAACTGGGGCCCCTCTGCCGCATTCCTCCTGTGGCTGGAAGGCAGCCAGGGCTGCTGTTTGCCCGTGCCACGTCACGGTCCCACCTCGGCTATCCTGTTTTCTCAGTGCACCTGCTAATTCTTGGCACAAGAGCAAACGCAGAGAGGCGCAGAGGAACCCACGCCCGCAGTGCACACAGGCACGGGCAGTACCCTCGGACATCGCCGTCTCCCCGGCTCACCCCATGCCCGGGTGGGTTGCAGATTAACCTCCCGAAACGTGATGGTACCAGTTTTGCTCCAAGGCTGGAGTCATTCACCAGCGGGAGGCTGGAAGAAACACTTTTCCTCTGCATTCCCCAAAAAGTAATTTTGGGAAAGAAAACATGCTGTGGCATCTCACTCTGCAAAGCCTTCGGTAGCAGCCAGAGCTCTTGTATTAATATGAAGACCAAGGGATGCCTGGCAGGGTATGGCCATTTCCATCAGTGTTGTTACATCCCATCATTATAATCAGGGCAATTATATTCACTGAGGTATTTCTCCTTGCTAGCAGAGACTTAAAGGTGTGCCTCACACCGTCAAGGATGGGTTATAGAATCATATATTAATTTCAGTTGGAAGAGACCCTCAGGATCGAGTCCAACCATAACTTAACCTAACTCTAGCACTAAACTATGTCCCTAAGAACCTCGTCTAAATGCCTTTTAGACACCCCCAGGGATGGTGACTCCACCACTGCCCTGGGCAGCCTGTTCCAACGTCCGACAACCCTTTCTGGGAAGAATTTTTTCCTAATATCCAATCTAAACCTCCTCCGGTGCAACTTGAGGCCATTTCTTCTCATCCTGTTACTTGTTACTTGGGAGAAGAGCCCAACCCCCTCCATGCTCCAAGCTCCTTTCAGGCAGTTCAGAGATCAGAAGGTCTCCCCTCAGCTCCTGTTCTCCAGGCTGAACAGCCCCAGTGCCTTTATAGATACTCCCTTTTAGATATTTTATGACATAAAAGAGGGGTTTGAGACTGATCAGAAGCCATGGTGCTACAAGATGTCGTCATCTCTGGCCTTCTCTCCTCTTTTGCAGGGGGAATACTTTCTTCCCATAAGCCTGAGAAAACACAAGCCTCATGTTCCCAATTCACAGTCCAGCATAGCTGGCTTTAAATGGGTTTTGCACTAGGATTGCCAAGCAATTAATTGGAGCAACAGCTACAGGTTTCTTCTGCCTCAGCATTGCAACCCCTGTGCCGGAGAGACTGCTCCTATCTTAACCTGCTGCGAGCTGTTGGCTCCGGGAAGCCAAACTGCATTTCTAGAGCTCTCGCCAAAGCTGTTCCTGCCCGAAATTAGCATTTACCCTTGTGTCCTTGGCTTGCCAAGGCCACTCCTTTCTTCTGAATCGGGAGAAAAGGATTTGGCTCGTCCTGCTCCCTGCTCCATGGGATCTGCCGCTCTCGTGGCTCTGTGCACAGCATTGCTCGAAAGCTGTGCTGGGAGGGCTCGTTTGCAGGATCGAGGCTTCTTTGTGTGCTGAGAGCCACCGACTGACAGGACCGGATCAGAGGAGGATGCAACGACTCCCCACAGCTCGAGGCGCTTGTGTCTCTGTCCGCGCTGCACAGCCGGGCACCTTCCCCTGTCCCAAGACATTTCCATTTGTTGGCGTTAACCATTAACCAGCACACTGTTACCTGTTAGAGGCTGTGCTGCCCGGTCAGCTGGAGCTCGCAGCCTACAAATCATTTCCAACACGAAGCCCTGACCTCCACCAGTCTGAGCCCACGAGGCCAAAGAGCAAAGCTGTGTTCACTTTACTGCATCGAATCTCTCTTGCAGGCAGATGGGCCAAATTCTGAGGCTGGTTCCCAGTCCCTCACAGCTGCTGGTCGTCCCTGCCTTGCTCCTGGGTTAGATGCTGTGGCTGGCAGAGTTGTGCTTCTCAGGGGTCTTTTGCTTCAGCAAGTTCAGAAAGATGGGGACAGACTTTTTAGCACAGCCTGTTGTAATGAGACAAGGGGTGATGGTTTTAACCTAAAGTAGGGGACATTCAGATCAGACATGTGAAGAAATTTTTTACACTGGGGGTGGTGAAGCCCTGTCCCAGGTTGCCCAGAGAGGTGGTGGGTGAACCATCCCTGGAGACATCCCAGGCCAGGCTGGACGGGGCTCTGAGCAACCTGAGCTGGTGAAGATGTCCCTGCTCATGGCAGGGGGGGCACTGGATGAGCTTTGGAGGTCCCTTCTAACCCAAACTATTCTGTGATTCTATGGTTATGAGCCCAAACAAGTGAAGTCCTCGCATGTCTTACAGTCAATATACTTGCATACCTATTGGTTTCTCCTTTTCCCCATACCCAGGAGCACAACATGAGGGAGCAGAAAATTATAACCCAATCCTTCTCTATCAGATCTGTAGGTAGACTTAGAAGAGGCATTATGTCAATTTTTCATTTGGCCATCACATTTCCGTAGGGCAGAAAAATGCCTGAGCGAGGCTATGTGAGGGATGTGTAGTAAAGTGTCACACGCTTTGCTTGTGGGTCAAGAAAAGCTCTCCTGAAACATTATCAGAAATTAATGCAATACTTTGACTGCTACAAATCAAGACATTTAACCTCACATAGGTAGTGATGGTTCTTTGCACTGCTGTCTCGAGCAGCCTGTGCGGGTTTTCCCTTTGCTTCTCCAAAGCGGGAGGCCCCTGCGGTGTTATCTCATCTGCAGGGTTGGCCCTTCCCTCTTCCTCCCAGAGCTCCATACCCGAAAGCAGGGTGGAAATACCTTTGCAACATGTCATTTTGCAAATACATCCTTGGCAGAGCCTGCTTCCCCACTCACAATGTTAACCTTATCCACAAACATGTGGGATGTCCCAGGCTGAGGCAGATGTGGGCCATTACGCTGCCAAACCTCTATTTCATACTTTAGCAGAGTCTTCCTCCCAGCACCTTCTGATTTACCCCAGCATCAACCTGTGACAATGTCTTCAGTGTCTTAGGCTTGCACAGGGACACTGAAAACGGCCTCATCTACCATCTGTATGCATGAAAAAAAAATAAACCACAAGGTCTTTGAACTCTGGGGATACTAAGTCAAGGCTTAGGACCAGAATATAAGTGCAGCAGGTCGTGCACATGGGAAAAATAGCTGGAACAGGAACATCTCAGATCATGTTGCAGTTATGAAAGTCAGGCTATTCTGTTTTCCACCACTACTGAGTTAAACTGCTCGGAAATAATGTTTTCTGCTCTATAACCCCATGGCATGACCAGAATTAGCAGGAAGCAAAAGTGCCTACAGCTCAGCACTAAATGACCCCATGCTTTATAACAAACAGTTTCTTTTTCCTCGGCATTGACTGTTCTAAACTGCTGTACGTGTATTTCTACAGATATGGGCTCCTTAAAAGCTCACCAGGACTATTTACTACTTTTTCACTGTGGCAATGGAAAGGGGTGGGGACAGGTAGCTCAAACATCACCTGTGCCGGAGCCTGAACTGCGTTACCAAAGCTGTGGATATAGGAATGACACATTCCATCCCAAAGCTCAAATTCGTGTAGCTGCAGCCATGGAAACGGGTTGTTTTATATCAATAGATATCAGCACTGTAAAGGAACCAGACACACAGCAGCTATTAATTAAACCCTTGGTGCTGGGGATAACGACTTCATGAGGCAAAAAGGGGGACCGGAGCATGATGGAGTTTGGTGCCCATCCTCTGAGATATCCAGATGTCCTCACCCCATCTTCTAATGCCTCCCACCACAGCTGCTGCTGTGTGACCCTCAGCGCTGGGCCAGCCCTGGGCTTGGGGTTGACACCAAAGATAAAAGCAGACCCTGCTGCAGGTCCCCATCTTCTGTGGAATGGAGGAAGACACAAAACGTGGTTCCTCTGTTCCCTGCAGCAGAGGAAGACACTCAGCACAATGAAATGAAAAGAACGAAAAATGAAAGGCGAAGGCTTATACAGGTTTTATGAGCTGTAACCTGCTGACATCCAGAGAGAAATTGCTTGCTAAGAGTCAGTTTTGCATCTTCAACCATGAAACTCAGATCTCTGAAGTGTTCCTCTCAGATATGGGCACACCCAGGCTGAATGAGCAGGTTCAACCCGCACCCTGGCTTGCAGCTATCTGTGATTAATGGTACACTGGTCTGTAGCTAATGTCACTGGTATTTTGGGTGCTCTTCCCATTAGGTGTCCCTTGGTGTCAGTGGACTGTGGAGACTGTGTCGGTTTAAACCTGTGCTAATACCTGGTTTAACTGGTACCTGATGAGCCGATCCATATCTATTTTTGGTTTGTGTGGGTTAATCTAAGAAACTAACGAAATGGCAAGAGAAGTTTGATGTGTAGGAAGGGAAGGACTTGGATGGTTCCCAGTCCAGAGAGGTCATCTAGTCTTCATCCTTGGAGGTATTCAAAACTCAGCTGGACATGGTCCCGGGGTCCCCAAGGACAGAGCTGTCTGGTGATGACAGGGTAAGAAGTGGTGCCTCCACCGAGGGATGTTCCCTCCACCAGCAGTGAGCAGCACCACGCAGAAGCCATGCAGAAGCAGATGTGGCTGAGAGGAGATGATTTGTCTTCAGGTCACCCAGAGATGGGGGCATCAGGGCAGATTTCAGAGGGGTTGTCTGCATATTGCAGCCACACAGCCACGCTTTACAGATCTGTTTTTAAAGAGAAGGACTTGGGGGTACTGGTGGATGAAAGATTGGACATGAGCTAGTGATGTGCGTTTGCAGCCCAGAAAGCCAGTTATCTTGGGCTGCATCGCAAGGGGTGTGGGCAGCAGGTCAGGGAGGTGATTCTGCCCCTCTGCTCTGCTCTGTGAGCCCCCCCTGCAGTGCTGGTCCAGCTCTGGTTCCTCAGCACAGGACACACATGGACCTGCTGGAGAGGGGCAGAGGAGCCACAGAAANATTTTTGACACTGAGGGTGGTGAGAGCCTGGCCCAGGTTGCCCAGAGAGGTGGTGGATGAACCATCCCTGGAGACATCCCAGGCCAGGCTGGACGGGGCTCTGAGCAACCTGAGCTGGTGAAGATGTCCCTGCTCATGGCAGGGGTGGCACTGGGGGAGCTTTGGAGGTCCCTTCAACCCAAACTATTCTATGATTCTATGATTCTTAATGATAAGCTATGATATTTCAATAACTACCCACAGACACAGCTTTCTGGTGCAGAAGGTGGCTACAGCAAACACTGCCAGCTTTGCTGGGGTTTTCTGGTTTATGATTACTTTTCTCCTGGGAGGACAGCCCAGTTGCATGCTCCAATGCTCTGCTTTGTCCTCATTTCAGCCGGTAATCTTGATGGCAATCCTCACCCTTGCTCCCCATCACCCTGGGCTGCAATACATGCAAAGTTCCAGCTTGTACAGGGAGACCCAGCTCAGGCTCGCAGGGAGCAGGTTGTCTGCCCCAAGCCCTCTCCCCTCAGACCAACCGTGCTGAAATTCAGGACAGAAGCAGGGACTGGAGCTGGGACTCTTGGGCCCAAGCGTTAACGTGGCAACGAGCAGCACCGCACCTTGCTTTGCGAAAAAAAGACGGAGAAAAGAGGGAATAAATCCCTCCCCTGCCCTTTTAAATCTGGACAAAGCAGGTCTCTAATTAAATCATTATTGCTCTTTGAATGCAGAGCTGGTGGATATTTGATGCAAACAGAGAGTTGGTTGAAACTCTCTCGTACTGGCTCCCTCTTTGTCCCCCCTGAGCCTGGGAATGGGTGTGATCTCCGAGTAGGAGTGTCTCCGTGGTTAAGTAGAGGATTGAATTACGGAACGCTGCCGTTCCCGAGCCGACAAGGTAGCAGAACAGCAAACAAAAGTGCCTTGAAACTAGCTCACCAAAGGGGAGAGAACGCGCTGGGTTTGGCAGAGAAAGGAGATCTGCAAGGACACCGCGTGCTTTCCAGCAAGGTAAGAAACTTCCCTGCACCCCTCTTAATTTTATTTCTAAAGGCCAGAACTTTTTGTTGACTTTCATTCTGTGGGATAGTAAGAAACAACAACAAAAAATTTAATAGATTTAATTTTTTTTTTTTTAATTGCTCACCTGGTGTAAGCCAGGGTGTCCTATCTGAAAGCAATGAGCCCATCCTGATTTGCACCGTTTGGGCTTGGAACAAGCAGCTGTCTCAGCTCGCCGAGAACCCAGGACACATGCTTTTCATTAGCTCTCTGCACAGACCGGCTTTGATTTCACGCGACAAGCAATTAACGGCATTTTGTTTTGGCCTGATTTGTTCTATGCTTTGCTGCCATGGGGATTTGCTTAAAGCTCGCCTGGCTTTGCAACGCGGTTACAGGTCCGGGCAGTGGCAAGAAGTCGTTGGAAGTTCTCATCGATAGGTCTTGTCGTTTAATCGATAGATCTGCTAATGGCTGAACTGCTGGGCTGTTTTGCTCCATAAGTACAGTGTGTTTTCTCATCCTGTTCATTTGAGATGCAAATTGCACTGAGATAAAATTGAGTTGTAATGGAGTTGAGCTGCAGGCTTACTTGCCAATATTTTTCTTAGGCGTGCCTGTTAAGAACATAAATATTTAACACAAAGGAGAACCGATATGAATTAGTGTCTGTGGGAGGTTCGCACTTACTCAAGGCTACCCTAGCACAGAGGTAAACAAATGTTACAACAGCTGAAGCAAACTGGCCCCACCAGAGCAGCACTTAGACGGTGAATCATCCAGGTGCTCTTTACACACCGCTAAATGAGCAGATTAGAGCCTGCAAAATAGAGATTAGACAATCAGAGAGCGTCGGCTTGCCTTTTTGGAGGAGTTTTACCTTTTCTGCTGCACAGCATGAGACGATGGGTGGAAGGAAAGGCAAGGATGGGCTCCAGCCAGCGTAGAGCAGATCAGTAAAGCCCCGACCATCTTCCCTCTCCTTCCTCCTGGCAGAGCCAGGTGAGCCTCCCCTCTTCCTCCCCCCTGCACCACCAGGCTGCCCTTTTCCTCCTCCAGCTTCCTGGACACGTAGGTCTCACGAGGTTCTTTCCAAGGCAGCAGTTGCCAAGGTCTCCAAGCTGAGAGCAAAGGTTTTGTGCCATGGCCACAAATGGTGTCACCCTATTCTCCTGCCTTCCCCTGTATCTCGGGGTTCCTGGTTAGCTTGGGACAATAAATCCCTGCTCTTGCATGGCCAGGGATGCTGAAGATGCTCACAATGTCTCCTGATCTTTCCCATGGAGCTGTGCAAGTTTTTCCTGGACTTCAAGCATGGAGCTTGTTATCTTTTCTGCTCTGGAGCCCTGAGGGAGGTGTGGGACATGTAATGTGGAAAAGATGCACCATGGTCTCTGTGACTTCAGGCTGGATCTGCCCCACAGCCTGGGCCTCCAGGACCACCCACGGTGCTGTCGTTCACCCCCAGCAAAGGAGGAGAGCGGCTCAGTCACCTGCCCCACGCTTGGAAAATGCTGGGGCTCTGTTCTGTGCTGAGCACATCCTGCTGGACCAAAGCCTTCCCTCGGCTTTAATTCATGGTAGCCCGCTTGGAACAGAGCCCTGCGATGCCCTGTGCAGTGAGGGGGAGCTTGGGGCACAGCGAAAGCCTTTCTGCTACCTCAGTGCTACCCTGTTTCCCCAAAAATAAGACAGGGTCTTATATTAATTTTTGCTCCAAAAGATGCCTTTTTTTTCCACGTATAACTGCCTGAACACTTTTTAAACTGACTTTATAAAATGAACTGCAACTGGGGTTTATTTTTGGAGTACGGCTTATATTTCAAGCATCCTCAAAAATCCTGAAAAATCATGCTAGGGCTTATTTTTGGGGTAGGGCTTATTTTTGGGGAAACAGTGTACCTGGCCCAGCTGCATCTCAGCCCCACTGGGAGCACCCATGTGCCGCCACCACCACCCTCCTCAATGTCCCGCCTTTGTCACAGGGAATGGGCTCTTTGGCAGCCTCTGAAATTCACTCTGGACTGAGACAGATCCGTAGGTTGGGCTTTCTATGTATGAACCTTCCAACTGCACAAGGAAGGACTCCAGTGTGGACACACCATGCCCAAAATAGCTCTTCTCCAGCTCTTTGTTTATTCACATTTATTTTTCAGGTTTTGTTGGCCCCTCAGAGAAACATCGTACAGTCACAAGGGGATACATGCTCCTACGACTCATTAAAACCTCTCTTCTCATGCTCTCTCTTTCTACATAATACAACCCTGGAAATGGGCCTAATTAGGATTTATCCTGGATGATTATACATTTCCACTGTGTTTCCACCCATTCTGGGTGTAAAAGGAATGCAGAAAGGGGTGAATATTGTCACTAAGTCTTTGGCATCCTTCAGTCTGAAAAGTCCTCTGAGATGTAATGTTAATGTCCAGTATCAGATGATGTGCATTTGCTTCAGTTGCCTTGATTTCCAAGGACCTCCTCTTGAAAAAGAAATCCTACCATTTGTTTTCCATTTTTATCTGAGCCTATTCATGCTTATCTGAGGCAGTGCTGGGTAGAGTAACAGTGAAACTTGTTATTACCTTAAATCCACGTCAAAGATGTGAGAATAGGGGATGCTAAATTGCATGGTTGAGTTCCATCCTGGGCAGTTCCTGTGGAATGTGCTATTCAGAGTGGCCGACCTCTCCTACCTAAAAATGCCCTTTTGCCATGCCCTGGGATGAAAGGATAGGTTTCTGTCTGGCCCTTTATTTAAAACTGGTCTTACAAAAACAACTGAACAGAAACAGGCAGTGCTAGAAATTATATTATTTTGGGGGTGATAGAGACTATCTAGACACCCACCTGCCCTTTGGGAGTGTGCTGGAGCCTGAATTACTGTCCTTTGTTGGTGTCTATGAAATAGAACTCTGGGTCTGAGCAAATCTCACCCAACCCAAACTTTCAGATGCCAGATTTTCTTCCCCGTGCTCAAACAAAACTGGAATTAGCAACGCTGGGTGCAAAAGGCCGTCCTGAGTGAATGGCTCTTTCTAAAGCTGTTCGCAGTATTTGCGGAGATGTTTTACTCATTTGGCTTTACGCAGTTGATGGGTTTCTCTCTCAAAGCTGGCCTTCATTTCTGCCAAGACGGGATCGCACACTCCTCCCGCGCTCGTGTGCTGCGGTCCTGCGTGGGCTGGGTTTCACTTTTTATGCCAAGCGGGTGCCAGACACACAGTCCCGTGGGCTGGGGCTTTGCTCCTTGCTGTGTCATGTTGATTGTGAGCTGTGCTCAGGCGGGCAGGAGCCCCAGAGCTGGGCAGCATAGGGTTTAGCTCACAAAATCATGATGAACCAGCTCCATCCATCACACAGCACGTGATGCCACAGGGGCAAAGTGACAGCCCCTTATTGCCCTATGTTCCTCTACCCCTCATTCCCAGTAATCTGCCCCACCTCCATTTGCCCCATTGTGTCCCCAAACGGCCACCAAAAGCCATCTTGGGGAGGAAACACAACCACGTGGGTCTCTGGAGGGTGGGATAGTGGGGAGGTGTCTTCTCAAGGAGCAATTGTGTAAAGCAGGGAGATGCAGGTGGAGACTGAGTGGCATCTACAAAGTCACAGAAGGATCAAGAGTGGCTTTGCAGCCCACCCTGAGCTTCAAGGGCTGGACAAAATAGTAATAAATACACCGCAGATGTGGCTCTGAACATCCCTGTGGTTTAATGCAAACCTAGACAATAATACTAGTGTGGGTCACTGGTGCTAAAAGGGCAGGTGTTGCTGGTGTTCCACTGAAAGAAGATCTCGTGAAGGTCTGGCTCTGTTTCAGAGCCCTTAAAGTTCGTATAAGGTAACTCACACCTTTGCTCAGCACTCCATCCTTCAATGTGGAAGCCTGGGTTGGGTTGGTTGGTACCTGCCTGTCTTGACACAAGTTAGGTGCCTTTCAGGAGAGGTGTTGTCATCCAACAGACACAAAGGGTGAACTTTCTCTTGCAGCTTGAGCAACAACCCTTTCCCTTGAATAAATTAGTTGCATCTCATCAGGCCAGCAATGGAAATGCAGTCGCCTACCAAGCACCATGCTTAGGTCCAGGTCATTTCATTTGCAATCTCAGATGTAAATCTGTGGTTTTTTCCAGAAATCCTGGGTTTCTCTTCCTGAGTTGGATGTGACAGTTGTAGGTCTGAACTAGAGCAGAACTGGAACAGTCCCTTCCTTTTGATAGTTAATATTAATCTTGACGTTTTCCACTAGGAAGACAATGCTGTGTGAAGGGGTTCTCCCGCTGGTCTGAGTGGAACCAGACCAGCACCCCTGCTCCACGACTGTCAAACAAAGGTCCTGCTAGCAATGGCTTATTCAACTGTGCTAGTGAAACTGTGCACCAGGGAAAACCTGCTCTTTTTTAAAGTTATTTTTATAATGAGGGAAGGGTTTTTCTTTTTTTCTTTTTTTTTTTTTTTAACTTTTTCTTGTAATGAAGGTGATAAAATACTGGCCCAGGTTTCCCAGAGAGGTGGTGGATGCTCCATCCTTGTAGACATTCAAGGCCAGGCTGGATGGGGCTCTGAGCAACCTGAGCTGGTGAAGATGTCCCTGCTCATGGCAGGGGTGGCACTGGATGAGCTTTGAAGGTCCATTCCAGCCGAAACTATTCTATGACTCTATGAGTCGTATGACCTTGTACACATACCTGTATGCACATGTATGCATGCACATTCTTCCAATAAATATGAAACTGTTAAACACAGTAGCAAAAATCATAACTCTTAGACTTGTTTTTTGAGAAGGATGGGCCAGGTGGGCACTGGTGCTTGGGTTTAACTGTAGTTTTATGTACAGTATTTGGCTCAGTTCCTTCTGACAGACCTGGCAACCAGGCTCTTGGGGCACAGTGGATGGGACTGAGCTCCCATGTTCTGAGATGATGTGCAGTGTGGCAAGCTGGGCTCTCCACCCGGGGAGTTACCCCATAGACCAAGGGGACAGTAAGTCCCTCCTGACCAAGAGTCACCAGAACTGCCCTAGACCCAATGTCAGGACCCAGGGAGAGTCCTCCTCAGACTTAAGCACCTAAAGCTAAGACATCCAAGTGAGGGTGGATGAATCCCAGCCTCCAAGCCCCTCTCCTGGCCTTCCTCCAGACTCTTGTAACCCTCCATAGGAAATCATGGCCATTCCTCACCTTCAGCTGGGAAAATACCTTCTTTTGAGGGTCTTTCCTCAACTTCCAGCTGTCACACCCTTCCTGTAAGCTTTCGAAGCACAGGTGCTCCCCAGGGTTCAGAAAGCCCTTGTACCCGTGACCAAACATACATGCTCTCCTCCCTGTTGTCTCAGCTTTCATTGTACTGACCTGAAGTCATCAGGTTCAACAACGCTCCCTTAAAATGCTGGTATGGTAGAGAATCGTAACTTCTTTTCCTGGAGGTGGTGAGTAATTAGAAGTTAACTTCTGAGAATGTTTCTAATGTGAAGCATTTCTCTGAAAACCAGGAAGAGGAATTAAAATGGCTTCAGCTTTGTTTTCCTACTGTGTGTATCTCCTGCCCTTGCTATGGCACGAAACCCTGCCTACAGACACAGTGCTGGTCCTGAGCCAGTGATCTCTCTCTTTCACCGGGGCATAAAGAGCTGAAAGAAAGGAGAGATTTGTTCATAATGAACTAGCAAAATACACACTCGCCTTTCCCTTGGGATGACTCTGTAGTGTTACCGACTCAATAACTTCACAATGAGGAGCCAGAGGTGGAACGGATACCTCTGAAGTAGTAAAATGCCAAGCTGCGTTTTATTATTATAAATAATGTACCTGGCATCATACCAGGGGCAACGTTGCTGCAAGGCGCCTCCATGCAGAAGGCTTTTAACAACTTCTTGTGCCCCTGTTCTTTCTCACGGATCTTCAGAGAGAGGTGGGTTTCATAGAGTCATAGAGTAGTTTGGGTTGGAAGGGAAACTCATCCAGTGCCACCCCTGCCATGAGCAGGGACATCTTCACCAGCTCAGGTTGCTCAGAGCCCCGTCCAGCCTGGTCTGGGATGTCTCCAGGGATGGTTCATCCACCACCTCTCTGGGTAACTTGGGACAGTGTTTCACTACCCTCATAAGAAATTTCCTCCTCACATCTAGCCCGAATCTCAACTCCTTTAGCTTAAAACCATCACCCCTTGTCCTGCCACAACAGGCCCTGCTAAAAAGTCTGTTTCCATCTTCCTCATAGGCCCTTTTTAAGTATGGAAAGGCCACAATAAGGTCTCCCTGGAGCCTTCTCTTTTCCAGGCTGAACAACCCGTGGGTTTGCACCTAAAGAGTTCATTATCAGGCAGTGGGACTGATCTCAGAGGGAATTACTGCTGCACAGATGCCACCTGCTGCTTTCAAAGACATCCCAGGGAAGAAGGACTTCCCAGGAAAACACTCAGAAGCTGCACGGGTGCTCTGACCTTCTCCGTAGGACACCAAGGCAATGACTGCCAGCCTCCCTGTTCAACCAGTTTGCTCTGCCTTCTCCAGTGCCAGTCACTGGGGAGCACTGGGCTCTGCGTGATGAATGTGGAGACTCAGCCTGCACGACTTGGGAGCTGCAGCTGGTGTTAAGGCTTTCTGATCGAATTGTCAGGACGTTGTTCTTAACATTGTTGAGGAGTTTGCTGGGACAATACCGCTCTGCTGTTCCCAGGAGAAATAGTGAGTCGTTAAAATTTTTTGAGGGAGGATTCAGAAATAGCAGCAGTTTGGGAAGAAAATCTGCTCCTACAAATCAGTTTCCCAAGACCATCTGCTTGAGGATCAGACTGCTGGAAAGCTACCAGCAGTGAGATAAATGGAGAGGACAAAGGAGGTTGTAAAGAGCGGTGTGGAGAGATGAGCAAGATTTTCTGGATGGAGCAAAGTGTTGAGCTAGAATTTATGGCAGGTGGAAATGAGCAGCTGCAGGGACAAGTCGAAGTCAGAGGGGATGAATGGTGAGTTGCCTGTCCTTCTAAATCAAATGTCCTCTAAGGAATTTGAAGAGACAGATGAGATATAGACTGAGGTTTGTTGCAACTGGACGGGTGGTTATTTCCTAGTATTTTCTTGTGCTATTTTCTTTCAAGTAAAGAACAATGGCAGGTTTGGAGAATGAATGCAAAGTCCATCTGCATGTGGCTCACAAAGGGCTGAAAGGTGAAGGCTCACACTGTCAGGGGGTTTATGGAAAAGACTGTGTTTAAGCTGCTAAGTAAGTAGGTCAAAGGTTCTAGAAATGGAGAGGAGGTGAAGAAACAGGTTATAGGAAAACACACTAAGCTCAAGCTCTGATTCTTGATAATGCCTGGGATAGTGTTTAGAGATGGAGTAAATCTGCAGGGTTCAAGACATACAGCAGCTGGGTCCTGGGGAGACTGATCAGCTTCTGTCAAACAGGGCAAACTGGTTATTGCTCGTGAGAACCCGAGAAATTGCTTGACTAGGTGGATCCAGTTTTGTGCACCCTTTGAATTACTGAACAGGGAATTCAAACTTCTCCTGGTGTACAGAGCACTTCCAGTTTGAGAGGCTCTCAAGAACCTAAAATCATCTCAGTGGTTCTCCTCTTCATCCCAGGCCCATAAGTCTTCACCTTATTAACAGTGAACACATTTCAGCATCCCAGCCTTTGCCCCATGAACAAAGAACAGAAAAGCTGCCTGTGATGGCAGGGAGCTGCTTGGACAAGACATGATTTGATGGTCCCTGGCAGCCTTTCCTGGAGAAAGGGAAATCCTGCCCATCTGAACCCAGTGAAGTTCCTTCTGATCTCCAGAGCCATTGACACTAAGATGAGCGAGAAGCTTCTTCACTGTCTTAGTTCATCCTCTCCAATGCACCATCTCAAGTTTTGATCCATCTCTGCTTAAAATAAGACTGAAAAAGCCCTTCAACCCTTTCATGATCCACCCAGATGATCTGGTAGCACAGACAGTGGGTCTTTTCCGACCTGTGGAGGTGGCTGGGTGAAGCCCTGAAGCATTACGATCAATCCATGTTATTGCCTTAATATTCCCAGGAGAAATAGTGGCATCCAAACCAATGGGGAGGAGCATCTTGCTGTAAGTGCAGCACCTGAACAGGGGCTCCTGGTCATAGACCCTGAGGAGCCAAGCCCAGAGAGCACACCCCTGCCATTTACCCATCTCATTTCAAAGACATTAACTACAGGAGAGCCTGCCAGCTTCCCTAATAAGCTGTTCCAATATTTAATTACTCATCGTGATCAGAAATAGCATCTCATTTCAAGGCCTGTTTTATGCAATTTTAGCTGCCAGGCAACAGCTCTTTCCAAGAAGGCTGAAGTGCTCTCTGTGGTCAGCCGGGCACTTCTGGGTAGAGCCCTCACCTTGGTACACTGGCCACACTGAGCCCCTGAACCTGGACCTCACTGGACCTGGAGGAGAAGGGTGAGCTGAAGTGGACTTTTCCCTCTTTTGCCACCCCGAAAGCATATTTCCATTTCCCTATCTCATTACCATGTCCCAGAACATCCAACATGGCAATGCAATTCAGCTTATCTGGTTGTAACGCTTCCTGGGATCGTGCAAGAGGATGGGAGCGGTCACCAACATGCATACACATATAGATACATATGTCGCAGGTGCTCTCACCTCTGCAAAATTTGCCTTCCCGCCAAAAAATGGGAGAAGGATATTATATGACTGTGTGACAGTATGAGAAGACAAGCCCCGTTGCTGGACCTTCTTACCTGTAATTTCCATGCAAAATAAAAAACACTTTTTTTCCTCTTGCAACAGGAAAATAAAAGTCAGCCCACATTGTTGAGTGCTGTATTTCTGGACAGTCCCTTGCTAGGGACAGTCACCATTCATAAAATCATAGAATAGTTTGGGTTGCTCAGAGCCCCGTCCAGCCTGGCCTGGGATGTCTCCGGGGATGGTTCATCCACCACCTCTCTGGCCAACCTGGGCTGGGGTTTCACCACCCTCACTGCAAAAAATTTCTTCCTCATGTCTGGCTTGAATGTCCCCTCCTTTAGTTTAAAACCATCACCCCTTGTCCTACCACAACAGGCCCTGCTAAAAATTCTGTCCCCATCTTTCTTATAGACCCCTTTTAAAGCAACAGTCCCAAGCAAGAGCTGATGAGGCACATAGGGTAACTGGACATGGAATTTCATTCCTCTGGACAGAACAAGAGTTAACTGCTGTCCTCACTGCAAACAAAAAAGTGGCACCTACTTGTGCCCAGATGCCCAACTATAATGAAGACAATGGAAGCAATTCAGCAGCCCTGGTTTACCTCATCTAATGCCAGTCCAAGTATTCCCAATAATTAGGCCTTTCAGCCTGGAAAGGCTGGAGCCACAGCTGCTTCCTATTTTCCCAAAGCTGTACAGAGCATTAGTCATTTCACTGGGGTTTTTTTATTACCGTGACTGCAGCCGAGTAAGTGTGCCGCCAAAACCCAGGCAAGCCAAATCAGACTTAATTCAGAACGTACTTCGGGAGTTTGAAATTATCTTCTATCCCCCTTCTGAGTCCTTATATTCCCTCCCCACCCAAACAGACCGAGTCTGCCTGAAGAAATGTCCTGCTATGTCTGCTTGCTCAACATGTACCAGGTTGACCAAAATGAAGTAGTGATTGCTGGCACTTCCACCCCAACTGTTATTCATTAACCAATCTTGGGAGTGACCTTGACACTTAATTAGTCATCTAGTCCTTCCTGAAGGCAAAACTTTTCCCCACACTGTGCTGGCTGGAGAGGGGATGGGGATCATATTTTGCAAGTGGGAACATTGCTGTGATTTTGGCAGCACATGAAGGGGAGCGAGCGTAACAGGGACCCATCTGCCCTCACCCACCAGCTCCGTTACCTAGAGTGCGCTAGGGAAGGCTTTTCTTTTAGCTCTGGAGGCTCCAGGTTGTACCCACTGTGACATCCAGCCAACCCACCAGCCACCAACGTTTGGTTTCCAGCTCCTCTGCCCTCACCCAACAGCAGCATTTTCTCTTTGCAGTTTAATTTATAGTATCTTGACCAATTGGAATGACCCAGCAGAGAACCTCCAAGCCAGAAGTTATCTTTGCTATGCCGTGGCCGCCTCTCAGCCCACATGCATGGTGTGAACTTGTCTCCTCTTTCCATCATTGCAAAAGTTGCTGGAAATGGTGGAAATAGAGAAGCTGGCCCTGGAGGTGGAAATTTATTCATATTACTAACACAGAGGCAAAGAGGGGAGCTACAGCTGCTTTAGTACGTCTCTTCCCCCTTCGGAGGTAAAGTTGTGTCTGTGTACAAGGAAACAAATGTCCATTCCCATAACCAGTTTTTTTTTTCTGGTGGATTCCTGCCCCAGAGGCAGTTGACTCACACTTCTTGCCAATTTGTGTTTCACCTAGTCCTGGACAAAACTGGTTTGATTGAGACGGGAACTGACCCCGACACCTCTGTTCAAACCCCACAGTGAACCCAAGCCTCTTAACATCCCATTTTTTCCTTCTTAAATTAGAAAAGTTTCTGCCCTTCCTGATTTCAGCACAGATGGGAGGCTTTCACTCCATAAATATTGGATTTTGTGTCTGGGCAGGAGCTGAATTATGGGATCATCTGATTAAAAACGCACATTAGATCATTAATGAAATGAGCTGTCTGATTATATAAGTAATATTGCTATTATTTCTAACTTGGCCACCAGCTGAAAGGAGATGGAAAGTCCAAAGAAACAGCCAACCTTGTCTGTGCTTCATGCACCCCCTGCCCCGCCCGAGCTTAATGACTAAGGAGGAAGGGAGGGACAGAATTTCCCAGAAAAGCTGGGTCCAGCACTAATGGGCATGTTTCAGATGGAGAACAGAGCTCCAGGAGTGGAGGAGATCCAAGAGTCGAAGAGGTTTGGGTGGGAATCAGTAGAGAGTTGCTGTATTACAGAGGGTTTTGTCCGACACGTCTGTGTGCGCTCAGAGGAACCTCAGCATCCTTTGGGTTAACTTTTCAGATGGGAGATGCTGGGAGAAGTGAGGAGCCAGCTGTGTCTCACATTTGGCCAGCTACCCGCTTCCTGTGCTGTTAGCAGGCACGCAAGAGGCCTGCTGCCTTCCACAGGGAGCAGTGTCAGTTGTGGTAAAAAACTTCACCCCCCCTGAATTCTCCCTTGCATGTAAACATCTTTACTGGCTTTGTTTTCAGGTTGTTCCTGTTTTGATGCTGGAAGGAAAAATCCCTAAATAAGCTAAAAAGACAAGTGAGAAAAGGAGGCTTCACTTGTTTTGTTTTCTTTGATAGGGACCTTTTAAATGTCATACTAAAAAAAAGGAAAGGTCTTTGGTTAGAGATCTGAACTGGGATCTTGATTTTGGCGTCAGTCCCTGATAGCCCTGGACTTGACAGTAGATGAGTCAGGATCTCATTCAGACAAGTGTCTAGCTCCTCTGTAGACACTGAAATATCTTCCTGGATCTGACTTTTAATCTCTGTGGGTCTCAATTACCTTTCTGGGAAATGAGATGAAATATGTGAGGTTTTTTTTTCTCCTTGCTGTTTGTCTTCTTGCCTAGAAGCTATGTGGAGGACCTCAGAGGGAGATGGAGGTTGCTGGATGTGCTCTTGGTGGGTACCTGAGGCCGCATGGACTCAGTTTTCCACAGTCCTTCAGATGTGTCTGTGTTCAGGAAGGAGTGAGCATGTCTGACTCCTGCTACTGGGCACTGCCAGGCCGTGGGTGCCTGCCCAGTCAGCAAAGAGGTGCTGATGCTCTGCTCAAAACACCCCGGGAGGTACCTGCATCTTTCTGCTGACTGTACAAGGAGCCAGGGTCTGGCAGCTCTGGGCTGTGGGAGAACTGGATGGACCAATGTTCCTGCCTAGAATAGCAATTCAATTTTTCTGCTCTTTCTTAGTGTGCAAACTCTTCGGGAGAATGACCGTCACTTCTTAAGACTTTATGGTTCCAAGTGCAGCACATCTCTCCGTGTTCTCGTAACGCAAGCAATCAATATGCCTTCTGGCAGAGGATTACCTGTCTTCATTCCCTTCCTCCATCAGAAGAAGCTTATTCCATGGCTTTGTACAGTATCTTCTATTATTTTTCATCTTATCATGGCTTGGTTGTTGTGCCGAGCGATTTCCTAGAGCTGAGCAGAGGAGCACATGGGAGGCTTTGGCCTACAATCAGCACAGCCTTTTCATCCGGAGACAGAGAAGAAAATGCAGTCAATCAAGTTGTTGTTTTTAACGTAGTACAATCGCTCAGTCTGTCACGAACAAATGCAAATCAGGGGAGCGCACTGGCCAAGCGCATGAATGCAAAACACAGAAATCAGTGAGCCGTGTTTTCTTTCGAAGCTGGGCCTTGATTTGTGAGCAGGATTGACTCATACGGGAAAGGCTGATATGGGTCTTGCCCCTACACAAAGACAATCTGTCCCAAGCCTGCTCCACCAGGGCAAAGCTGCTCAGGAGGCACCTGCCATGTCCCACAGGCCAACCAGCAATTCTAGGATACAACTCAGTGTTTTCATGTACATTGTTTTAGGGGTTGATTTGCTTTAGGAGGTTACCCTGTAAACAAGGAGGGTTCAGAAGTTGCTTCTTGAGCAAAACCGCAGCTATCTGAGCAGTAGGAAGATGGAACATAGCTAAGGGTAGTCCTTTTTTCAAAAAAAAAGCTGGTAAGTATGATAGAGGATGGGTGAGAGATATTCACCTGTCAGAGGGGCAGCTAGAGATATCAAAAACATCGCTAATGTCCCCGGATACCTTTGCGTGGACAACTGATCCCTATACAGGCAAGAAGATCTTAGGGAGATGCTCAGCTATGTGTAAAGTAGACACTGGAGTCATCAGATCACTCCCTACGCTCTGCTGACTGTGCTGGCTGTGTCTCCATTGACCTTTATGGAGCTGAGAGCCTGGTGTGCTGCACTGAAATACCTTGCAGATGTCTAAATTTAGTCCTGAATCTCCTCCTGATGTGGGAGGGCTTCATTCCTTAGGCTCTCAGTGCCCCATGGTGGCTACTCCAGGAGGTCATGGGTCTCCAGGGTGACCATTGTCTCTGCCACCCGTCGTGCCATGGTGGGTACAAAACAGTATTGATGTCAGGTCCAACATCCCAGCAAATCCTTTCTATCTATTCGAACAGAGGAAAAATAATCCCACACCGGAAGAACTGTCTCCTGTCCAGTCTTTGTTGGGCTGTGATCCCACACTTTGGCCCCCCATAAGCATAGGTACCCTGGGAATGGGGGTTTATCCCACCTTACTCTTGATAACTACAACTGTTCCCTCTTCATAGTCAGCAGAGAGATAGCAATGCTTCAAGGTGTGGATTATCTGCATTAAACCTCCACCGATGGTAAAAAGAACCCAGCTGACTAGCACACTTACGGTCGTATCCGATTATATAGTTATTTTGTTTTTTCTTCTTCGTTTTCCTTCTAGCTCAGACTGCAGGATGACAGACGGTGACACAAATCTCCCAACTATTGAGAGAAAGCTGGGACTGCAGATATGGGTCATAGAGGTATGACAAGAGGCGATGATGGCATATGTCCTCTGCTCTGTGTATCGGGGGGGTGCATATGTTTCAAGAAAGAGATATTATTGAGGTAATCTGGGTGGGAAAAGAGGGATACAGCGGGAACCAGGAGACCCAACTTCTCTCTATGCAACTTTCAACATATTATTGCTTTGGTTTCCTGCTCTGTAAAACAGGGATGATATTAACTAAGGAAAAACGAATTTGCTAGGACTGAAACTGTTCCTCCAGCACTGGAGGCTTTCTCTCCCCCTTCAGGAACCAACGCAAGGCTGCTTTAGCACAGCAGAAATGAATTACCTGTTTCACCAGGAAGAGGGGTTACGCATAGGTAATCATAGTCTGTACCAGCAGTTTCCATGGGAAACACACCCATTTTTGCAGCAAAGGTATCCCATGGAGTCTAGTTGCACTTCATCCTTGTCTTTCCTACTCTGGCCAATGGGTCACTGCAAGGAGAGATACTGCAGCCTGCGAGGTCACCTGCTGCTTGTGGTGGTGTTCGATTTTGGTTCGGAGCCAGGCTGTGCTCAATTCTGCCCTTTTCTGGCCCAATTCGCCAAGAACATTCCCCTGCAATGGCTTAGAATGAGGTCGGGAATCCACTCAGGGGAGGATGGGAAAGGGCTCCAACACGTGTCTCCAAGTGCTGGTGGCTCTCTACAGGTCCCAGTTAGGTTTCAAATATCACAAGCCTTTCCATTTCTCTCCAAAGCACATTTCTCTCCTCTGTTTCCAGAGGATCTGTAATTAGAGATGTGTCAGTTCACAAGGGTCAGGCCGGTGTGCTGGGAAACAAGTCAGGCCACCAGAAGAATGTATGTCCCTAATTCCAGGGAACCACAGAACCAGATCAAGCCCTGGACCTGCTTGTGTCCTGGTGGGTACTGAGTGAAAACCATGCCCCAAAACTAAACCTGGGGTGATATGTGCTCACTCCACTGGGAAATCCCCTACACATGCAAACTCCGGAGGATTTCAACCTGACCACTAAGTCTTCTTGCTCTAGACCTACAGGACTGCAGATGAAGAGTAAAATCTACTTGTCAGTCTGGCCAAGCAGCACTATCATTTACCCCTTCTCACCCCTTAGTAATTTTCGGATTTTCCCCAGAAGTGGCTTTTCCCAGCCTATGAGCAAAGCCCTTCTCCAAACCCTGACTGTCACCTTAGCGTTTCATGCACCCCAGCTGTCCTGTTTCACACCCACCAACTTCTGGCTCTGAAGTTCTAACAATGACCCAAACCCTCATTTTCTTACAGAATATGAAGATGGTTCCTGTACCTGAAAAGGCTTACGGGACTTTTTTTGAAGGAGACTGTTACATAGTTCTGCATGTAAGTAAGGACAACAAGCGTTGGTCGCTTTGGTAGGCAACTGGTTCAACCCTTTCTTTTTGTTTAGCTATGTCTTGGACCCTGTACTGTCACTGGCAAGAGCAGCACATGCTGTGGGTAAATGTGGTTTAGTGTGTGTTCACCATCTAATCACACGTGAATTTAACATGGCTCTTGCAAAAACACTGTGTGTTTAGTAAATCAGAAGTCCAGAGGAATTATTAACATAGTAGTTCACTGAAATTATTTATCTTCTAATCGACTGAGAAGTGTGCAGACATGGCCAAACGGCCGGAACATTCCTGGCAAATTAAATCGGGGCCCATATTTGCATGACTTATGGGAATCTTTTGGGGGTGTGAGAACTGGTTGACTGGAGGGTCTCCTTTTCAGCAGATGACATGGGTTATGAGGGTCTGCCATTTACTCTGTGTTACACAAGCATCAGGGAGGCTCTGCAGCCCTTCTCATGTCCCCATTAGGACGCTTCATCTGTCCCTCCCAAATTTGGTCCAGACCCACTTGCAACCAGCTGAACCCCCACTAGCCAGAAGCATGAGAAACTTCTGAGAACCAGCTCTACTACATGGGCTGTACAAAATATCTTGTGTTCCTGAGGCTCTGTGGGAGGATGATGCATTCTGCTCACCTCCCAGACTTCCTTCCAAATCTATTCATCTGCGTAGAGCAATCCAGGCCTCATTGCCATCAAACAATGTCTGTATGGTGGAAACCAGAAGCATTTCCCGCTTCCTGGGTCTGAGTGATCCCTCCTGCAAACATCTCCATCAGTCAAGAGGCGGGAGAACCTCCACTATCCCACAACAACCAAATGTCCATCCACTATACATTACGTTAGGAAAGTAGGTTGGGAGAGCAATGCAGAATGAGTTTCACTCTCTAATTCACCGTGGACATGCCTTTATGCTGCCTTTTGAGTGCTGAATCGATTGGAAGCAGCTACCCAAAGACATACTTAGAGCAGAATATGAGTGTCCTTGCAAGGAAGTGACTATAGATACCAGTATAGATTTTTATGCTCGCAGGCTCATTGTGTGTTGCAATAGCTTCCCCAGGTAGAAAAGCCCTTAATCAGCCCAGACTCTCCTTCCCCGCTGCAGGCAGGAGGGTAAAAATATTCATCTTTGCATTCTGTATCTTGACTGGAGGCTCTCCGAACAAAGAGAGCCCACAGGACAACGGGACTTTGATCTTCTTCAATAGCAGTGTATTAAATCGAGCGATTTTGCAACAAATTAATTAGCTGTGCCTGGAGGAACCGAGCTGTGTTTTATTCAAGTTCTTTTGGTGTGTTTCGCTGTGGTATCACTGCACAAAGCAAATAAACAGAACTTAGTGTCAAATCCAGTTTATAAAACAAGCTTTCATTACCTTTCCCGGGTGTCCGTGATAGGGTTTAACACAGTAGGTGCTGAAAAATAACTGGCACAACTCACGGAACGATAAGCACACCTGTTCTCAGATTGCTTGCCTCCTTTTTCTAGGCTATTGGGTTTTTCTGTAATAAGATGAATCACAGCATGCGCACACAGGCTCAGCTTCATTTGGAGCGATGTCTGTTTTGCAAGTCAGCAGGAATTCAGAGGCAGTTTGTGTTCCTGTGTACTGTGAGATGAGAAGGAGAACAAGAAAGAAAGGATGGTATCTCCAGGCAAATAAATAGCAGTGCACATTACATTTAAAAAGGTGATCTATGAGAAGAGTCTCCTTTAAGTTTTAATATCAAAATCTACAAAAGTAGGACAGGTTGAATGCATTATTTTTTGTAATTGCGAGGTGCTCAGTTTTCCTTAATAGCAAGACCTATACAAGCGCATCAGACAGAAGCACGTTTCAGTGCAATATGTACCTAAGACCCATAAATTCTCTCCTGAATCAGGTCCCAGGCTGATCTCCCAGGGAGCACCCTAAAGCTCTGTTATCTCCCCTTGCCCAGAAACGCAGAACTGGGACAGGCCCTGGGAAAGGGCTCCACGGTCTCTTGGTTTTGTCAGGTTTCCCTGGCCAGAGATATTATTTGGAACACACATACGAGCTGTTTCTTCATCCTGACTCATCTTTCCCACCTCTTCCAGACCAAAAGGACCTCTCGCGGTTCCGCTGTGGATTTGCATTACTGGATTGGCAAGGACTCATCTCAGGATGAGCAAGGTGCCGCGGCCATGTATGTCACCCAGCTGGACAACGCGCTCAGAGGGAACCCCGTGCAGCACCGGGAAGTGCAGGGACACGAGTCTGAGACCTTCCAAAGCTATTTCCGCAATGGCATTATGTGAGTAGCGTAAAACACCCTGCAACGAGGAGGGTTGTGGTCCTTGGGGTTATCTCTCTGCTTCTCTAAATCCCAGAGCCGTCAACATTTCAAATATCTAAAAAAAAACATGGGTCAGCACTGAAGTTGGTGAAAATGCAGAAGAAAAACTTCCCAATTTGAAAAAATCAGTTGTAAGCATTGGGACTGGAACCATGCTGTTCTCTTCTACTGGTCATTTTCCCAGTTATTTGCTGTAATTGCATCCCTTTTGTTCACCCTGGGGTTTTCCTTCTTCTCCTCCGCACACTTTAGATTGATTTGCCCACTCAGAGCACTTCAGACTAATATCCACCTTGAAGAGAAGTACTGATTTGGCTCACACTGGGAGTAATATACCTGTAGTGGAAACAAAGTTTGACTCTGAACATCTAAAAGATACTGTGGAATCCAGTCCTGAGGTCTTTGCTCACTTTGGGGTCTTTGGGAGGTGACTCCAGTAGCTGTCCTCCAGGAGGACCTTCCCTGACAATAAACAGCCCTGCTTTTAAACAGCTGAAGAAAATTCAGATGAAAACCCATCCTTGGTCAATACTCTTTATCCCAATCTGGCTCTTATACCTCTGTATTGTGCATCTCTACAACCTCTCATGAGTTTCCTCAGGACTTTCGTGGGACACAAAAGTGCTTTTATCCTCATCTTGAAGATGAGTAAGGGACAATGAAGGACTAAAATTCAGACCTTCTAAACTATATAGGCTTAGATGTCTATTTAGAAATGTATCTGCCTCTGAAATCAATATGAGTTAAACTTTGTCTTGGTCTAAACCACATCCCTAAGGTCAAGCAGGAAGTCTGAGGCAGAATGCAAAATTAAAGCGGGCTCTTTCCACACCTTGACAGGTGGACTAATCACCAGAGCATCCATCTGTGGATAAGTTAAACTGGGCCAAACAAGTCTGAAGTACCGTGAATCGCTCACATGCCTGACCACGTTTGCCAGTCTCTTCCAAGCTATGATAAAATACATGGCAAAAACTCTAAGAGTCTCAGCAATTGTCTCTTTTTCCCATAAACGGCAATTACATTGTGTCAATTATTATTGTTGTGTGAACATCGCATCTGTTTTCTAAAATGGTCTCAGATATGTGGAAGTAGGTTAAACTTGCCCAAAAACCATTAAAAAGGCACTGGGACTTCCTTGGGGGACTCTGTCCTCTCATGATGTGACTGTGTCTTCCTTACAAAGTTGCCCAGAAAGGAGGGGATGGCATCACGCAGTCAAACAACAGAGTGCTAAAAGCAGCTATTGCAAAATGTGTGTTCAAGGACAGAAGGACAACAAAATTGGTAGATTAAATTTGAAAGAAAGACGGTGTCCTGCACCCCTTTGCCATTTTGTTCTGCTTATCACAACAATTTCGTATCTAAGCTACGTTTAATAGAATAAGTATTTTGAACAAAAATAAATCTCAGCAAAAAGTCTATTCTCTGCAAAGTACGTTTCATATTTTAGTCAAATGTTTATGGAATATTTGAATTCTGAGATGCCACTGCCACGGTTTCAGTTTGGTAGTTATGTTTCCATTGCCATCCCTGACCTGCCTGTTCATCTACACACCTTCTCCCAAGATGCACAGCAGCAACACAGCACCCACAACAGCTGGATGGACACCATGAGTAGTCATGGTCTGAGCAGGAGCCATCAACAGTAGAGTGAGTCAACACACCAGCCTAGACACTCCGTTTTCAGGACTTCGAGATTGTATTGGCTCTAGATTTTTTAGTTGCCACCAAAACCTTGAGATGTTCTCAGAGCATAGAGGGGAAGGTATTTTCTAACCAGCTCTAACTCTTGATTCCCTGCTACACAACAGCTACAAGAAGGGAGGAGTGGCTTCAGGATTTAGGCATGTGGAGACCAATATGTACAACATCAAGCGTCTTCTTCACGTCAAGGGGAAGAAGCACGTGTCAGCCACAGAGGTAATTAGAACACCCTCTCTTCTTATGGATCATTTCCTTTTCCTCTCCTACACCCATTTTTGACCAAGTTTGCCTGCTAGATAGCTCATCTCTGTTCAAGGACGCCTGCTGCAGGACAGTTTTCAAGATGTCACTTGGGGGTTTGGTATTATCGAGAGAGAAGCCATCGGGCTCAGTGAATAGCTGAGCGCTAGAAAAATGAGCATGTCATTGCAGACCTGTTGTTACATCCCCAAGGGCAAGTTCACGATGGCTGTGACTTGTCCCCTGTACCTCTTCTTGTCCTCCCCAGTTTGCCAAACACTTTCATTTCCTCATGACAGGTAGCGCTTTCCTGGGACAGTTTCAACAAGGGCGATGTTTTCTTGCTGGACCTTGGGAAAGTGCTGATTCAGTGGAACGGACCCAACTGCAGCATTGCTGAGAAATCCAGGGTGAGTACAGGCAAAAGCCACCTAGTTTACCAGCAGTATCTTCTGACACCTGGAAAAAAAAATAGAGAAACAGCACTCAATGTTTGCACAGTGAAAAATCTCAGTAAAACCAGCAACACGAAGATGAGCAGGGAAGACAATTGCAAGTCTTCTATTTGCCAATCTGCTGGTATCGGAGGACCAGGGAAGCGCTTTGCTCACATTCGGACCTGGCCTCAACTTGAGTTTCACGGGTGGCCATGGACACATTAAACAATTTTGGATGGAAGAGACCCTCAAGATCGTCGAGCCAAATCATAACCTAAATCTAGCACTAAACCATGTCCCTAAGAGCCTTGTCTATATGTCTTTTAAACACCTTCAGGGATGGTGACTGCATCACTGCCCTGGGCAGCCTGTTCCAATGCCCGACAACCCTTTCCATGAAGTAATTTTCCCTAATATCCAATCTGGACCTTCCCTGGTGCAACTTGAGGCCGTTTCACTTGCTATTTGGGAGAAGAGACCAACACCCTCCATGCTACAACCTCCTTTCAGGTAGTTGTGGAGACTGAGAAGGTCTCCCCTCAGCCTCCTCCAGACTAAACAGCCCCAGGTCCCTCAGCTGTTCTCCATCACACTTGTGCTCCAGACCCTTCACGAGCCTTGTCGCTCTCCTCTGAACCCTCTCCAGCACCTTGATGTCTTTCCCGTAGTGAGGGGCCTGTCACATCACTCGCTCTGGCTCCAAAAAGGCATCCAGCTCCCTCTGGGGAGGTCCATCTCCATCCCTCTGTGCCCTGTAGTTTGCATGACATAGAACTAAAAAGTCAGCAACACCACTAAGCCTAGCTGCATTAACTACAGCATCACAGGGAATTCCAGTTTGGTCAGTATAACACATGTAGGAATACGTAACCCAGGTGTCAACAGGTCATATCCATAGCTCTTAAGGCACTTTGCAAAGGGTCATTATCCTTATTTTACTGATAGGGGAACTGAGATACAGAGATGTAATAAAGCAAGATCTATCGATGGGTCATCAGCAAAGTTGGTGGCCAAACTTGTAGCCAGCCATTATACACATTAAAAGGCAGGCAGGTCTGCTCTTCACATGGTGTCACCTGATAAGGTAGGAGCGGGGGAAGATTTTCCAGGACATAACGGTTAGAGGAGAAGATCCAACAGAAACTGGATAAGAGACAAATAGACCGTCTGGACATAGAGGAGGGGGAACCAGTAGAGGGATGGCTGCTGTGAGGAATAGGCCATGGTTCATCTCAGGCCTGGCAATCAAGCAGATCATCTCCTAGGTCTAACGAAGAGGGAGCCCTTTCAAAGCTATTGCAGTAGGAGTCATGGAAAAAAATAATTCAGTGGGAAATGGAGATTTCAGCCTAATTAGTTGCTTGGCATTTCACGCTGCTTTTTTCACAGAAAACGTCTGAGTTTTTTCAATACTTGAAACATTTAAATGTAAAATGTCACCACAGGACACCCAGGGCCCTGCAGCTCTGAAGCATCCAGCCTCGTTTTCCTCAGCATGTGTGTGTCTCCCAGACCATCACGAGATGGTTGGACCTGCTTATGTACAGTCACACATGAGCAATGTCTGTTGTGGCTACTACACGCCTGTGCCCTGCAGGAGCAAGCACCGGTAGCAACTATAATATGCAATATTCTCCTGAGAATTAGTTAATAAACAGGCAGAAGAGGAGATTCAGGCTAGACATAAGGAAGAAATTCTTTACACTGAGGGTAGTGAGAGCCTGGCCCAGGTTGCCCAGAGAGGTGGTGGATGCCCCATCCCTGGAGACATCCCAGGCCAGGCTGGACGGGGCTCTGAGCAACCTGAGCTGGTGAAGATGTCCCTGCTCATGTCTAGGGGTTGGACTGGATGAGCTTTGAAGGTCCATTCCAACCCCAATTATTCTGCGATTCTGTGATTCTGTGATCTGCTGATCCTTGTGCAGGGTCTGGCGCTGGCTCGCAGCATCAGGGACAGTGAAAGAGGCGGACGTGCTCAAATCGGCATCATTGACAACGAGAAAGACTCCCCGGACCTCATGCAGATCATGAAGATGGTGCTGGGTGAGAGGCGCGGGGAGCTCCGAGAGGCCATCCCAGATGCGAAAGCAGATGAGCTGCAGAAAGCAAACGTCCGGCTCTACCAGTAAGTCTGGGGATGGGCTCCAAACCCTCTCCTTTCTTACAGCAAGCGCTGTGAAGCCTGACTCTGCTCGATGACTCTGTTTTTCAGTGTGTATGAGAAGGACAATGACCTGGTGGTACAGGAGATAGCTACCCGGCCCCTGACTCAGGATCTGCTCCAGCATGAGGTGAGAGAAAGCCATCATCTCTTACAGCGAGAAAAGGATGCTGTAGCTTGCTTTATTTTCAGCTGAGCACCTGTTTCAATGGGATACTCCATTTCCTGAAAATTATCAGCCCTTCTGTTATGCAATTTTATCATGTGTCCTCTGAAAATAGGACAGTTTATCCCTACTACAACCTCGGTGGCCAGAGGTAGGTGGTGTGTTGAAGCTGCTCTAACGAGAGATGGCAAATTGACCCTCTCAGCCAAGGATGATAATAGCTTGGCAACCAGAGTCAAGGAGAGCTGTGGGACAGGAATAAATTCCAGATGGAAATAAGGCTCCTTAATACCTTGTGTTTGAATTAAGAATTAAGAATCTGCAGAATTAAGAAAAAATAAGTATTCTGCTCATACAATCATGAAGATTTCTTACATACCCTCTGCCCAAAGGCTTTAAGAAAACAGAGGCTTTCCTAGCATCCCTCTGGCTAAAATTTGGCAGAGAATTTCTCATCCTTAATTTTCTGCAGTGCAAACCAGCCTATTCCAAAACAGTGTTGTGCTGCAAGGCTCCAGCTCCCTTATTCACCCTGGTGTCAGCCTTGTTAAATCTCAGTCTCGTTTTACAGGGATATGAAGCTTTTGCTTTTCTTGTCAAAGTTCAGTTTGAAAAATGAGAAACCTTCAGTCACGCAGTGGGTTGTCACTTTGGAGCACCAGCTCTGTGCAGTGGAGACATGCAGAATATGTCCAGCTTGGGCTTTTCCTGCTCCTTTAGTAGCAGATTTGGCATAAATGAGCACCACCGTCAGCAGTGCTGAAGCACAGCAGTCTGAGGATGGTATTTCAGCACACACTTGTCCTGGAGCCTTTTGGAGCTGGTGTTTCCGCTGGTTTGGGAACGTCTCTCATGAGATGGTAATGGCCAGTTTTGAACAATGTCTAAGAAAAATACATATTTTTAACTCATTACAGTTAAAGGGCAGCTGCGTGGGTCAGGTGTCGTCACAAAGTCAGCGTAACCATGAACCACTGCACTGTAGGGTTGGTGGTAGTTGCAGTCCATTTATGGACCACAGTAAAACCATCCTCTGTTGCCTCTGTTAATGGTTGAACCAAGATTAGAGCTCTGCAAGGCAAGGAAGTGAGTTAGATCTACATCTAATCTAAATCTAATCTTCAAGAAGGATCCAACCTGAGTAGCCTACAAATGAGAACCTTCACCTGTGCAGAGCTTTTTACATCTGTTTTTTCTGTTTCACCTCAGGACTGCTACATTTTAGACCAAGGTGGCTTTAAGATTTATGTCTGGAGAGGGAAAGCCTCCAGCCTGGAAGAGAAAAAAGCAGCCTTCACTCGAGCTGTGGTGAGTTGCAATATAGTGCAAATAATGTCGTGGGAGGCTAAGTGCTAATCTATACCTGACCACTAATTACAATCAAGTGTAGGTCTTGAGGAGCTGGCCTGTGTAATAACAGAGAGAGAAGTTAAATGTCTAAGGGAGGCGTTGATGACGCAGACACAAAATTGTTAGTCGCCACATTGCACTGGAACTAAGACCTGACAATAACACTGAGAATAAATTGGTTAAACAAGAGAAAGTATAAAAGAAAATACTTCGTTACACAGTAAATGATGGACTTTTCGAATTTATTGGTTCAAGAGATAGTAGGGGCAGAGAGGATCAGCAGGATCAAGATGGGATTAGACAAATTAATGGTCAACAGCCCCATAAGTGGGTATTAAAGAGTCTCTTATATCCTCTCTAACATCAGTGACCCAGTACTGTGGGTGCTGGGGAGAGTGAAGGGAGCCACCAAGCTCACGTGTGCTCAATAAACAGCCTCTCTTAGTGCCACTGTCCCAGGCAGCATAGACCACTGCTTTGACCCTGAAAGGCATCTCTTGTGTTCCCAACCAAGAGCAACACCTTGAGCAAGTTGATGGGGAACTTGACTACTTGGGGTCTTTGGAAAAGCCAGACAATTTATGTAGGTGCTACAGGCCTCAACTCCAGGTCCATTACATGCAACAAATCTTCACTATATCGAAAAGTCTGGACCCAGTTCTACATCTAAATACGAAAATGGTACAGGGCTCTTCCACTGGGTAGAAAGAGATCTGTTATTAACTCTTACGAACTCAGATCAACCAACCTGAGGCGATCCCAGGGCTCATGTTAAGGTAGCGCACACCAGCACAGTGCCCTGGCACCTGTGCCACTCCTCCAGATGAGCTGCCATGCAGTTATTTTCTGGCAGAGCATGTCTCAACACTTCCTTTCAGAAAAATTAAGTAGCCTCGAGGGAGCCTGAGCAAGGCATTTGTTTGGGTTTTTTTTACAAGTTGGCATCTGAAGTGAAAGCTACAAGGAAACTTAGCTTTTCATTCATCTGTTCGCTTCTGCAAAGACCATAAACAGCTTCATCTTCAATGAGATCTTACTTGGAGATACTGAAGTTCAGTGGCCCCACTTTCAACTAGGTCTTAACTGGAGACACTCTGGTTCAATACCAGTTGCACCTATTGTCTGGCAGAAGAAAAGCTTAGACAAACTTTGCCTTGAAACTTACCTTGCAGTCCTCTATGCTCCTTTCACAAGCTTAACTCAGATGCTTTTTAGTAGGCAATCAGCTCTGCACATTCTGGCCCCGAGCTACGCATGCAGAACAAAAGATATCTCTTTATTTCAATGGGGCAGGTGGGAGGAATGGGAAGACCATCTGCTCTGCTTTTCCCTGGGGGTAGTGTGTGGCTGCAGTATTTACAGCAGAAGACAAATGCTCAGAAGCCCTCAATCAGGCTCCTTCCCCAAACCACTGCTGTCAGCATTGTTACCTCCAGGTCATCTTGAAGCCTGCTGAGATAAATACAAGAGCAGTTCTCAGAACAGAACAATGACTTTGGCATTGTGGCAGAACACAGATAATTTTCTTCCCTCTCATATTGTATCAAGCACCTCTGTTGAAGCAGTCTTTTAGCTCGATAGTAGCTCTATTGCAAATAAATGATTTGGTTTTAGGGGGGGAAAAAAAAAAAAAAGAAAGAGAAAAAACCCAGAGATTTGTGACAGTTTAGTCCCTTCAGACCAGACATCATGCTCTAGGATACTAAGTTGCCTCCATCTCTTCACTACCTTGTCATTCGTGCTCTCTATCGTACTACAGGGAGAATAGTTCTTGTTGGTTTAGAGCAGGACAAAAAGTCTGGAGAAAAGCAAAGAACTAAACTAGGCTCTTGGGTCATGGGCACACTCCATCACTGCTCACTCCACTCCTAGATCCATCACCAGAGGCCATCTATGGAGCCATCTGAGATAGGGGAGGAGGCTTTTCATTAGGCCCATTGAAGGAGATTTTCTTCAAGACTAAGGTACAATGTAGAGATTAAGTTTTGGAAGTGATATGAGTGGCCAGTCTCTAGGGATAGGGTTCAGTCCCCTAAACACATAGATGAACACAGATACAACAGTGAGAGCTTATAGACATCTCCATTTATAACTCTGAATGCAAGTCTTGGGGTGAACCCTGCCCTTGGTCATGTCACTGTGTTCAGTGGGGGACACTCACTCTTTGGGCTGGCTCAGGTCCACATCTTCCTTCTCATTCTCTAAAATCTCAACATGTCCCCACTAACATCATTTTTCAACCCCACTAGGGTTTTATCCAAGCCAAAGGCTATCCTTCATCCACCAACATCGAAGTGATGAATGATGGAGCAGAGTCAGCCATGTTTAAACAGCTGTTCCAGAGGTGGACAGAAAAGGATGAAACGCAAGGACTGGGCAAAGTCTACACTACTGGCAAAATCGGTGAGCGTGTTTGTCTTGGATTTGGCTTTCTGACCTGTGCTAAGCAGCTGCTGAGGGAACATCATTCACATCAACTGTCTCCTGCCTTCAGTATCTTGACAATCTAGTGCACATTCTTCTCATGCCTTGTATTTTCCACCCTCTTCAGTAGATGCAAAGAATTCAGGGGCTGAACAACATTCAGAACTGCTGAGACTTCTTATATGAACCAAACTGCCAGTTAAATGTTGGCAGAAGACCACTCTCATCTGAAAATCTGTATGCAAAATTTCACACTTGCAGAACTTCCTAATTTTCTTTATAAAGGGCTAATGCTGAACCTGATAAGGGCATGTTGAACAACATTCCTCTTTCATTTACACTGGCATCCACCCAAGACCCTTCTGACGTCAATGGAATTATTCTGTGATTTACTGCGGGTGTAAATGGTGCCTCAAATTATCACGCTGCTGAAGTGACTATTACAATGTATTAACCCCAAGGAGTAAAAAATAGCAAAGAGAGAGAACTTGTTGACAAATGACGGGATGGTGACAGAGATGCTCAATAATAGCCTGAGAGCCACAAATCTCTTTCCCTTGCAAGTTCTTTCTTTTCTCTGCATCTCTGTCTCTCTCTATGCTGTCCATAAATACTCTCTTTATCATGAGCTGGAGAAGCGTAGCCGTTTTATTTCTGAAAGTGACATTTTAGAAGGAGGGGAATATGTATAGATTTGGAAAACAATTATGTCAGAAGACAATTAATGTTTTTACCAGGCAGTCATCACTGGAATGCACTATATGGCCAGTTGCCAACCTGTAACAGGTCAACACTTTAGTGTATGACCTCTCGCATATTCCAAAATCAACACTGGCTTGCAGGTGGCAAGACTGGCACCTTGCAACCGTCGACTAGGTTTTTCTGACGTGTAACAATTCTGTGTGTGCCTGAGGGTGATGCAAAGGGTTGGTATTTTATTGTGCATTCACTGGGTTCTTGTTTTTATTCTGCTGCTGCATGCAGCCAAGGTGGAGCAGGTGAAGTTTGACACCACTCAGCTCCACGCCAGACCGGAGCTCGCTGCTGAGCAGAGAATGGTAGATGATGCCTCTGGGGAGACAGAGGTGAGAGAACTTATTTTGCTGACAGAGGATGCAATAATCAGCATGTTTCCAAATGTCTCTGCCTTTTCACACACAGCAGGTGTATGGAGCTGTGAAGGGGGTGCCCACCTACCCTCCCCAAGGAACCATGGCTGCAGCCAGAGCAAAGTGCTTGAGAACTCTCCCTAATGCAGCAGTTGCAGTAGCTCAGGGGCATTTCTTATCCAATCCATGACCAGTGGAGCAAAGCAGTCACCAAGACGACCCCTCTCCTGCCTTGCGTGTGGGTCATGAAACTGATACAGTCAACACCCTTCTCACACCATCTCCCAGTTCGGTCCATATCACCCAAACTTGTGCAAAGTAGAGGCCCCTCTCCCGTTCTTGTGGCCTCTTATGGAAGATGGAGCTGGTTGAGAGAGGGACTGTAGGGCTGACAGGGACCTGCTGAAAGTCCATTAATGGCACATGTATTGCGACAGTCCTGACTTTGCCAGCAAGCACTTAATCAAGCTGGGGAAACATATGCTGGCATCCAGGAGAGAAAGAAAGCGCTATCTTTCCAGTCGAAGACCCGAATTTGAGTGGTCTGTCTTCATGTTGACTCCACTGCTGCTCACCAAGATGTTTCTTTCGCTAGGTGTGGAGAATCGAGGACCTGAAAATGCAGCCAGTGAATCCCAAGACCTATGGACAGTTCTACGGGGGTGATTGCTACCTGGTCCTGTACACCTACCAGAGATCAGGCAGGCCTCACTATGTCCTCTACATGTGGCAGGTAGGTCAAACTGAAGCAGAAGGGACTCTCCTGTGTCTTCTAGAAGCCTAAAACTGCAGGAAGCAGTTGCACACACAAATCCTAACCAAAGCATCCAGAAGAACGGATACCCTTTGCTCATCAGTTGTCCATTGCAACATCCCAAGCTGTGCTTTGTAGACAGCCTGGACACAGAGCCCAAGCTGGAATCAGACTGGGAGCCAGCAATGTCACACCGAGTGCAGGATTATGGGACTTATAGTGCTGAGGTCAAACTTTGCAGTCTTTCAGATTGTCCCTTAAGGCTCCTGGGGCGATGTGGGTAGATTAATATCTTTGCTCTCCCTTTCAAAGTATATTTTCCTCCTCTGGAATACAGAGTTAAACTTTGAAAATAGGATGCTAAAGTCTCCAAAATTAGAATGCAAGTGAAACGTAAACATCTGGAAGTTTTGACTCTGATCTCATGATACTATATGCAGGGCTTGGGACTGGAAAGATGTTACATTGTGTAACAATGGTGTTTACACCCTTCATCTCATCGCATCGTATGTGGCATCTCATTAGATTGGATATTAGGAAAAATTTCTTCCCAGAAAGAGCTGTTGGGCATTGGAACAGGCTGCTCAGGGTAGTGGTGGAGTCACCATCCCTGGAGGGGTTTGAAAAACGGGTGGATGAAGTTCCTAGGGACATGGTTTAGAGGTGGACTTGACAGCGTTATGTTAACGGTTGGACTCAATGATCTTAAAGGTCTTTTCCAACCAAAATGATTCTGTGATCTCTCTCTTCCCCAGGGTCGCCATGCCTCTGTGGATGAAATCACCGCCTGCGCCCTCAATGCCATTGAGCTGGACAAGAAGTATGGGGATGAGGCTGTGCAGGTTCGCGTGACAATGGGCAAGGAGCCCACACACTTCCTGGCCATCTTCAAGGGCAAGCTGGTCATTTACGAGGTAACGTGGCTTTGTGCATGTGGGCAATGGAAGGTGCAAACACTAGTGGTGGCTTAGCGGTTGCAATGGAAATAGTCCAGAAAAAGGGGTTGATATTCAGGAAATACAGACTGGAGCACAGGAGGTTCCATCTGAATATGAGGAGAAGCTTCTTTCCTTTGAGGTGCCAGAGCCTGGCCCAGGCTGCCCAGAGAGGTTGTGGAGTCTCCTTCTCTGCAGACATTCAAACCCGCCTGGACACCTTCCTGTGTGATCTGCTCTGGTGACCCTGCTTTAGCAGCTGGGTTGGACTGGGTGATCTCCAGAGGTCCCTTCCAACCCCAACCAGCCTGTGATTCTGCGATTCTATCAAAGGAGCCTGCCAGGTCTTCATGGGTGGGCAGATGAAAGTGGTGGAACATTTCTACTACATCCAAAGTAGTCTAAACACCTTGTGTGTAAACACAGTCCTGGACTAACCTAGACTCAGCTGTCCACCCATGAGTTCCAGCGTTAATGTATGATGTTCTTTCCAACTCTATCCAAAAATATTTTGCAGATTTGCAATAATTCAATCATCCTGTGAGTTACAGATACCATGACCCAGAGAGCACCGTCCAAAACATCCTGCAAAGAGTTACGTGATTCGAATTGTCCCTGCCTGAATTGTATCACGTTAACTACTAGCTCACTTCACTTGCTGCTTTGGCTGCTGACATCTGTGGTGGAGATATTGCAAATGGCTGGGGAATATGGGGATTGCCCTCAGCTCTCAGAGTTGGTCCCACCATACAGCTGTCATGGCAGATGTTCAGCTAAGCTGAGTGCAGCTGGAAATCAGATCCCAGCTGCCTTGCCCAGTCTCAGTGGCATTGCAGACACCAAGATCTGCTCACATTGAACTTGAACATCTTGACGGATGCTGGTCAAGACTCAGAGTAATCAGGGAGAAATGTGGAAGTTATGCCATGTGGGTTTTATTCTGACTTGGAACCAGAAGGTATTTGGATTTCCTCTGTACAGGACCGTGGTCCGTCATTGCATCAGCATGGAGCTTTGTGAGCCCAAAAGTCTTTCTCCTCAAATCAGTCACACTCTGAATTTGAATGTCCTCCTCACCTCCCAGTACCATCCTTCTCTGTGTTTCCTCGCAGGGCGGCACGAGCCGGGGCCAGAAAACCATGCCCGAGCCGGCGATTCGCCTTTTCCAGGTGAGGGGTACAGACGAGATGAACACAAAGGCCACCGAGGTGCCGGCTCGGGCCTCATCGCTCAACTCCAATGATGTCTTCCTGCTGACGACCAGCCAAGTCTGCTACCTGTGGTGTGGGAAGGTGAGACTGCAGGGAGTCCAGGGGAGGCAGCTGAAGGAAGCTGAGATTGCTGGTGTGAGGCTTAAGTCTCCTATCACCACTGAGCTGTGGAGCTGTATCATTGGGCAGGTAGCCCATTAATTTCAATGGAGGAAGGTATAGCCAGAAACAGGCTCCATCTGTAGAAGATCAGCAGGAATAAAGCCCTCTCTCTACTGAAGTAACCCATCTTGGGGTTCATCTCACCTCATTTTAGGTGTTCTTTCACCTTTCAGCTGAAAAAAGCGTCCCAGGTTCTCCAGCTGTAAGAAATTAGTCAGGATTAGAGCATATTCATTTATCGTGGGTTGGTCATGTGTTTCAAGATGAGATGGTAGATCAAGCTGAAACAGAAGCTTTGCCCAGAGAACTTGCAGATGTCCCAGCATTTCTGGCGCTTGAGATCAAGCTGGATGGGGCTTTGAGCAAGCTGATCTAGTGAAAGATGTCCCTGCCCACTAGTGAAAGAGAGCCCTGCCCATGGCAGGGAGGTTGGACTAGGTGATCTTTAAAGGTCCCTTCCAACCCAAACCATTCTGTGATTATATGAGTTTTGCTCTAGGTGCCATTGGCTGCACTGAATGTCCCTTCAATGACTATAAATGGATTCTCAGTGACCAGCTCAGATGAGACGCTCAAAAGCTTTCAAGCAGGTCTAAAACTCTCCTGAGGAGGGCAGGACTAAGCCAGCTTTTCCCCACAAATAAGTTTTTCCAGTCTGTCTCTAACTCATATCCTTTGTCCTGAACACAGGGATGCAGCGGAGATGAGAGGGAGATGGCAAAAATGGTGGCTGACATCGTTTCCAGACGGGACAAGCACACCATTTCGGAAGGGCAAGAGCCAGCAGAGTTCTGGGAAGCCCTGGGAGGCAAAGCACCTTATGCCAGTGAAAAGAGGTAATAGTGACCTCTTTGTTCCTCCGAGCTTGGCCAATGGACGTTAGTCAAGGGATTAAAACTTTGCAGGAAGGTGGGCAAGCACTTTAATATCGTGTCCTCACTAGAGGGAGCATGAGGTCAGAATATCGCCAAATCTTGGTCAGAAACCACACTGAGATGTCTCTTTCCTAGGTTTTGGGTCAGGCCTGCTGTGAAGTAGGAGCTCCAGATCCAAACCCTGCAGACAAGATTGTGCTATACCCTCCTTTCCCTACAGTAAATACATCCCAAATCTTGTCCAACCAAAATGATTTTTAAAATATAATAATAATAATAATAAGGGCTACGTGAACCATTTCCAGTTATTATTAGCTTTACAGGCAGACGTAGAAGAGTCATGAAGCTAAATCTGCTTTTGAACAACCTGGATTTCTCCATCCCTCTGGGCAGGTGATGGGTTCCTTTGCAACCAAGTGATCTGATGTGGCTTTCACCTGACATCAAGCTCATCTCCACAATGAGAGAAAGGTTCTGCTTTTGCCCTCTTTGGGTGGAGAAAAAGTTACGTTTAAAAATTGTTAAAAAGGTCTGAGAATCAGCCTCGAGGCCTGACATCGCTGACTTTCAGGCCCTCAGACGAGCGCTGCCGTGTTCCCACCTCTTCCATCAAGGTCATGACAAGTAGTAGCAGGGCCCTGCTGGGAACCACGAGGGAAAAGTTTCCATCTCTCCTCTTTTTTTCTTTCCCTGCCATGCATGAGGAAGGTTTCAAGAGCAGGTCGCACACTACCAGCCTCGTCTCTTCGAGTGCTCCAACCAGACGGGTCGATTCATCATGACAGAAGTGGTGGGCTTCTGCCAGGAAGACTTGGATGAAGATGATGTCATGCTGCTAGACACATGGGAAGAGGTCAGCACTGATGCCTCCTCCTCTGCCCCCCAGACATATTTTCAAACAGGTTATGGCTTAATTTGCATGAATCCGTCATTCAACGTGAAACCGAGGGCAATATGCCTTCTGTCCCATCTCCAAACCCTTCATGGTGGTTGGTCAGACAAGCAGGTGTATGTCCAGTCCTTCTCACGCAGGTACAAAACACGTGAGTAGTTGGTATTGCAAGCCTTGTTGCAGAAAAGGGGAGATGGAGACATCTGGTTCATGCCTTGCTCTGAGGCGAGAAGACCTGGACCTGCTCCAGTCTTTGCCAGCTCAGACAAGGGGGTAGCACCCCAAAACCACCCCACCTCATTTCCCAGCACCAGTGGTGACAACTTGCTTTACGATATTGGAAATTGACTCTGAGGGCTTTGCTTTCTGAGGCTATTGGAGTTTTTGGCTATGCAAGGACTGGGTTTAGCTACCTGGGAGCATGTGAGAGCTGTTTTCTGAAATATTTATGCCTTGTCCCAGAAGCAAAATCCTTCTTGGCTGGGAGTAAATCTGGGACCAATTTCCCAGGGCACTACTGGGAAACATTTCCCATTTTATCTCTGCTTCAGTTGGCAGGGGTGAACAAACAGCCATGTCTGCACAGGTCCTAACTACTCACTGATCTTCAACACCTTCTCTCCTTGCAGATTTTCCTTTGGATTGGCAAAGCCTCCAATGCATACGAGAAGAATGAGGCCATTGCCTCAGCTAAGGAGTATCTCAAGACCCATCCAGCAGGGAGAGACTTGGCAACGCCGATAATTCTGGTGAAGCAGGGCTATGAACCCCTCAACTTCACAGGATGGTTCAACGCTTGGGACCCCTACAAATGGAGCGTAAGTTGCTGGAAAAGCCCAGTGGTGTGGACACATGTTCAGCAGTGTTTAAAGGGTGTGATGGTCAGCGAACTTATCCCCTGTGGTGCATGGAATGAAACCTTCCTATGACATGTCCTGAGCTTCAAAGCTTCCTGGTGGTACCTGAGCAGCTTCTACTCCTTCACCAGCAAAAAGTACCTGTTTGGCAAAACTAAGGCTTTTGCAAATATAAATAAATGTGCTTGAATTCACAATATTCATATTTTTATTAAAAATATATATATGTCTATATATTAGGTTCCAAATCAGGTTTGTGATTTCAGCCGAAAATACGTTGGGGGTGCTAGTAGTAAAATCAAGTTCAGCATGAAAACAGAAGCACCCCACATCATAAAAAAAAAAAAAAAAGAAGTGCTCATTTTTCAAAACGCAGTCACAGAATAAAATTTATGACCCAGTTTAAGGGTAAACTCTAGTGAAAAGAAAGATGTGAGCAGACAGGTCTCGTGTTCAGGTTTGCAGACTGCCCATCAGAGCCCAGGAGCCTTGGTCCCTACATACAAGCCTTCTCAAAAGCTGATTTACAAATACCAGCTCTTCGCTATATAGAAATGGAAGCCTGCCCCAGGACAGAGATACCTGGGAATGAAATAAGTCCTTTATCTCCTCTTTTAAACACATGGGCTTCAAATCATTCCAGGAGGATAACATAGAGCAGACATTTTCTCATGTGGCCGTAAGACCTGACTGTGCACAGTCAGGGTCCCATCTCCAACCCTGGTTGTGCACAGCATGGTTGGATGGAGGAAGGAGTGATGCACTTAACTCCGTGCAGACCATGCAAGCAACACAGAATATATCGGGAATAAAGGCTGATCCTGGAGGGGTTTTTGTGTTTAATAGAGCCAGAGTATCCATTCGTAACAAACAGCGAGCAACGCTGCCAGGCTGTGCACCTAAACTCCTGCCACCCGATGGCACTGGTGTGTAGGGTTTAGGAACAAAAAAAGGCAGAAGATGACGTCGGGAAAATCTCAGCATCCAAGTGGTATATTCCCAGAACCCTCCCCGGTTGCTGCCACTAATTGTCCCTTCTGTCTCCTGCTTTTTTTTTTTTCTATGAACATCAGTGTTCAGCCAGTTCACAAGCAATCCCATCTGCTCGTTGCCCAAAGGGCTGTGAGTGAAGTCCCGTAATTGAGCCTAGAGGTGGGACAGCCAGGTCAATGGTCAAAGGAAAACTCGCGCAGAGATATTTTATTTCCTGTAGGTGGGTTTGCAGCATCTTTCTTTGCAACTGGGGTGGTGGTAGAGAGCCCGTGTTGACAGCTGGGTTGGATAGATAAGACAGCAACACCTAGACCCTTAAAACAATGTTGATGCTTAAGGTCAAAACTTGGGGTTTGTTTGGGTTGGGGTTTTTTTTTGGTGTTGTGGGTTTTGTTTGGTTTGGTTTTGGGGTTTTTTTTTGTTTGTTTGTTTTGGATGTTTGTTTGGTTTGGTTTGATTTTTTTTGTTTGTTTTTCCTATTGAAAAACAAGGATATAGCTCATAAAGTACGTGGCCCTAAAAATATCCCCTGTAGGCAGCTTCAGTGACTACAGACAAGCAATCAAAAATGTTGGCATCCCAGAAACATCCGGGGTGTGTGTGTGTGTGTGTGTGTGTTCATTGCTCAGTTTTGGGTCTAAATCTGATTGCTCTGCAGTCCATGTGTTTACATTGTTTGCTCTTGTTGGGGAACTTTGTTGGATGATTCTGTTAAGAACTCACATCTCCTAGCTGCTTAGGAAAACACAGTCATGAGCTTTGCCAATATATCTAGTATATTCCTTTTTTAGGAAATACAAGGTAGCTGGTAATACATGGCACCAAGTTACAAGAAGACAGGGACTGGGGCTTTGAAAAATCTGTTGCTTTAGCTAAATGAATCAGGGAAGGAAAAAAAGGGAATATTATTTTACCCTGAATTTTCATGCATTACAAGATTCATTTAAAATTCAGAAGATTTAAATCCAGCAGTAAATATGATTTGTCTTCATTTCCCTTCTGCTCTCTGAAGTCTTTTAATTTCCTGTTTTCACCTGTTATTGTACAACTGTGAAGGCTAAAGTACCTTTGTTTCTCTGTTTCCAAGTGAAAGCTCAGATTTTGGCACAGTCTCCTGGTTCCAGGAGCTGGGGATTGAAGGAGGCACCAGATGCCACCTCAGTGTGCATCACTGGGTTTTAAAATTCATACGATCTCCTGACCCCCTTAGAGAAGGGGGCCAGTGCCAATTAAAGGCGGCCCGTGCTTCTTACAACTCTCTTTACCTTTAGGATGGCAAGTCCTACGAGGAGATGAAGAGCAGCTTAGGAGACGTGTCGGCTATATCTGAGATCAAAGTGGTGAGTGACTTCTCCACCATATGGGTGCGAAACACCTGGGTTTAAACATCATCGTGTCCCCCAGCCTGTTGGCACGAAGGAGAGGACACAAGGATCAGAGTAAGTACGGGGACCTCAGGATCAGAGCTGTGCTCCTCTGCAGAAAGCAGAGGGAGAAGTGATTAATAATCCATAAATACACACAGATCTCCTGGGTCTTTTCCAGTTCTGTGCAGAGACCTGTGAGTCTGGCCACCTGCTTTGTGAACTACACGCACAAATAAATGTGTATGTAGCTACAAAAGTGTGCAATGAAGCGTTGTATGAGTAGTTTGCAGTGCTGGGGCCCCTGGCCAAGAAGGGCATAGCCCAATAGGAGATCCTACAAAGCACAGAGGAAACAAGGTCCCTACAGTCCCAAATGTGATTGTGACACGGGATCTGTTCTGCCCTGGACGAGGGCAGGAGGAAAGCTGGAAGGAAGAGACAGGGGATTTGAATGAGGAGAGATGGTATATCGGGGGGGTATGCAGGCAATTTAGAAATATTAGGCATGGTAGATATCTAATCATACCTTCTGTCCTCCCACATGTACCTTTCCCTGCTGTTATCTTGAGAAGAATGAGGCTCCTGTAAGTATCTTCAGTTATTTCATCAGTGCTGTGCTTTTAGCAATCCTAACATCAAGATGCAACATTGGTGGAGGTGCTACACTAATGTTTTAGTTCTGACTTTCTCCTTTGCCGCTTTGAAGCAAAAGACCAACAGATAAGCTGTGCCAGAAAGAGTCATCCCAACCCCAACACAGAGAAAGATCCTAGGATAACCCCAAACTTGCTTTGCCAGAGCTTCTTGATGTGTTTTCATCCCTTTGGCAGGATCTTAACAACATCAGCCTGAACAAGAGAACCCTCAGCATGACCAGCTTGTCTGGTCCAAGTGTGACAAGTGCTTCCCCTGAGTATAAATCACACTTCAACCACAATGTCAGCAACAGCTACAGCAATAGCAGCAAAAACAGCAACAGCCCTTCCTTGGTGCCCAATGGCGAAGGAATTTACTCCCGAGAGGTGCTGATGAACAAGACGGTGGATGAACTTCCAGAAGGCGTGGATCCCACTAAAAAAGAGGTGACAGCATTTCTGGTTTGATGCCTTTGTAGCTTAACCTGCAACTTACTCTTTGGTTAAGTGCACTAGTTACAACTTACTCTTTGGTTAAGTGCACTTTTGACTGTTAAGTCCTGCTTCAGGCTCAAGGAGATTCTAGCTGGACATATAGATCTCATCAAAAACCAGGAGCTTCACGTGAGAGGAAATCATGGTAGTTTTACTCTACTTGATGTATTTCCCTTTCCTTTCCTTTCCTTTCCTTTCCTTTCCTTTCCTTTCCTTTCCTTTCCTTTCCTTTCCTTTCTTTTCCTTTCCTTTCC
>VWYH01001701.1:137381-163308 GCA_013399365.1 Pampusana beccarii | reverse complement strand
CTCTTCCTCTTCCTCTTCCTCTTCCTCTTCCTCTTCCTCTTCCTCTTCCCCTTCCCCTTCCCCTTCCCCTTCCCCTTCCTCTTTCTCTTTCTCTTTCTCTTTCTCTTTCTCTTTCCCTTGAGAAAAATGAGTTTTACATAGTTAATTTTCAAAATATTTTCTTCTGCTAGAATTGTTTAATTCTGCCACCCAACTTCTGTCCTTGGAGGGACAGAAAATCAAAAGTACAGCTCTGCTAGACGAGGTGACACAGCTGAGAACGAGGCCAGGAGCTGCTTTTTGCCTGGGCTCTGGGTGTTTGTTTTCATTTAAAACTCCTTCCAGACCAAATCTCTTTCTTTTTTTCTTTTTTTTTTATTTTTTCTGTTTTTTTTTCTTTTAATCAGAAAGCTTGGGTTTCTGCAAGTCTCACCCAGAGACAGGGAGAAATTCTTCATCTCAGATTTCTGATCAGCCCAAAGATTTTGGCAATGTCTGTAGCTGAGTCCAAGCAAGCCGATGGGAGAGACACAGGGGGCTGATTGCCTCTACTCTCTAAATCCAAGCTTGACCATTGTCTTGCCCCAGCAGATCTCCTGGCAAAGGCCAACACCCACAGCTGGAGAGCGGATCCACAGCTGGGCCCCACTGCAATGCCCATGGTTGTATTTCATCTGGGCTGTACATGAGTGTTTTCTTCTACCCAAAATGCTGGGAAAAACTAAACCTCTACAAGGTCTTTCTCAGTATCACCAATGAGCCCGCTATCTACAAAAATTTCTGCCTTTCCAGCAATGGGAGTGAAGATTTCCAGTGGAATATTTTGGGGGGGAGATGCTTTCACTGTGAATCACTATCTAAGAATCCACCCAAAACTTTGGCCAGCAGAACTTCTCCAACACACCATTGATTGTTCTGGCCTCAGTCTGATTAGCAGGGACCAAATTCCAGCCAGAGCGCGCCAACCCCCCAAAACCAGGGCATCCCTTTGGGCTGGTGGGCTTTTATTCCCCTGGTGCTTTGGGAAGGGGGATGAGGAACAGTTGTTGGGACATTGCACTTCCCTCCATGTGGAGAGGCAGCAGGACAGGAGCTGTTGGAGTCAGAGGCACTGTGAGGAAGGGACACAACCAACGGAGGTGTCCCAACCTCTGCAAAAGCCAAAGCTGACCTTTCCTTGCTCTCTCCCCCCACTGCAGTGCTACCTCTCTGATGCCGATTTTCATGATATCTTTGGGAAGTCCAAGGACGAGTTCTACCAGATGCCCAAATGGAAGCAGCAGAATGAGAAGAAGCAATGTGGACTCTTCTGAGACCGCAGGGGCCATCTGGCATCTGGTGACTCTGGGACCAGCCCTCACTCTCTTAGGAGCTGCAGGAGAGAACCACAGAACTACAGAACAGCTCAACGAACCCAACCCAACCTCTCAATCAGGCCAAGCTCCAACGCGGTTATTCCAGCAGTCACTGTTCAGGGGACATCTCCTTTCTCCCTGAAAACCCTGAACCTAAGGAGGCACGAAAATCCCTTCTGCAGGAATGACTTTGCAGGGTTTTTTGCCTCTTTGACACTTTATTGCTGATAGCCATGAAGGGAAGTGTGTGTCACACAACCGTATTGTAGCCTCTCCTTCCTCTCCCTTTTGCAAATTTCCACATGCACAAGGTCATGATCTTCCTTTATTTGTAGAAGTTTAAAATTATGCAAGACAAAGCCCACTTGCAGCTGCTGCGTAAATTCTGGTTGGGGAGAGGAGGTGGAAGCCCTAGGAGGACAGAGGGGGAGCCCTGAGGTCAGGAAAAAAGGTGATGGAGCTGCCAGATGGGTGATGGGGCAGCCCACAGAGTGACACCAGCCAGTTCTGCCCCTTCTCACCTTGCAGAAAAACTACTCGCCGAAGAACAGCAAGAATCAGTTGTAGACCGACGTGCACACTGCAGTGCAGGTAAAACAAATGTAAAACAATTGGGAAAAAAATGTATTTAGAGTATATTTATCAGTTGATCTATTTCAAGAGGATGATGAGATTTAGGTTTAGACACAGCTGTTGATTTTGACTGCCAGACAAGACTCTGACTTTTTCTCTCGTTCAGACAGCATCATCAATCTCACCCGGCTTCCACATGCACAACCGGGTGCAGGTGGTTGTAAGGGTCGACCTGTCTGCAGACCAGGAGGGTTTGGGGTATGACCTGAGGCAGAGTGTGTCCCACTGAAGCTTTTTGTCAGGGCTCCATCCCTGTGATGTCCATTGGGCTGAGAGTGCCTGTTCCACACTGTGAGCTCAGTCTGATTGGGGAGGGCAAGGGGAAATGTGAGTTATCAGTGATTAAGGGATACAACTGTAAACAAAAGGAGAAACACATATGTTTAAAAACTCAGAAGATGTGGTTTTGCAGCTTTACTCCATTTCCAGCCCTATCAGTGATTTCAAATAAACAGCCAGCAGCAGTACTGCAAGTGTCCTTGATCAGCGTGTGGGGTAGAGTGGGAGCAGAGAAAAGTTCTGCAGGGCCACAGATCCTTCAAACACTTGGTCTTTCATGGGATTTGGGATTTTTTTGAAAAGTACAAACTGAGAACCGTAGAATCACAGAATCATAGAACATTTTGAGTTGGAAGGGACCTTCAAAGCTCACCCAGTGCCACCCCTGCCATGAGCAGGGACATCTTCACCAGCTCAGGTTGCTCAGAGCCCCGTCCAGCCTGGCCTGGGATGTCTCCAGGGATGGTTCAGCCACCACCTCTCTGGGCAACCTGGGCCAGGCTCTCACCACCCTCAGTGTCAAAAATTTCTTCCTCATGTATGTCCTGAATCTCCCCTCTTTTAGTTTAAAACTGTCACCCCTTGTCCTATCACAACACGCCCTGCTCAAAAGTCTGTCCCCATCTTTCTTACAGGCCCCTTTTAAGCACAGAAAGGCCGCAATAGGGTCTGTTCCCAAACACCACATAGCCAAGACCATTTGTCTCCCTATTCTCACATACCCTGCTCCTGAAGCCTCCTGATTGCCCATAGTGGGTACTTGGGTATTCAGCAGGTGGCCTGACTGCCCACCCCTGCTGCAGGGATGTGGGGATGGAGCTGAGGAGCTGCAGGCAGCTAATGGTTGAGGAGCAAAAAGCCCTCGCACAACACCAAGGACCACGCAGTAGTGGTGAAATGTCACCATCTGTCTGGGCTGGAGGCAGGGACCTCCAGGCAATGGGATCTTCCGGACAGATCTTTGTGTTTAAGAGTTGGTAGTTACTTCAGGTAAGCCCCAACCCCATCATTGCCTCCATGCTCCTGCCACTACTTCGTCCCACTTGTGCTTGAGGGTCCAGCAGAGACCCACTGACACCCCCCTCTTGCAGAATAAGGTAAGAGTCCAGCAGAGACACAAATCAGCTCGATTACCTGCATGATTGCTCCTGTTGTGTTCACGCTGGATACAATCAGTGCACATTATCCCTGTTCCAGCCTCTATTACCACTGCTGGAAGCAATAATATTTGCATCGCCTCGCTGCAGCATGCTCCTGCCAGCTCCCAAATTAATGAATTGCATGAGCTGTTCAATAAAAGAATAGGTGATTCCACCTATCAGCCATGACTGCAGGTCTAACGAGCATCGTGCAATCAAATGGAGAGGGGTGGAAATACAGTTGGATTAGGGAGTCAAGGATGGTTCCCTACAAGTTGTTTTCATTCCCGCTGCCGCGATGCTTATCGGCTCATGTGAACCGAGTGTTCCTGCCAGGACATGGAAACCAGCATGGGGTTGTACAGATAACAAATCCTTCTGATATTTGGGCCTGTTGGAAACTGCTGCTGCTCTTCTCTTCTCATGGGGAGAGTTGGTTTGACTCATTGCCTGTGATTTCTAAAGGAAAGCTTCTCACCCGCATCCTACCTTTCATGCCACTTGCTGCTTTTCTTGCAGTGTCTGGTGGGCCGTGTCCTGCTTCTGCTGCTCTTTTCACAAGCGGTCTTCCCTAGATTGGGGCTCCAGCACTTCCTAATCTGCTCAGAGATGGGTTCCATTGGTAATGGCATGGACCATGTCCCTTCTTTTAGGGAGAGAGGAGACCTTGCAGCATTGTCAATCGTGCTCTGGTCCATGCCATCTCCATCTCTGCTTCTTTCCCACCTGGCTCCAGTAGTTTTCACCCAACTATACCTATCTGATGAGGGATGTTCTCTCTTCCCATGGATCTCGCCTGCCTTAATTTCAGTGCACAACAGGCAGAGGAAACCCTGGCTTCTCTTATAGTCCATCTAAGCCCACCCTGACCCTGGACAGTGTGGTCCTGCTCCCTGTCAATGACTTCTCTAGTGCTGGCCACAGCAGGCAGGTGAGGGCTGGTTTAGATCAATAACCCAACTGAAATCTAATCCTGTAACACCAAAACCACAAGTAATTTGCTCTCAGCCAACTCAGTGGGCTGATCATACTCACCCCAAAAGAATCACAGAATAGTTGGGGTTGGAAGGGACCTCTGGAGATCATCCAGTCCAACCCACCTGCTAAGACAGGTTCACCAAGAGCTGGTGCTGATACAAAAGAGGAGGCAAGGCTGGGTCTGGTCATGTCTGCTCTCAGGCCAAATGGTACAAGGCAGCCCTGGGTATCCTTCATTCTTGTTTTTTATCCTGTGGCTCATTAAAACAAAATCTTCGGAGTATCCCGGGAGCAGAGACTGAGCTCAGGCTGTCCCTGAGCTGGAGTCAAGGATGCTCCAGCCTTGGCCCTCAGATGTGTCTCCTGATACAACATACCCCATCCCAGAGGTGAGCTGAGAGCCCATGCCACCGTGGGACACCCTGTTCTGCCTCAGTGGCCTCGGCCACTCTTGCACTCTTGCAACTGTTGGTTATTAATCTGATATGAGCCTTTGAGTTGTAGATGTAGTTCACATTTAATCTGGTGATAGTTTACAACCTTACACAATATTGTAGTGAAGAGGAAAGATCAGTGATGTGTCCAGCAATGATTACTGCAGCATAACAAACTCCAGGTAGGACTAAATAACAGCCAGTTTTGCCATGGCCCAAGGATCACTAAATCCAGGCTATTTTGGACTCAAAAATAGGTGAGGGAATGAGTGGAATGGAATTTGTTTAAAAGGACATTAACCTCTTTAGTAGCAGCCCATCCTCTCCACTGCCAGGCATGAAAAAACACATAAAGAATGATATCTATAAGAAATTAAGCAGGTTTATCTCCAACTTCATGTGTGTCACATTCAAGTAAGACAAAGAGGCAAATAGTGACAAGTAATTGGACTTTTCCAATTTTTTTTTTTACTTTTAACAGTCTAACATATTGTTAGTAACATAGTTGGCACTTCAAAATATATATTATTTTATTTCAACAATATTCCCTTAACTCTGTAGTTGTACTTGAAGAAAAACCACCTTTCGCCATAAATACTGTGTTGCTGTTCAAACCACTCTGTACTGGGTTACCTTTACAGTGCAACTGGGACCAGGCTAACATTTACAATGGTCTCTACTGCCATTTCCTCTGTGTTAAAAAATTACAGTTTTTTTTTTATAAAAACACAAACAAAGAAAGTTTTACTGCATTTAAAAAAAAAGCCCTACTGTCAGTTGAGTGTATTTAACTGTCATTGGCAAAAGACGTTCTCTGAGGTTCCTTTGAGTGGGTCTCGCTTTGGGTTAGAGGGGAATCTGCCATTCGGCAGCTTTTTTCTCTTTCACAGGATGAGAGAGCCGGGCTTTGAATGCAAAGTGACCTGGCTGAGAGCCAGGCACACAGGCAGAGTAGTGTTCATGTATTTTTTATTATAATACAAAAGGAAAGACGAGTTATATAACATGGGCCTTTGTAGTGCAGCGTTCTCTTTTAATCTGTAGCAGATAAGAGGAGAATTGTGTCCCCATTTAAGACTTCATATGGTGAAAGATGTTTGACATCTGAAGTTGCAAGAAGTCACCTGGCACCTGGCCACTGGTTTCGGGGGGTGGTGGTGGATTTTTTTTCTTGCACAGATGTTGGGTTTTCTGTCCAGATGTCTGACCCAACCCAACCCAATCAACCCCACCCAACCCAACCCAAGAGCTGTACTTTGCTAAAAATGAGTCCCTATCCTCTTGCCAAAAGCAGAATTTAAAAAATCACACTATGTGGAGTGAACTAAAAACACAGCTGGGTTGGTCAAACAGGTACAAAAGGATTAATCTCAACAGCAGCATTAGGATGTTTCCAGCACGCAGAAGGGAGAAGGTCGATGGCTATTTCACATCGGGGTCCCATGGGGCACCGTGTGCTGCTCCAGATAAGGCACTGGGGATTTGACAGGACCCTGACGCTGGCAGACTTTGCACACTGAATTCCTTCAAGGTCTGTAATGAGCTTCACTTCGCTCTGAAAGAGCTGAGCTGCTAATCGCAGTCCTGGATGTTGATGTACACAAAGAGGGTGGAGGAGGAGTACGGGTCTCCGTTCTTGGTCAGAAGATGGATGTGGCGGTAACCTGGAAGCAGAGACACAGATGGAAAGTGGCCTTTAGTCCGGGTGGAAAAATATTTACTAACGTTTGCCAAGACCCTGCAAAAACATTTCCTTGTATTCGAGCATTTTGCTCCCAGTACCCCACAGAACAGGTAGTTCTGAGGGGGTGGCTTTGAGCATTGGTAACGCATCGTGCCCAAAGCCACTAGTGACAAGGGCATCCCTTCCCCTTGTTAGCAGCTGCTCAATAAACCATTTATCATCTTGCCCATCTTGGACCTGTTCTGACCCGAAGTGTGATGGGTCTGGACCTCTCATCTAGGACACTGGAGCTTCCCAGAGGGCTCAGCAGTTGTGAGGAACAAGTCACAGGGCCTTACCTTGCTTCAGACTGGTGAAGGGAAGGGTGTATTGCCCGATGAAGTCGTTCTTGGTAGACATGTCGAAGTCTTCCACCACAAACCGGATCAGGGCAAGTGCAGGGATCTCTATGTCAAATGTAAACTCTTCATCCCACTTTGGGTTAAAGCCTGGGCAACATAGACAAAGATGGAGGTCAGAGCTGCTCACCAACAGGGAAGGAAAGGAGAGATGCTCACAAGCAAGGATGGAGGTCAGAAATGTTGGCAGGTAGGATGGAGGTCCAAGATGTTCGCAAATGGATGGAGACTTCGACTGACTGACAGCCTAATCTGACCCAGACGCAAGGCCTCAGGAGGTGCCAAAACCATTGTTCCCAGCTCTGACACTGATTTGCTACCTGGTATTAATAAACCCTTCAGCTTAGGCTGCTCGCTGCAGACCTCAGCACCACGCTCCCAGAAGACAACGAGGAGTAAGAAGGAGGTCAACTGTTCTGCTCCACAGGCTCTTTGGTTGCCACTGGACCTGCTGCAAATTTTTACAGCCCTAAATCAAGGGGTGTCACAGGGAAGAGCTGTGCCTTTGTGTTCTGACAGCCTTCTGGGGCCTTCAGCCTCACTGAGTGCTCGAGGCACACCCATCTGTCACTACTCTGTGCCTCAGTTTCCCTGTCTGCAAGAAAGGTTAATGAGGAGTGTCTGATTACAAAAAACATCATCAAGTCTGTGGAAAACATGTTTTATGTCTCCCTGGGCAGTATCTGAGACAGCCAGACTAACCCCACTTCTATTATGGATAAGGATCTTGTGATCCAGACTTACAAAGTAAACAGAACTGTGACTGTCACATCAGATGAGAGATGCAAGCTCCGTGCTCCCTCTCCAGGTCACGGCGGGTGCCCTCTGCAGTTTCAATAAACCACTCCCCAGAAACAAACAGGAGGAGAGAACATCCTGTTTGAAACCTGCTGCCACCAGCTCAGCCTGTGCCCAAGGACAGAAAAAGTTCAGCTTAAGCCTTCTGGTCATGGAGGGTTTGTGGATGGTTCAGAAGGAGGCAAAGATCTGTCAGCTGGCCCTGAGGGTGCTGACATAGGTCTGTGGATAATGCCATCATGAAATATCTGTGTTGGGTTTGTGCACTTTATTTCAATTTTCATAGGTTTAAGTCAACTGAACTGTTCAGGTAACACACATCTGCTCCTGACCCCCTTCACCGTCGCAGAAAAAAACCCAAACCACAGTGATGCTGATCCCATGGGAGAAGTAATAATGAAATCTGAGGGAAACCCACCAGCCCTAGGACAGTAGGTTTCACTGTAGCGGTGTCTGGGGGTGGATTTTCAGCCCATCTCAGAGCCACAGTGAGATGCTCAGAGCTGGTGATCTGGCAGGTTCCCACAGCCTCTCAAGCTCCACGGCTGCACCCCTGGGACCTGATCTGTGCCCATAGCTCCTGCTTCAGTCCCACCAACATCAAACCAGATGAGCTGCTGAAGCATGGCCATGTATCTGAAACCTCAGCCCATGAAATGTAAACCCCTCTCTGCAGCTGCCCCTTTCTAGCACCGATGTTCTCACGGTTTGATTCACTTTCTATTGGGTAACACTCCCTCCAGCATCGCTCCAGTGTCCTTCCATCCACTCAAGGTCTGGGTGTGCTGAGCAGCCCTGAGGAACAGGTTTGGCAGGTCTGAAACCTCCCCTACACAGCTTTCACTCGAGGCATTATAAAAATCATTCTATGTGAAAGAAAGGGCTGTCAGCTTTAGGAGCCAGGCCAGATTTACTCAAACAGGAAAGAGGAAAAAGGAAACATTAGCAGGGAGGGGAAAATGCACTGGTTTTCTAGTACTTGGCTCTTACTCCACACAGAAAAATCAGTGTGTGTGTGTGAGTACACACACATTATACCTGTGTGTTTGTCAGTAGGAGGATGACAGTTGATTTTTCAGGCTCCTACTGCCTCATTACATCCACAGGAGAGAGGGCTGAACTTGCCCTCTACAATCTCTGAAGGCCACAGTATTCAGGCCTTCACTGTATGGTGGAAAGTCGCAGTCATGTTTGATGAGAAATGACACATAGGGAGGTGAAACGTCTGTGAGATCTCTGAGGTCAGTGCTGGGTAAGGCTTGAGCCCAGCTCTTTGGAGATTGGGGCTTATGGCTTTCATCCCTCACCTGTCACATTGTGTGTTAATTTAGCATCAGTGCCACTTTGGCCAAGTGGACAAGCAGATCATAGAATCATAAAATCATTTCGGTTGGAAAAGACCCTCAAGATCATAGTCTCCAACCATTAACCTGACACTGGCACTAACCCACGTCCCTAAGAACCTCACCTACACATCTTTTAAACACCTCCAGGGATGGTGACTCCACCACTGCCCTGGGCAGCCTGTTCCGATGCCTGACAACCCTTTCCATGAAGAAATTTTTACTAATATCTCATCTGAACCTTCCATGGTGCAACTTGAGGCCATTTCCTCTTGTCCCATTGTGAGGAGGCTCTGAGCTACAGAAGGTATTCTCCTTTTGTACAGACTATGTTATACATGAGAAGAGGCGGAGAGGTGGAGTTATTAAACCTAGAGAAGGCTAAGGGCGTTATTATTGCCATCCTCCACTGCCTCCTTGCAGAGAATATACAGCCAGGTTCTTCTTACAGGTGCGCTATCAAACCATGATATATAATGGGCACAACCTGTAACAGGGGGATTTCTGGTTAAGAGTAGGGGTATCTTATTTTATCATGAGCTCAGTAAAAGACTGGATCACTTGAGAGAGCCCAGATAGTCTGGGGAATCTGAATATCTTTTGAGATATTTATAATTTATCTGGGTAATACCCTGAGTAACTTGAGTTAATTTTGAGGTTGGTCCTGCTTTGGGCAGGGACTGGAACAGACACCTCCAAAGTCTCTTGCAACCTCAATCTTTTGTGAGTTTGTGACACTTTTGACATAAAATCAGCCCCACAAGAAGGCTTCTCTTGGGAGATCTTGGTGGTGCCTCAGGTCAGTCCGACTGTATGGAGGTAAAGAGCACCTCCAAAGCTCTAGCTCTGCAGATTTGGCAGCCAGCCTCAAAGAAACTCTTATGGCTGATGATGTTTTGCAGGGAATTTCTTTCTCCAAGAAGAGATAAAAGAACCCCTGAAAGCAATTGTCTACTGGCACATCTATCTGTGGGGCCACTTCATGCCACCAGCAGTCTATAACCAAAGCCCCTGCACTGAAGTAGGCCAAGAACATCTCACATATCTGCGTAACATGGGCAGGCTTGGGAGCACCTGGGCAAGTCTGGTCAAAGGACAGCAGTCTGGGCAAGGAAAACTCTGCTATGTGAAGCCACAGTGCTACTGTCCCAGGGGAGCAAAGCACGGAAGAAATTCCCTTACCATTGTTTTCGATGACTTTGGTCTGCTTCTTGTTGTTATCCTGTTGGACACCATGGATCTCTATCGTTACCTTAGGATCAACAATGGAGTTTTTGCTTTTGTTCACCTTGGGCAGCTGCTGACCAGAGATGATCTGTGGAGGAAACAGAGGAATAGGTCAGGACATCATTAGGAGGTGGGGGAGGCTCCCTGGTAAACATCCTTCTCCATCTCCAGGAGCATAGAACCTGCTGTGACAAGCTGGTGCTGGTCTTTCAAAACCAGCGTTGTGATGTTCTTCAGGAGAAGCTGTCATGAGCCAAAGTACCTAAATGAGCATTGCTCCACCACAGCCAGCTGGCAGGGTGCAGGCAACTTTTCTAACTGTACCCACAATGATTTGATGATACTTGGAAACAACAGTGGTGGCTATTGACTGCATGTCTGCCTCTGTTTCTCTGATGACGGTGAACATAGTCATCAACCTCTCCTATGGCCAAATGTTAAACATGTAAGTCCCTGGAGGATGAGAGCCCATGCAGGACTGAAGCAAAGACCCCAGTGGTGGGAAATAAGTTAGGACAACGTAGCCCAGGTGGGACCAGGAGAAGGTACAACCTACATGCCTCCCCCCTGAAGGTGGATGCTACTGAGACATTTTTCCGACGTCTATTCTTACTTTAAGTAGAAGCTTCTTCTTTGTCCCCCATGTTCCTTCTGTGATGGATTTTGGATTGAATTTGGTTTGTTCATCCCGGAGGAATTCCGGCTTTAAGACATACCCAGAAAACCCATTGTCCTGGAACCGACCCTGGTAGACATCCATTTCTGTGCCTGCTGTCTGGAAATTTAGTGCAACTGCAACATAAATAAATAAACTCAATCATTTTCAGATATATCAGTGGGAGTCTTTTTATACTAATTATGTTCACATGAAATTGCGCTTATTGGACATAAATACTAACGCTTCAAAGAACAGTAACAAACTGTGACCCTCACAATCTGCTACCACTGAGGATTTCTTGCATTCGGAGGTGTTAGAAACAGGAGGAGCCACTACAGCTGTCTTGGTTGATCTCCTGCCTGTCACAGGGTCAAAAAGTGTCTTGCATTGAATTTCTGTCACCTGGCCGGGCAACTGTATCTTTTAGATAAACCTATCCGTTTCCATGCTGAAGGAGTTGTCTCCTGCATGGAAGCCAGCAAATCTTTCTCAGATTGTTTCTCAGCTACACAGCCTCATTACAAAACCTCCTTTCCACAGCTGGGACATCTCCAACATCCAGCATCACCAAGAGAGCCAAGATGCCATCAGCAGATTGCCCACTTATCACTGCACTGGGTTTCCTGGATGAGAGCTACAACATAATTCAATTAACAGGCTCTGGGACACTTGTTTTCATCAAATCTCTGGTTATCAATATCCCATCAGGGTCTCAACACTCTGGAAGCAGGTATGATGTGGTGCTTTGACTACAGGGAACAGCTCAGGTCATCATGGCTTGGTTGTTGTGGTCATGGCCTTACTCTAGGGCTCAAGAGGTCTGAGTTTGATTTCCACCTCTGCCAGAGATGTCAGCACGCTTTTCAGTAAGTGATTTTAACTCCTGGCTCTCTCTTCCTCTGTTAAATGGCAATAATTCTGCTTCCAGTGAAATCACAGGGATGTGCACAGATGCCAGGAAAGGCTCTCCTAATAGTTTTGAGGTGAACCAGAAAATAGTCTATGAAAAGCCATTGAGCATACCCTGAAGAGCTGATCTCTCTCACCAACCAGCGAGCCTCTTTGCCTGCAAATGTCTTGAGATCACACATCTATCTCAACTGAAGCCCCTCCACAGCTGAGTCACAGGCGACCCAGCAAGGCTGACCCTCTCCAACCTCCCAGTTGCACCCACCGATCTGGCAGCCGACGTTCCACAAGTCGATGGGGTTGTAGTTGGAAGAATCTGTCCTCCAACCTGCAGGGTAGATCCGGCTCAGGTGCCTGATATTGTGAAGAATAAAACTGGTTCCTGCAGAAAAAAAAACAAAGAAATAAGAAAATGGTGCTTTCAGTGATGAGGGCTGATCTACCTTTTCTTGATGCTGCTGTTCCTCTGTCTAGCAAGTCTGGCTGAATGTGAACTACCCATAGAAAATGCCCTTCTTGGTACCAGCACCTATCATATTGTTATTCCCATTGTTTCTCAGTGACACACACGGCCAAAGAATCAAAACCCATGTCTTTCAGGATGCCTTTTCCTCATGCTTAACCCCCACTAGCTGTTCCTTTATGGGGGACTGGGACAGAGCGTGGCCTTTTGCCAGGGCATAACATAACATACCAGCCTCCTGGGCCAGTTTCAGAGCTTTGCTCTCTGTGAACGATGACATCTCGTAGAAAGGCCGAAGATGGCTGGGGTCCTCAAAGCCATTGAAATGGACACTCTTGCAGTAGACAACTGTGTCTGACAGCTCCTTGGCCAGCTTCAGGGTGTCACTCTAAAAGCAAGAGAGGAAGAGGTTTGTGAGGAGCTTCTACAGTCATACTCAAAAGTAATAATAATGTTTTGTCTAAGACCCCTGGGGCTTCTATTCTCCACCATCTTCAGATGAAAATAATGCAGACTATCAACACTCACTGGAACTTCTGTGCAGAGAGAAGGTGGAAAAGGGACAGGCTGCCCTTGCCATGTCCCTTGCCCTGCATGCAGAGTGCTAATCCCTCCTCTCAGAGCATCACTGCCCTCTCAGGCCCATCCAACGATATCGTAGAATCATAGAATTATAGAACAGTTTGGGTTGGAAGAGACCTTCAAGGTTCATCTAGCCCAACCCCCCTGCAATGAGCAGGGTCATCGTCAACTAGATCAGGTTGCTCAGAGTCCTGACCTCCCAAGTATTCCTACCAAGAATATTTCATTTCATCATCCCCATCCCTCCATCTGCATTTATTTGCATGTTATTATGTGAATGAGTATTTCAGCTCTGTTATCACAGCTCACAAGTGACTGGGGCTACAAACACAGGAACAATCCAAACCACCTGCGTTGGTGAGCTAAGAGAGGATTCCACACAATAGATACTTTGGTGTCCCAGCATCCTTGTTGCATGATGCTCTCCAGATGGATTCTCTTTGCTGGTGGGGTACCCTTTCTGCCACCCTCTGCATGATCACTTGTATTTCAACATCAGTGGCTTCCTCCAGTTGCTAAACTTTACAACTGAGTCTTAGCAATGAATTTTCCACACTGTTCTGGTGCCAACCACGCAAACTGGAAAATAAGGGGAAGGGAATGATCCTTTGACCTCCACAGACCTTAAGCTTTTTTCTCTTGAGCTAGGAAGTTCTCATAATGTAGATGCCTCCTACTCCACAGTCACATTCATTAGTGTGAGGGTGAAGTGAAAGCCACCAGCTCCCATCAGAGGCAAGGAAAGAAAACGACAGACTTCAAAATTAGATATATTATTGACTGCACCTCAGAGAAAGAAATAGAACCCTCAAAGAGTGAGCAAATCAGCAAATCCTTCCCTGCCTCCTCTGGGTCAAAAAATCATGACCAGTGAGGCTGCAGGTACATCCCAAAACACGACCAGAAAAGCACCAGCCTCTGGTAGGAAACAAATTCATGATGGTCCCATGACAAATAGATGCCTGGAAATCAGACAGAGATAGATTGAGCATGTGCCCTTCACTGCTTCCATAAATACCACATGGCCTGTCCCAGCTGCAGGATCCTCCAGCCTTGTTTTAAGGAAAGAAGACAACTTTCATACTTGGCTCTGCAAGATCTCTGTGACCAGAATTCTTAGCTCCAGTGATTTCAACAATTCACCCTTCCCTATCCCCAGCTGAAACCACACTGGAAACTGTCTTAGCTGGGAGCATACTGAAAGAATATGCCAATTGCTTTTTTTTTTTTTTTGGCATGGTACAAAGCCCACCTAGAAACCACCAGCATGAGTCGTGGGATAGGCTAACAAGACAGGATTTCCCAATGGAGAAGCTTGAAGCCTTCTGAGATAGGCAAAGATCTAGTTTATAGTTTTTCTGCTTCTCCAGGACTGCCCCTTTTCCGGACTCAGTTGCTTCTTTTACTTACCTTCCCCTTCTGTTGTATCTCGGTCTTTACAGATTCGTCTTCGATTTCAGCAGCTTCATCTTCATCAGAAACATCCTCAGCCTCCAGGTTGTTGTTCCCATTTGTTCCGGTGGGGTCCTCCTGCCTGCTCAGCTTCTTGCCTTTCACAAGGATCTTCCCTTTCAGTTGCTGCACAAGCAAAAGTGGACAAAATAGATGGTGATTAGAAAATATTCTGGCCTGAAGGAACAAGGATATAACAGTTCCCCAGCTGCAATCAGAGCCAGGGCCTTTTGGAGTTACATCAATTGTTATCCATAGATACAGGCAAAACTAAATCTGTTTTTCCACTGAGGCCTTGATCTGCCTCTGAGGCTACAAGCCACGAGTTTGAAAACCCCAGATAGCCCACGGCTTTCCCTCTGATACAGAGCTGTCCATCCCCTCAACTAGACAATTTAAGCTGTTGTGCTGCTAGAGGCAACACAAATATACTATTTTTTTCAAAACCAAATGTGGTTCACCAACCAAGGCCAAGCTCATGGAAACTATTCACAGCACTGTTTCTGCTCTTCTGTGTGGGCCTTTAATTTAATCTACCCCGTTCTCTGCAATTTATGGTTATAAACACACACACAGCTTGGGAAATGGTATGAGATCCATGGAGGGACTGAGGCAGTGCATACATTTTCTCCACCAGACAATTTAATGGGGAGAGAGGGCTATTAATTTATGGACAGGTGCCTCATGCATAGCAGACGTGAGATTTTAATATTAAAATTACCATGGTACCACATTAATAACCACATGCATAGAATCATAGAATCATTTTGGTTGGAAAAGACCCTCAAGATCATAGAGTCCAACCATTAACCTGACACTGACATTAACCCACGTCCCTAAGAACCTCGCCTACACGTCTTTTAAACCCCTCCAGGGATGGCGACTCCACCACTGCCCTGGGNGCTCCCATCACACTTGTGCTCCAGACCCTTCCCCAGCTCCGTTCCCTTCTCTCAACTCGCTCCAGCACCTCAAGGCCTTTCTTGTCATGAGGGGCCCAAAACTGACCCCAGGATTCGAGGTGCAGCCTCAGCAGTGAGGTCACTGCCCTGGTCCTGCTGGCCACACTATCTCTGATACAACCCAGGACATGCCAATGTTAACACAGTTGGCTGCACAGCTAACCCAAGGAGACACTTAATGTGCCAAATCAACCTCCAGCTTCTTTCGAAGTCCACATAAAACCCTCAGGGGAAGGAACACAACAACAACACATGGTTGCTCGCAGACCACCATACTACTGATGTATCTCTTGAGCAAGATCTGACTGTGGGAGGAAGGCCGAAGGCCGGAGAGGGCTGACTCTGGACACAAATAAGGCAGCAGCAATATTGGCAGCAAGGAGCAGTTCTGAGAAGTGTGACTGCCTGGGTGCAACCTCCAGGTGAGCAGGTTATGCCTCAAAATCAGTTAATTCAGCCCAGGAGCACCCCTAGATCCTGCAGCTTTCAGTGAAGTCAGTGGGAGATTTGCTGCCACGTGGGCACATTCGGTACTCCTGATTTTAGAGAGTACTAGTTATTCCAGAAAAACGCAATCTCAGATTTATCCGGTACAACCCCTCAGTCTGTATGGCATGTCCCCCCTCCTTCTCAGTGACACCCTGTATTTGTCCTTTCCACAGCAGCAAAAGCAACATTCTCAAATTACAGGACTGTGGAAAATCAAGGATATTGTATAAAGCAACACAGGCATTTTCAAAGAACACTATTCCCTCTTTGTGGGTGCAAGTAAATTGCATCACGTCTTTACAGAGCCCAACCCAGCTCCTCACAACCCGGCTAAGTTGTGGATGAAGCTTGTTTTGAGCTGAAATCAGACACTGGCACTCGAGGCAGCAGCCAAGAGCATATTTATTCAGCTACCACAAATTATCTGTTTACACTGGGGCACTTTCCTTGTCACTCAAAAGCTGCACAAAGGCTGCTGTACCAGTGACTGGGAATAAAAGACGCAAAGGAGCAGTCAGAGAATAGCAGTGTCTCCCTCCCCATGCCCAGACCATCCTCATCCCCCCAGCCCCTCAGACTTCTTCCAGGCAGAGCTGTGACCTGCTTCTTTACAGCCATGGTTGGGAGATGTGTCAGCTCATCTTCAGAGCCTCACTTCAGCCTGCTACTTGCACGTCTCTAACCACCCTCCCTCCACATCCAGCTCTTCCCTGTCCTTCCACAACACCCACTGGTGGAAGGTGAAATCCAGCTCTGTCAACACTTTGACTGAACGAACCTGGAGGGATTGCACTGAGGACACGGGGAGGGGAGCAGACAAGTCTCTCTTGTCCTTCACAGGCTGTAGATAGCATCCTGCTATATAATACATTATTTTCTGCCTCTGCTTTCTAACATTCCAGAAGAAACCTTACCACCTCAGCTCACAGCTCAACAGTAGAGCAATAGGGATAAGGTATTTGGGGCAGGTTGCTCGATTCTTAATTACCAGTAGGGCTACTAGCCATTTTTAAGCTTGCCCAGTTCAAGACAGCTTGTCCAGCAAGTGGGAGGTATAATTTCTGGCACAGCCCCATCCTAGATGGCTGAAGAACATCAGCAGCGAAGGCAAAGCAATGCAGCATCCACCTCTTCTCCTCACCACAACCCATACCACTGCTACCAGTGGGTCTTCACTGTTGCTTTTACCCCTTCTAGACTGCGATTACTCTGGGAAACCTTGAATTTGTTGCAGATGTTCCCCATAGGCATAGGGGCACCGGTCAGCCCAGACTGTATCATATGGGACACTCCACAGGAAAAGTACAGTGGTCTTCTTCGGCCTTGAAATCTAAGAGGTTGGCTCCCATTTGGAGTCCTCTTGCAGAGGTTTAGCATCCCTTTGTTCAGGTGACATCCACCACACCTACAAGAAAGAGCACTTCATGTGCCACCTAACTCCAGAGGAGATGCATTAGCTTATTGGTCCACAATGAGGGGTGAGATTCACCTCAAACTAGAGCATTTCCAACTCCATTTTCTGCAAAGTGCTATTGCACTGAATCCACCCTGCAGAAGCTGCCAATCGCAAGCATTGTCTTCCTTCATTTAATATGGAATTATAGAATCATTCCAGTTGGAAGAGACTCTCAAGATCGTAGAGTACAACCATAACCCAACTCTAGCACTAAACCATGTAGTATACAGGTATTAGGAAGCCAAGTCCTAAATTTGAGTTCTTATATTCTTTAACAAGGTTTTGAATAAGGTCATACACACAGACACACACACACGCATGCACTTGTTCCATCTCTCTTGGTTCCACTTCATGTGATATTAAGTATTTTTAGCCTGAGGCGAAAGACACTCAGCCCATCAGTTCAGCTCTGTTGAGCAGATCCCTTGCTTAGGAAGAAGAATTAGCTGAAATATTCGATAAATATTCTCCAAGTAGACCATAAAGCTATTCCAGCTGCCCGTGACAAGCCCTAGCTTGAATACAACCTAACAAAATGTGAAAGGCTACAAGGACACTGGATTCTACTGAGAACATAAAGTGGAGTGTCTGCTGGAATAGATGTAACTCTCTCTCTTCCTCATGTGCCCTGTAAACTGAATTGCTTTAGTTCTCCACAAATGGAGCTCCCCTGCCCTCCCACTTTTTCTGCTGCATGCTGAACAAGCTCAGCTCTGCAAATGAAATGGTTCTGACATCTGGATTTGCTTCCTCTGGGAGTCCATGAATTGGGACGTGGCAACCAAGAGCACTGTTGATTTTATCAGGAGTAAAGCTGTAAAGAGCAGAGGATTTTAAAAGATCTGCATACACGTGTTTGTCCTACCAGAAAGTTTCTTGCTTCTGTTAGGAACCTGAAAGCTGTGACAAAGTCTGATTTCCAGTTTTTACCTTGGTGGAAGATCTGTAAAGTGATCCACCTCATCAAACTTTCCATGCCTTCAACACCTCCTTTAGTCAACAGAGAGAACTAAACACTCCCAGGGTGTGATTTTTCTTGTCTATTTAGACAAACACTTACGAGGAGGTGGAGCACACCTCCAGCTCCCTTGGTTGTATTAACTACTTCTCAAAAGGAGCCCAAAGTGAAGTGCTCACCTACACGGATATACAGGTTTGAGCACGGCCACCTTACATCCTGCTCTCTGGTTGAAGATATCCATCTCCCCAGGTTTCTGAGAAGCTGTGAGGATTAACATGGTCACATTCGCAAGGAGATGTGCAGGCCAGATGCACTAATTGATATCACATCTCCATATGTGTATGACTTTCAGCCTGGTTGTAAACTGAAGTGTTGCAGAGCTTAACAATGAGTGGCACCAGAGGATGAAGAGGGTCTCCAGAAATGGGGAAGAAACAGATTATCAAAGGAGGTTTTGAGACATTGAAGGAAACTGAGCTCAAGAACTTCAGCTAAGAAGATGCACTGCAGACAAGGCTGACACACACTGGACTAACCTTGGAGAAAGGCACAAACGTGGAGTTAGGCATAAGGGTCTTGAAGATACTTTCAAACTGAGTGTATGATGGAAGTGGTCGAGGCACCATCCCTGGATGTGTTTAAAAGACACTTAGATGAGCTTCTTAGGGACATGGTTTAGAGGTGGACTTGGCAGTGTTAGGCTAACGGTTGGACTAGATGATCTTAAAAGCCTTTTTCCAACGAAAACAATTCTATGATTCTATGCAAAAGAAACTCCCTGGGCAGATGGCTCCTGGAGTCCACTGCTGACTTAGAAACCCATGACTGAACCTAGTCTGGACTTAGCTGAGACAAATCTAGAGGTGTTCACTGCTTTGCCATGAGCACAGGGCAGAGCACATCAGCCACTCTGCTAGTTGGATGAGTTGTGCTGAGCCCTGCCTTGCCACCGCTATCGTGGAAGCGGTTCCTGAGCCGCACGGTTCAAAATTATGTCAAATAGGGGGAATGGATATGGCAATGAATGGGACTGATGGGGACAGCTGGTGGGACAGTGGAGGTGTGGGACGGCAGAGGCCACTGCGCTGGGGCTCCCTACTGGGGGGCTCATGGTCTTAAGGGTCACCTACCAAGACAAGTCTGTTAAACCCAAAGCCACTGCCATCGTGAACAAGTGAGCCCAGTAACAAAGAGCTGAAGGGGTGTCAGATATGCTTGATGCACCAAAGAGTTGCATGCGCTGTTGGCAGCTGTTTTAGTCTTGTTCCAGTGCTGGCTTTTTGCAGCATTTCTGTCTGGGATGCAGTGAGATGAAGAAGAAGCCCTGGCATATCAGGGATGGGGTAACAAGCACCCAGCAGCAGAGATTGGACAGGCTGTTCCCTACAACCCTGACACCGCCTGGAGCTTTTGTGTGGCTTTTGGCCTTTCATCCTATAGGCCTTTAATTTACTATTGGGATGTAAAAACAGCAGCTTGAGGGAGATATTTAGATGCTCTGTGTAGTCCAACACTGTTCCTGGATGGAGCTTAATAAATCAGATGCTTGCCCTGGGCTGTGGTATGAATCGTTAGCATGAATCCAAACTGTGTTGATCTTCCTTTAATTACTGACTGCCCAGCTAACACAATCTGCAGCAACCCTTTGCCTGTTTTCATTTAATGCCTTTCAGCTCTCTTCCCAGTGAAAGATCCCACCCTTTTTCTAACATAAAAAACAGTACGTCACCCCGGGATTCCCCATGCCAGCTTCACAAGGAAGTGGAAAATCCAAGAAGTTTCTGCTTTGTTCTGTTTGTTTGGTTGGTTTTTCTTTTTTGTTTGGTTTGGTTTTTTGGTTTTGTTCTTTTTTCCTCGATGTTTCAGCTTCAATGGATTTTCCACCAAAAAAAAATCAGCAGTTCAGCCCTTCGCACTCTCTTAGTTCACATAGCAGGAAGGCAGAGGAAAAAAAAGATTCTTGTAGTTTTGTTATATTGGCATCTTTTCTCCCTTTAAACTAAATGGATACAATGGAGCATATCAGCCCAATTCCATTCACTAAGGTAGATTCGGGATGTTTTGTTCCAGCTGGGCCCAAGCGTCCATCTGGGCAATCAGCGCAGGAGGTTAGAAGAGCACAGGAATAGGAAAAACATCTTTGGGAAGCTGGGGTCATTCTCTTACACTTGCATTACACATTTCTTTCCCTGGTGTTTCTCCTTTCTGTCTTCATATCATTCCTCTGGTCACAAGGCAGTGTTTTGAAAAGCCATCAGCAGCTTTCCTGACCCTGCACTGGGGATAAATAGCAATCCAGGAGGTGACACTGAAGAATTTGATTTTTCCAACTCAGTAACAACCTGCAGAGACCTGTCTCGGTGCTGGATGTATCCTCACCCTGGGAGAGTCACTTCTTAAATGGAGGCACCTCGTCTGTGCCAGTGCAAAGGTCTTGCTGAAGCAGCAGCATTAAAAATTATGATTCATCCTAATTTACTGCACTGGCGCCCGGGGACCAACCCAGAGCAGCTTCCCTCTGTTCTAGGCATTGTATCAAGTGAGGCATGACACTCCCAAACAAAAGGGGAAAGTCAGAAAGGGAAAAGAGAAAAAGGGAGAGGGAGAACAAATATAGAAAATATTTTGGGTGGATTGTTTTCCTCTCCTTTCTCCCCTGCTGACCACCAGATTTATCCCACCCACAAACTCCTTCCAGCTCTGGCTAGGCATTCGCATCCGATCTTTGGCAAATGATTTCTTTAGCAAAGAAACACAATTTAAAGGGAACTGCAGCTATCCACACAAAAGTCTGCTTCTGTAAAGCACTTAAGAGAAAAAAAAAAGAAAGCGCAAACCCCAAGGGTGGAAACAGATGAATGTTTCATTTTGGCTTCAGTTTTGGGAACAATTTTTACTTTTTTTTTTATATCAAGATTAATTTTCCTATTTTTTTCTAATTGTCAGCTGATGATTTCATAGTGGCGGTCCACTGTTGAGGGCTGTATAGCTCCTTCCCCTTCCAGGGTCCAAGCTCATTTTTACCAGCTTCATGACTGCCCTGATTCATGGGAATTGAAGAGGCATCTCTGTGCAGCCTCCTGCCTCCCCGTGTCCTCCATGGACATCTCCATCCCCACCACCCCAGGCCATTCTCAGTGGGAAGACACTTTGTGTTTGATACAGTTTGGGCACTGCTGGTTTTCCCCTTGAGTTTTGAGGAGTGAGCAATCACAGCTGCCCTTCCAGCCCTCGTCATGTCCTAAGCAGCAGGCTGGGTCACCACAGTAGAGCACCCAAGGCATTAAAGGAGGAGGGGAGTGTGTGCGACATCCCTCAGCACAGAGCAAAACATCTCACCTACCATGAAATCAGGCAGTGTCCAGTCTTGCTGGATTAAAACCACTTGTAGTCTCTCCTTATGGTGCTAATCTTCCCTGCATGTGCAGCAACCTAATAGTGCTTCAGAAGAAGGTCACGTTCAGCTTTGCGATGTGGAGAGCAGACACAAGACAGACCATCAGGATTCAGCTCCTCTGGGCAAGCCAGAAAAGCAATCTGCTGATGGAATGAAGGACATTCCTTGGTCTTGGTAAATGGACCAGGAATGTCCTCAGTCCTGCAGGGATGTCTCCTCTGAGACCTTAGACCACAAACAAGGAGCAACAGGGTATTTTGTCCTTGATGTGCACAGGCTACTTCTAGATACTCCTGTTTCTTGTTCCACCACTGCCCACAGACAATCTCTGTTCCTCAGCAAACGCAGTTCCCACCAGTCCTCAGGTATATTGTCCACTTTTTGGCATCCAACAAGAAGACAGACCTCTCTCTTGTCCCACCCTTAGAATGTAGAAAGTGCTAGAGTGGCTTTGCTTACCTCTGGGGAGGGGAACTGGGATTTGTTTCCATCGAGAGGAGCTACCAAGAGCATGTCCTGCAGGATTGTTGTCATGTGCTGAGCCATGACCTTCTGCTGCTCAACGCTGCAGTGGTTCTCCAGGGAGATGATGACAGGGTACGGCGAGGTCTAGAACAAGACAGCAACACACATCGTTAGTGAACTCTGTGATTTCACCAGTCTATAGCAATTGATATAAACCTCACTGCTGTTTTCTCTGGAAATGAGTGCATCAACAGTAGGGTTTAGTATTCTGCTAAAATGGACAAATTTAACTGTGCAGTAGCTTCTCGGATCTCTGCTGATGCCTTCCAGAGATGATGATCCAACGGACAGGGCACCAGGCTGGGTCAGGATGCCTCCCATGGACTTGCTGGGGCACTTTGATTGCTTTCATTCTCCATTTGCACTGTGGATCAGAGTATCTTCCTACCTCAGAGGAAGGACTGGGAAGGGAAGCTTTGTTTTTTTATTTTCCTCAAATCCCCAGGTGACATGAATCCTTCCTCCATTCATGCATAGGCCTGACCTGGTTCCCTGTGGCCCCCCTAGTCATTTTGTGTGCTGAAGGCATTGTCATTGTCACTGCTTTGTAGTCCCAAAGGAAACTTGATACAAGCTCTCAGGTGCACTAAAAGAAAATAGCAGAAAGCCCAGTAAATCTGGACAGACCTAAGGGTTTTTAAAGGCTGCAGGCCCAGCACTGCCATACAAGACTCCAGACCCGCTCTTTCCTTTTAAAGTAGAGTAGAAGCAGTTCCTTCACATCAGTCCCTTCAAAACACGTGCGCATGGGTTCCTCTGAACTAGGAACAGACCCTGAGACATCAATGCTACACAAATCATGGGCTTGTTTGTGCTTCATAGAATCATAGCATCATTTTAGTTGGAAGAGACCCTCAGGATCATCAAATCTAGCCGTAACCTAATCTAGCTCTAGTACTAAACCATGTCCACCAGATATGCCCATTTTGATTGCCATGGGGTACAGAATGTAGCTATGCTGTTATAGATTCAAATGCATCATCTGAAAGTGCTCTTGTACCCATGAGAAATGCTAAGGTGAAGTCTTCATCGTTTATGCTCTCTGCTGGGCAGGCAGAGACCCAGTATCCGTCTTGGAATGTGTAATATGAGAAATCTTAGATGGCCCCTTGTCCTTACTTTGAAAGCATAGTTCTTGATGGCCTTAATGACATCACTGAAGAGGATCTTGGAGGTGAGAGTGTAGCCATGATAAATGACGGGCTCTGAGTTAGGGCCATCCCAGCAATCCAGTTCCACGCAGCGGCAGCCTTTGGTGAGGGCTCTGGAAACAAAGAAGGGACCTGGTTGGGTTCTAAACCTTCTGCTCCATCTCAAAACGAGGGTGCAGCAGGCACAGGTATTGCCTGGGAAGGTTGATGGGAAGTTCAGGGAGCAAGGGAGAAAAGGGGAGCTTGGAAAAGCAGGAAAGCAGTTAGAGAAAAGATGGGATCAGGAGAGCTCAGAGTCAGCAAAGAGAGCTCGAGGCTGAGCAAGGAAAGCACAGTGGGATCTGAGAAATGAGGTGGTGAAAGTCCAAGGTAAGAATTATCCAAAGAGGAAGATATAGTGAGTGCCAGATGAGAAAGGACCCTCATGACTGTACCCCAAGTCTTTTCCCAAAGATGGTGAAGATAAGAAAAGTGAAAATCAGGAGTGGCTGCATTGGAAGAAAGACAGACAGTCAGCCTTAGAACCAAGACCACAAAGCATGGATGATGTGACTTCTCCATCTAAAACTGATAAGACATGAGGAATGAATTCTCAGAGCTGTCAGGGTGGGAGCTGTGGGAATTTCACCAGAGCTGGAGACGCTGCTGGGGGCTAGTTTCCAAAACTGAGTCCACAGACTGAATCTCCACACGAAACTTCTACCTCTACATATCCATACTTTCATTTTAATTTACTTTACTTTCAAATGTAGGTTCCTTCTGTACAGACTTAACCATCTAGGAGGTGATCTTATATAGTATTTCCCTATATGTTTCAGATAACACAACTCCTTCAATTCTGCAATAAGAATCATGTGATAATTTTTTTACATCAAAAACATAATTCTGTAATTTTAAGATACTGTAAGAAAAATTCAAACAGCCATTGAAAAGCAACCTGGGCCAGGTTTCACTCTGTGCTCTTTCGAGCTTGTGACTCTGGACAGTCATTGCTCCTTGAGAATCAGATAAGTGATAAACAAAGACAGAATTGCAGTCCTTGCCTTGCTTAAAAGGAAACACTTTCTCACTTGATAAAAGTACAGAACATAGTAGATGTAAGGTGGTTGTGCAAGTTAGTAAAAGCCACTGCAAACACCTGTTCATGAGACACTGGACAGCAGTTGGTCGTTAAAGGCAGAACTAGGTGACAATTAATGTTCTGTACGGGGACACTGTGGGAGCATCTGAACTGCTACAGAAGGACCAGGCACAAGTCTCCTGATCACTCACACTGCTTCATTAGCTCATACCCCATCTCGTTTTGGTCTCTCCAAAATAAACCCCAGAATGGTTCCTGGGATAGACAGGGGCTGCTCCCAAAAGGCCATACAGATCATAAACAGTAGGCATCATTTTGGCTCCTTTCAGTCCCAACACGGTCCTGCAGCTCTGCTCCAAAAATCTTTGCAGCTTGTAAGCTGCTGGCACTCTCTCATGTCGTTTTCTGGGGAATGCTACGTACCCCCTCAGCATTACACTTTGAAAACACCATGCTAGAGAGCTGAATTCCAGCTTCCACATGATGGCAGATATTTTAAACTACTTCCAAATGAAGTAATTACACATCTTACAGTCAGGTGGACACCACAGGGGGACCAGCAGAGATTCAGGTCAAGGTGCTGTGAAAAGGGGGCATAGCTAACCTAATTTACAAACAGCTCACCCTGATGTGAACATGGGCCAGTCCACATTACCTGGTCTTGAGGTGGGAGATTGCTTCTTAGTCCTCTTGCATCTAGAGATGCACCCTATGTCTTCTATAAGAAAGAAGTCAACCTCTCACACACATATAAACACAAACACACACATACGTTACCTGATATAGGCTTCTGTGCTGCTGGGACCTGTGAGCTGATCTTCCATAAGATACGTATTGTGTGAGGATGACACCAAGTAGTGACTGAGAGGTTGGGTCATGTCCTGGTAAACTTTACGGTGGGAGGAGTTGAATATATTCCCATCATCAGACAGAAGGTACATCAGGAAACCATCTTTGGTCATGGCGTTACCCCTCTTGGCTGCCAAATAAAACAGACAGAAATCTCATACTGAAAATCTGACACTACCAGGTTGTGCCATCATTTTCACTGTCAAGCCTGCTGCTCTCCAGAGGATCTCAAATATAAAATGTGCTCCCCAGGCATTTAGCTATTATAATAGTAAAGTTATTGCTGCTGTTGAGATGATGATGACAGCTTCATTAGCCTGAAAATGCTTTTAAAACCCCTTCACAAGCATGGCTTTTTGCAACACTCACTGCCCTTTGATAACACCTTAAAAGCGTCAAAGACAGCACTTACCTCACCTCCCTCTAGAGATCTACAGTATAAAAATCTCCATTTGAGCATTTGAAGCTTTCTTCATGCCAACACAAAGAAGTTGTCAGATGTCTAAACATAGCCAGATAAATCCTGTATGTGTCATCCAATGAATACACAATTTTCAAAGAGTAAATGCAAAATTACCCAACTCTGGAGAGAAACTGAGATCTCCCTATCTTGAAGGACTGAGACAGATTTTAGTCTAATCCCCAAGTCTGACATCTGCAAAACAGTGTCCCTCTCCTGAGCAGGACAATGCACCAAGATAGTGCAAAACCAGCCTATTATCCTGAGTTGGGGTGGAATGGGATG
>VWYH01001701.1:0-136853 GCA_013399365.1 Pampusana beccarii | reverse complement strand
GAAGAGAAGAGAATTGGTTTCAGTTGGAAGAGACCCTCAGGATCATTGAGTCCAACCATAACCTAACTCTAGCACTAAACCATGGCCCTAAGAACCTCATCTAAATGCTTTTTAAACCCCTCCAGGGATGGTGACTCCACCACTGCCTTGGGCAGTCTGTTCCAATGCCTGACAACCCTTTCCATAAAGAATTTTTTTCTAATATCCAATTTTTTTTTTCCTAGTATCCAATTTTTTTTCCTAATATCTGATCTAAACCTCCCCTTACGCAACTTGAGGCCATTTTGTCTTGTCCTATCACCTGCTACATGGGAGAAGAGACCAACCCCCTCCATGCTGCACCCTCCTTTCAGGTAGTTGTAGACAGCGATAAGGTCTCTCCTCAGCCTCATTTTCTCAGGGCTAAACAGCTCCAATTCCCTCAACAACCTCCAGTTCCTAAGTTCCCTCAACTGAACATGTGCTCCAGACTGGCAATTCACCTAATTTCTGAGCAGAAAGACAATTCTGCGACCGGTCTCCTAAACAGTTTCCACCTTCTCAGTCCCCTGCTCACAGATCTCATCACCTGATGGCTTTTCAGGTGCCCACATTCAAAAACATTTGCCTCCTCCATTCCTGCTTTTGGAGAACAGAAATATTGCTACACTCCTAACCTTGTAAAACCACCTGAGGCCTTGACATTTGAATAAGCCATTGGAGGCTTTCCCTCAGGAGTTTCATCACCCTCTGGCCAACTCTATATCAACCCCTCTCCAGCTGCTTTGTGTACCCCAGTCAAAACTGAAGAGAAATATTTCCCAGGCTCTCCTTTGCCCTCCTCTCCTAGAGCTGCTAATGTTCCCCTAGAAGACTAATGTTCTAGAAACAGCCAAGAGGAGAAAATGAAAAACATGGCTGCAGAAGAAAGCAGGAGCAAAGCAAACCATATTTAACCAAGAAAGCAAGATTTTGAATGAAACTAGACAGGATTTCCAACCTACCTCTTTCGTTGGGCTCATATTTCTGAATTAGGGCAGGAGCAGCAACAACAGCGTCTTCTTCTTGTTGCATCTCATAGAGGAACCTCACCAGGTTCTGGCAGGACATGAACCCTTCTGCATCCGAGTACTTTTGGAAAATTGTATCTATTTCCTTCCTCTCTGTCAGTATTTTGTAAAATTCCTCTATCTCATCATCCTCCAGAGCCTCTGTTTTGGACTTGTCACAGTGCTGTAAACGTAGAGGGGAGAAGGAGTGAAAACCTTCTTTCCTTCTGGCATACGCCAGCCGTAATCTGCACCAGGGCTACACAACGCAGAACACAAAATAATTGGAAACAGTTACTGGCCGGTGAACGAGAAGCACTTGGTCAACGACTTGGTCAAGTTCTCATTGACAAGGCCAACAGTCATATCACAGTTACAATTATGAGTATTTACTCGTATTATCAGTGTGCTAAAAACAACAAGACATGGCCTTGAGTTCCACTGCACTATGTACTGTGCAAACCATGAGTTAAAAGGACAGCTCTTGGCAATCTAAGTACAAAACAAGGCTCAAGAGAAACGTAGCTCTTGATCTCAAGAGGTGGAGGAATATAGGAAAACAATCAACACATCTTAAGCTATTGATAGTGTGGCCTAAAATCCAGTAAATAAAGTGAAAAGGGCCTTCCCCTTGATCTTAGTGGGTTTGAGCTCAGGCCTCCAGATACTGTCAAGGCAATTAGTAGAGCTGGTAGCAAAGATGGCATCAGAACTCACTTTAAAAAAAAAGGTTGCAAAGATGGCATCAGAACTCACTTAAAAAAAAATCCTGCTAGACATGTGCATGTTTAGGTATGAAAAAATCCCTCTTCCTATGGAATTTTCCCATTCTCATTCAAAAACCACCAAGTAACAAAATGGCCACAAAATTTCAAATCAGATATTGGCTTCTCAAGGATTTGTAACTCAAATTCTCTGTGTTTCCATGTTCCTCTGTGGTTTGAACTTCTCCATTAGATAACAGCTCTGGCTAAGAACCACAGCCGAGAACCTGGCTGACCATGAAAGTTTAGGAGTTTAAGATATGCATGTTAGTGCCCCCGTGAAGTACAACATCTTTTCCAACAACAAATATTTCCAGTTTATTTAAAATATTCCTGGATTCAAATTTTCATCAGAAATTACAATTTTTTTCTATGGCAAATCCTGATATGCATTTTGTTGTTTGTTCCTAGCAGAATTCTTCATGGAGAGGTGAACAACTATTTTTCAGTCATCTCTGAGATGTAAACCTCTGCATCAAATATGGGCTGAGCAAAATAAGCTACAATGGAAAGCAAGAACCTATCTCAGAGAAATCACTTATGGGCAGGGAGAGTTATACCACTTCCAAATGTTTTTCCCTGCAAATTTCAGCAATTAAGCCACTTCCAGTTAATGTATTGTTATTATGATGATTCCCTCTCATTCAATATCTATATCAAGCAAACAGACCCTTAACAGTGGAGTCCTTGTCTCATACAGCCCACTCATATCTTACACTTCAGATAAGTCTTAAAAATCTAATTTTTGCTATGGACACCAAAACCCCTGCAGAACATGGCCTTATTTATTTTTTGGCCTAAGAACTTCTGTTCTTCAGGCCTGAATGTGGAACAGAAAATGTGCTCCAGGCCACTCAGAGGAGGTTATGGTGCATCTCCTTTCACCCTTGGACAAGTTGCTATCAGCTACCACGACTTAGCTGACAGATGCTGACTTGTCAAGCCAGAGGAATTAAATTGCTTTCCATCTTTGATCTCCTATGACAGAGAGCTATTGTCCTGGGGTTTATGACCAAAATGCTTATCTCAGTTTAAGCAGTCTTCATACTAATCTCAGCCTAACTCTGCTAATGTTCTCAACGATGGGCATGGTGCTTTGGCAGTGCCTCAAGCAAGGTAATAATGAGGGACTTTCATCCTCTGCAAATCCTCAACTGGAGTCCTATACTAGCTGTTTATGGTGCACATATAAAACCAAATATAATGATCATGATGCATGGCATTTCACAAACCAACCCAATAGCAAAAATTTCAACTTTCCCTGACTTCAGAATCTGTTGGGTAGAAGCTATGGGCTCATCTGAGGGATGGGACAACCTCTGAAATGCTCAGTACTATAGATAACTTCAAATTAGGATTGAGCCATCCAGGAATTCTCTTTTCCTTGCAGTCTCCCATGTCTATGATCCCGTGCTGTGGCTTTGGCAGATCTCACAAGCTAAGCTGAGCATGATGCTTAGCAATCAAAAAAGGAATATAAAGAGGAAAACCAACTGGTGGAGAGTGCAGGGATGTCATAAAAGATAGATGTTCTTTTCCCTAAGAGAGGGGGAAATTACGATATTACTTCTAGAAAAACAGCATTTTAAGTGATGCACCTTGGGAAGTTTGTTCATTAGTGGTTATTGAAAGTTGTGATGAAAATAGGACAACAGCATTTGCATCGTAGTCACATTCCAGGACAAATCAGATGCATGGTATAAAAGTGACCTCCTTCTGCTTGGGCTACAAAAGCTCCAAATTAGAATCTCAACCCAAAATACCGTGTTTTACCTCAGTTGTACAGATCATGAACCATGAGTTCTGAATGAACCTTGACCTGCCAGAAAAAGCCAGAACCTTTCTGAGGCACCAGAATGAATATTTAGGTTGAAATGAAGTGAGCAGTTGGAGGAGCTTTGCACAGTTTCTGGTTACATTGCAGATATGTTACTCAGGTGGGCACAGAGTTATGTGATGAAAAGCAAGAATAATGTGAGAACATGCCCTGCAGCTCTCGCTTGAACCCTTGATCACCCTTCCTTCCTGTGACTAAATGAAGAAAAACTGGCTAAGACAGAAAAGATCAGCCTTTTAATATGCTGTAATGTCTCTCAGTTCATCTAAGTTTAAGTAGTATGTAATCTGAAAAGGTAATTGCTTTAAGAGCAAGACAGGTTGTTCCTGGAGGCAACTCAGCCCACAAGAAATCCGAATTAACCTCTGAAGAGTCTCTCTTTCCAGTGGCTATACAGGAAACTTATAACAATTACATGCTTAATGAGGGTACTTCAACTAGCTGCCTGCATTTAGATGGATTGAATAGAGGTTTAATAATTACTTGGAGTCCTTAAGCAAAAAGAGACTTGAACTTCATCAAGTTCCCACTCCTAGAGACCCCTTGTAACTACTGCAATAGCAAAAGAGGTTCATTATATGAAAAAAGAGACTGCACTTCCAAAAAAAAAAATTAAAAAATACAAGGGTGTCTTTTCAGATGTTTGATGTTTCAAGTGATTTATCTGACAAATGTGATGTGAATCCTTTAGGGTGAGGTGAATCGCATCCTTCATAAAGCTCGGGTTAGGAAACTTGTACCTCCTTTTCGGGAAGGTCCTAATGACCAACTTCCCCTATTATCTTCTTACGGGAAAGAGCAGGAGAATTACTGCCCAGTACCCAAAACCACACACGCGTTTTACCACTGATCAGAAAAAGCATTTCTGAAACTGCCCACCCGTGAATCCAAATCCTGCTTCAGAGAGGATGGAAGTTTGGAAATTATCCAGACGCTTTATCTCACCTCAGCAGGAAGGCTTCTTTAGAGGGAAACCAAAACCATCCCATTTTTATCTTCTGCTAGGCTCAGTCAGCAAGCCAAATCCTGAGAATTTAGAAATGTATATCCATAGCTGGATTAAATGTGCCTTGGGGTATTAAATCTACCAGAATGATCCAGCTTTTCATTCTGCTTTGCAATCTATCATAAATCTGGGTGGGGGGTGTGTCCTAATTTGCACTTTCTTTTTATTTACACCTATCATTTAGCACCCTCCTCCTCTGAGAAGGTGAGGATCTGGATTCATAACTGTAACTAAACCAATTTCAGCCAGACTTGTGCATTGACATGTGGTGTGCCACACTGGGCTCCTGAAACACCTGAGACTCAAAGTGCACTTGAACTTTTCCCTTTTTCTCGCATTACCTATGTTTGCACCTCATCTTCTGTGAATCCTTGCAAAATGGGGCATCATTTGTAAAGAAAGGCCTTATTACACTTTCATCAAAAGCATTGTGCTGGTCTAACTTAGTTGTTAGTGGGAATCTGCTGAGCACCCAAGCTCGAGAGGTTTTGGTACGAAAAAAGATATTAGAAATGCACTTTAGCTTAGGTAACCCACCAAAGCTGAAAACTGTGAGACCTGGACCTCAGCCAACAGCAAATACTTTATCTGCTTGTTCTCATTACCTGGAAAATCTTCTTGGCATGATAGTCATCAACTTCAATGTTCACCTCTTTCAGGAAGTCCTTGAGCTCTTTCAAGCTCATCTTGTTGTCTTTGTTTTTATCAGCTTTCCGCAGGCAGGTATGAATCCAGCTGCAGGATGATGTAAGGAAATCTCTCCAGGTCAATGCCTACATACCACCCTTCTGCTGCCCATGGTGGGGGGGAAATCTCTTCTAAAGACCCTGAACCACCTCTCCAGCTGCCATAGATCAGCGTGCTACCACTGAACAGCTTACAGCATCTCACCTTCCGCTCCGAAAGAGCAAAATGGTGCTTTGGCAGCATCAAAATGCTCTATAAAAGTGATGCAGGAGGAGCTGGATCAGGTCTCTTTACCCTCTAGGAGTCTCTGGCCACAGCCACATCACAAAACAGTCTGATTTCTCTTTAACGACAGAAAGTCCCTTCTGCTCCAGACTATTAAAAGAAGACAGAGAAGGGATGAAAAGACCTCCCAAGTGTGGTAAACTGATTGTTGTAGACTCGACCAATACTCAGTATACCAAGCTGAACACCAAAAGAAGCATTATCCAAAAGAAGCATTAACATTAATTTCTGGACTCACCTTCACCTTCTGTATTTATTTAGGGATTTCTATCTATGTGTCTTAAGAACTCTGTTGCAAGCAGAATCAAACCGAACTTTGTGAGTCTTGCCTTCCCCTTGTGAAATACATGGAATCTACCACTGTATCATACTGTGTTAATAGCTGATAAGAGCTTGGTTTATAAAAACTTCAGTGTATCTATGGATCTGGAGTAATTACCAAAAAAATGACATTTGCAAGTGAAATAACTTTTTGATGTGATGTCAGTTAATTTGAACCAGATTTACCATGTTCTTGCAGTCTCTTGGGTAAATGATGTTAGACAGTTGAGATATCTTGCAGTTTTAAACAAAACAAAACAACAAAAACATCGCATCATTGTCTCTAATTTGCTTTAGTGTCAAATAAAGATCCTGAAAAATCTCCTCTTTTTCAACAGACAAAATGATGGAAGGAACAATTTGATCTCCGCTAATGTAACCTTCCACATTTTGCATAGGAAGCATTGCTTCAAACTCGTTCTAAAAGAGTCTTTTAAAAAGTGCCCAACCTGGATGTTGGGCAGAGTAAATGTCAGGATTAGCAAACACCAGCTGAGGCATAGAGAAGCATAGCATTTTAACTGGGCCTTTCAAAGTAACCCCAAAAAAGGACATTAACTGACAGCCTTAAGGGCTGTAGACATAACCCTGAAACAGAGTATTCACCACAGCTACCACTGCTTTCAAATGTTTCCGAACTATGGAGATATGTGTAAACTGTTTATAAGTATTGTTTGTCTCATGGGAAGTTGAACTTCATGTCTTTAAGAATCTTGGCAGGTTCTAAGCAGTGACCTCACACCGCATCTGTCTTAGCCTGGTAATATTAATATTCCCCTTCTTAAGGCATGGTAACCAAAATAACAAGAGGCTAACCAGAGACATTCAACACCAGGCTGGATGGAGCTCTGAGCAACCTGATCTGGTTGAAGATGTCCCTGCTTATGGCAGAGGGATTGGATTAGATAAGCTTTGAAGGTCCAGCCCAAACTATTCTGATTTCCCCAGCTCCCAAGAACACTCCAGGGCCCTGAAACACGGTCTGGCTTTGACCGATTCTTGCCAGAAAACCAAGTTTGAGTCATGAAGCTCCCATGCACAGAGGATGCTCTGCTGGGAGGACAATACCATCTGCCTCAGGGTGGAGAACACCCCCTCCATCAGCCGTGCTCCAAAGAGCATCTGCTCAGCGTGTCAACGTGGTGCCCATGGTGGTACCACTCATTCACATCTCATCCCCGCACTTTGGGTTCCCTTCACAGCCTTCCCTAAAAATAACAGGCAGGACTAATGTGCAACTCTAGCAAGCCAGGAGGAAACCCAGTCTGTTGTGGCCAGAGATGAGCGGCAGGACTGGACAACACTAACTGTGTCCTCTTGCTCTAACCACTGCAAAAAAACACTTTTTTTTTAAAGTCTGATGTCATTTCCACTGATTCTGAGCACTCAGAGATCACGGACATATCCAAAGTCGACTCTGGAAGGCAAGACGTGGGCAGTAAATGGCATCTACAAAAGATACAAACACCATTTTGCAGCCCTGGTTGTGGGTCTTCCTTTCATCTTATATGTCAATTTGGGCCTGAGTAGATTAGGAAAAAGCTGTTCCTATTCCTTTATACACCCAGAGAGAGCCTGCTCCCTGCCTTTTGTTTTTAAAGGATCAGATTCAGGGCTACCAGCTTTCTATTAGAAACCAGAGATATCTGGCAGATATCCCAAGAATGTGCTCAGAAGAGAAATGCTGCAAAACTTCTGGTAAGTGATTTCCAACCAGAAGAAAAGCTCATACACAAACCCCAGAATCGAAGCAGATGGTGCCACGCTACTTAAATGAAAAGTCTCCTGTATTTTCTGGTCTAAAGTCTTCCCTGCACGCATACCTGCAATATTTGCTAAGTAACCTATGCCAGCTTGTTGCAGGGTTGAATCCAAGGCTTAATAAAACAGTGCTGTGTGTATAAGAACATCAGAAACACTTATTAAGCATGTGGAAGCTTTATCTTTGTAGGAATATAGGACTGGAAAGGACACATAAGGCACTAAATTGAGTGCCTTGCTATGACAGGCAACTCTGTCATATTATAAACCAAACAAATCCCATCTGAAACTAGTAAGGTTTTTGCTTTCAACACTTGTTTTCAAAATCCTGCACATTCCGTACTGGCTTTGCAAGGTTTTGGAGGCTGTAAAAGATACACTGGAAGGCAATTCTCCAGCCAGGGGGGACAAACAGGGGACCCAACACCTCTCCTCATCTACTGACTCTTCCCCTTGCGTTCTCCTATGCAGAGAACGCTTCTGAGGTTTAGGAAGATCTGAGTAAGCCCACACTGCCAAGCAAACGCAGTGAAGACAGACTAAATTTAAAATCCCAGGCTTTAATTAAACATCATCAAATTTCAAATGAGAAATCATGCTGTTCTGTAATTCCAGGTTACGTTAAACAGCCCAAGACAATCCCAGATTGGAAGCCAGCACTGCACGGTAATTACTCTTCCAGAAATACGGCTTGCCTACCCACCCTATTTAGCTTCGATTCTGCTTTCCAAAGCCAGAGAGGCACTTTTCCACACTGGAAATTTACAGCCTTCTTCCCTTGCAAATGTCATTGTTATTTCCCCCCCACTTAGCAATCTTGCCTTTCTTACAGCAAGGTTTTTCAGTACTCTATTCAATTTCACATGTTCCAGGGACAAGTTTCTGTACCCCAGATTTTCCCCACACACTGTGGGTTGGGAGAAGCCTTCACGTTTAAAAGGAAAATTGCCAGTGTGCGACACTTCCGACAGCACCAAAGTTTAAAGATTTCAATTTGTCTATGCTCCATACCACCATGGACGCACAACCGATAACACCGCTGAGAAACGACCTTACAGCCTAAAGCTTGAAAAAACACCCAAAAAGACACAACACCCCCTATGCATCACAACTGATAGTGTCCGATTCCTTTAACCCAACAGCACTATGGTTTGCAAGTGCTTATTAGACTCCAAAGAATCCACAGGAGAGTAAAGCCTGATGAAAGCTCAGCACTTACGTGCCATTTCCTTCACCACCAGGACGTTATTATCCAGCAGGGAACTCACACAGAGTGAAGCAAGAATCCCTGGTCCTCGCTTAGGCTCAAACTCCAGCTTTGCGATTTTCCCCCGAGGATTTTGCATCTCCCCTCCTCTCCACAGAGACCTTGATGCTGAATAAGGCACGAAGCTCACATCGCCTTCTCTCACCGAGACCACTATCTGGTTTCCTCTCTGATAGCTGGATACTTATCTTTGTGAAGCTTAAAGGAACTTAATATTTTATGACTGCTGAGGCTCTGTAAAATCGACCAACAGGTTCATATGTCACAATCCAGGGCCTCAGATACACAGACTGCAGAAAATCCATCATATTTTCTCTCCCACAGATATTCTCGCTCTTTATATGGATGCGAGACCTGTTGTCGCAAAGCAGCTTATTGAGTGAAATGCAGCCCCAGGGGAAAATGCTCTGTGAATTCAGCAGCGTCAAGATTTCACCCAATAACTAACTCACTCTCCGTTTCACAACTAATTCACTATTTTTCCCCTGCTCTGCTACTTTTCCTTTCCAATCTCTGCATTGTCACTAGAGCAACTGCAAATTCTTTCACGGCAAAACCTCCCGAGGCAAATAAGGAGTAATTTCACTAAAATCAGTGGAGCTACCCCAGAGTAAATTTGGCAGTCAGGAGGGGAGAATCAGTTCACTTGCCTTGTATTACTGAGAAACATGATAAACAGTACGGGCTTTTCATGCCTTGCCAAGAAGTGCCTGTCCTGGAGTTTACTGCAATACAAGTTGAAACAGACCCCTGAGGAATACAAAAAATAATGATTGTTTTATCTGGAGCTCCCTGAAAGAGGCGATTCTTTGCTTATGGAGCTATGTGAAGCTTTAAATCCACTCTTGCTTGTATCTCTGTAAAACAGGGGGGGTGGAAAAGCACTGGAAATGAGGGAGTCTGCCCAAGTGCAAAATCAATGGGAGAGAAAACTCAGTGCCCAGGGCTAACAGAAAAAAACAAAAAAAGAGTTAGTGTACTATCTCCACCCACAGAGGAAGACAAGTGCATCTTTGTGCGTGATTAATCACTTTATAAGGCAAAGGATACTGTTGGAGTTTCTGTTTCTGGTTCATGGAGTTGCTGTGGGCTATGATTTTCGCAAGGCCGGAGATCCAGTGGTTGGCATCGTCCTCTGAACTCGCAATGAGGTCCAGGTTTTTCCGCTGGTCTTTGAAAATGATGGAAAAGCAGCGATACTCTGGGACATCCTTGGCGTATTTTTCCATACCTTCTGTTTTATGGCCTGACCTCACATCCCGAATATCTTCAATGGAGACTGTGGAAAGAAAGCAGAGCCTGCTGTCAGCAGGGGTGCAGCCAGCCTTATCTCGACTTGCTGAGGGAGATTAAGAAATTACTCTTTCTCCTTTTCCTGTGACTTCTGGAGGATTCCTTTCCCTTTCCCTTCTTTCCCAAATTTGGGTACTAAAGAAAGTTCAAATGAAAAGCAGCAGAAAGAGCAAGAAATGAAAAAATAATTAAAAATAAAAACCTCTTTCCCCGTGTTCTTTATTTTTCAAAGAAACAGAACATGCATTAGATGCCATACTGCGGTATCACGTTTATGAGACACAAATCACCACCAAGAGTTTGGTTCCAGTCTTTGGGGCATCCCTGATCTGATCTCTGCCCCCATCCGAGAGTGGGGAGCGCGGAGCTGGGCCTGCCCATGGACATCACCTCACAGGAAAATTACAGGAGGAGGGCAGGGACCAAAATAGTCGTTCTTTAGTTTGCAAAAGAGTGAGAAGGCAAAATTTTAAATCCTATATATTCTTCTCAGTCACACTAGCGTGAATTAGTGAGGCAAAGACCAAAGCTTCAGAGCGGTTTGGTGTCACCCGTGCCCCGTCCTTCCCCCTGTCAAGGGGAGACTTGATCCATTGCGCTGTGAAAAAGTAAAACGCTGCTTTCAGGACCATCCTTCCCCATTTCCATCTCTGCCCCTCAGCCAGTAGAAACGAGCCCTGAATTTGCAAATTTGCACCAAATTTGCAAAATGCACACCCAAGGCAATCCAGATGGAGCGGTGCATTCAAGAGACTATGTTATTAAACAAATGTAAATACCTGAGACACCTCTATATTGCCCCTGAGAACATGCAGGTGACCTCAAACTGTGCTGAAATCTCAGCACCCACAATCCCTTTTTGTCTTTCATGGGGCACTTAAAACATCTACAAAGTACTGAGAGTAAAGGGCAGAAACTGCTTAATCACATTTGACTGCTGCTACTTAACAGCAAAGCAGGGATGGAATCGACACACAATAAATGGCAAAAAATGTGTGTAAACAGTGTTGGAGTCCATAACTAATAAAGCCTCATTGCATTTTCTTGGGTGGGAGACAGACCAGTTCACATATTGCAGACATCTACCAACACCATCTCAGGACACACACAGAAAAGGCAACACACTTGAGAGAAATTCAACCATCTACAACAAGCTTGCCAGAAATTTGGAAAAAAAAAAAAAAAATTAACTTCTTTAACTTTCTAAATTAACTTTGAGGCTTAACTTCTTGCCTCAAATTGTAAATTACAGGTAAAAATTATTTCCCCTGTCACAGATGTGCGAGATCGATTTTATTTGTGCTTATCTTGAAGCATCTTTGTTGAAAAGCAGTACATGAGTGTAAAATATCCCCACTGTTTAGCAGAATGGGAGAAACTTGCCTTTAAACACCCATTTTATCTGCTCCTACATTTAAATTGGTGCGATTTCACCATTAAAGTGCCCAGTTCATTCAAAGAAAACACTGGAGAAAAACACAACTCAGCATCCACCCTGCAAGTTTCTACCATGGCTGTCCTGGGATTGTCCAAAATTCATCAGACGCTCATTAGAGTTTGAAAATGCCTTTTTTTTCTTTTTTTTTTTCCTTTTTTCCCAGGGCAGTCAGTCTTCAAAAACCAATGACTTTCCAAACCCAACATTTGACATTTGCTTTAAATTCCTACCACATGTTGAGGTGGTCAAACATCTTCCACTGCAGTTTGCTGGTTTGATTCCTATACAAAAACATACCATGAAGGCCTTCCTGGAGCTGAAAAAGCGCCTCCCTGACAATTACGAGCAATTATCTTTGTGTGGTCTTTTATTATCACTTTGTAAAGGCCAACAGTCGATCAGTCAGAGGGGGGGGAGGAGAAGGTTGGGTTGGGATGGGCTGCTGTGGAATTATATTATCTGGCCAATTACCTTCGAGTGAAAGTTTATAGTTTTGAGTACTAAAACCACCCTTGAAAGAAAAGGGCTGCAATTCCTCTGCAGCTGGGCTGCTAACGGAGAGACTTGCTGTGATTTTCCTACCATCCTTGTTCAGTGAAACAGCCTGAAGTTTAGTTAGGCTCCTTTTAGAGCCAACAAGGATTAAAAGAAGCTTTTGGAACACAAATGCTCTGTCCTATTTAGACAAAAACTTTAGGGTAAGATAATTNTAATTAATAGATGTATTGTAGGTAAGAAACTAATCAATTATAACTAACTTCATCAATTATTTCTTAGTATAGATGTATTGCATGTTAAAAATTTCCAAAAATTGTAATTAATATGTAGTAATTGTGTGAATATAAGCAATGCAAGGGCGTCCAGTTGTTGGAGCACTTATGGAAGATGATCCCCAGTGTTCCCCAGCGCTGATAAAATAAAGAATGCTGCTTAACAGTATAATTGACTCTGCTGTTAAGTTTATTTCTTCGTTTCAATATCCTTAATCCATTACTATTGTGGACTCTCGGCTAGAAAGGAAGTCCAGGCTGAGCATCTCAGATTCAGATGTGCGGCTTGCGGATGGTTGTAGGTGATAAGTAGGTGATTCTGCTCCACTCCCGGTCTCTCTCGGTTATGGCAACGCGAGTGGAAGGATCATCCTGTTGTTCCTCATCACCTGCCAACTGCTCACCACTGCCTGGCTCACAAGAGTTATTGTCCCTTCAGAGTGGCTGGTCTGCTTGTGCAATCAATCCCTCAGCTTTGGGTTGGCAATGACCTAGCGTTTCCAAGACCAGAAAATCTGATGTTAAATATTGGAAATTTAGCATGGATTCTTTGGAAACCATTACCTGGCAAAGTGAATTCACTGGAAAAGAGAGCTGTGTGGGAGGAAAGAACGATTAAAAACCTGTGTCTGGAAGGGCTGCCTTGATCTCTGTGGCGTATGCTGAGATATATGACAGAGGGCACAGAGCTCCTCTATGCAGAAAAGGTACAAGGAAGCCTGAAGAACAGGATCGGTATCTACTGTAGTCACGCAAGAGACAAGGAGAAAAACTATCAATGCGGGAATTGTTAAAAAAGCAGAGTAAGGGGGGACACTTTTTAAAGCTTTCCATGGCTTGGTTGTATGTACTGCTCTCATCTATCAATAAAAAGGCTTAAGCCAAAGGAGTCAGCCCAAGCCATCTGCAAATGTTATCTCTTTTCTGGAAAATCTTAACGCAGTGTGAATACATTATCAGCTGCTCCCGGACAGTGAGCGTACTGTATTAGCAGCCCCAAATTACCTGTGTGCTCAGCTGAGCTATCTGCAAGGAGAAATCAGAAATAACTGCGGGACAGAGACGTTTCAGAGCAGAGGAACTCTTAGAGCAAACACCCATCAATCACGTTTCCCTGCAACCTCCCCGTTCCTTCCCCATCACACCACAGCAGGGAGGCAACCCCGAGCAGAAGGAAATCTGGAAAGTTGGCGTCTGATTCTCCTGAGTGTTGAGGTCTGCTGAGGAGGTGCTTTGTGCGAAGTCCAGAACATGAAGCACATCACAAGGAAGCTCGTGTCCTTCCTGGCCTCCAGACATCGAGCCAAACAAGTTCTGTCCCAGTCATCCTTCGTTCGGCCAGTGCCACAGGAGATGCTTCACTGCTCACATGGACATCCAGCAGTAATTTCACCCGGAGCTGGTGACTTCACTCCTGTCTGAACTAGTCTCAGGGAGATGCGAGGACTTGCTTTTTGATCTTATCTTCAATTTTTATTGCTGGGTCCTGCCCTTGTGCTCCTCCCTTGCTAATTCTCAGCTCAGAACCCATCTCCTCTTCCACCCATGGCATTAGCAGGCAGCCTGTCTGGCAGGCAACCCCTTGAGAGGAGATATTCTGCTTTACAGGAGAAAAAGAGAGAACAGGAGACTGAACCCACATCTCCTGCAAACCACTGAGCATGTGAAGGACGAGGACCAAAAGGTGCTTCTCCTTCCTTGTGCTGATAAACAGAGGAGGGTCAGTGTAAAGACCCTTGGAGCCATTGCCAAAACAGCTTGAGCTAATCATGAGGGGAGGGGGCAGATTTTTCGCTCTGAGGGAAATGCTCCTCAGATCCTTTCCTTATCCTACCTCCCTGTCATTAACAAGTGATCTCTGCAATGTGGCATTCAGTCATGTTTAATTACTCCATCCCACTCTAATTGTCTCAATAAGTCACTTCTGCTTACCGTCAGGAAATGCAGATGAGAAATGTGCTCAGCTGTTAAGAGCTTGCACCGGATTTGCACATGAATGTGACACATCTGCAGAGAGATCAGAGCCTCACCAGCTGCAGCTCGGCCAGGCTGGCTCAGCATCCTGTCACCAACAGATGAAAGAGCTGCTACCTGACCCCAGGACCGCCCTGCCAGGATGGCTGCAGTGAGACGACATGGATTTCACAACACATGGGAGCCCACTGGCACTCGTGGTCCTTCTCTCTTTGGTTTCACCCCAAAAGAAAAGCAGTTTAGTTGATCTCAGTTTCACCAGAGGTGGCTGATGCTGGTGGCCAAACGCAGTTGGGATCAGACCTTCGGAATTAGCAGGAGCTGGAGCGGTGTCAGCTGCCCGGAGCAAGAGCACCAGAGGCTGTCCAGTCCATCACCCTCATCGCCGATGGATGCTTTAACATAAATTATTTAACATAATGATTCAAGGGTGGGTTTAGCACGAGCCCCACTGTGCTGTGCCTCCTCAGCCCTGACCGCATTGCTCTCTCATCTCCCGGTGTGTGAATTAATCCAGGTCCCAGCTGCTGATTCTTCATCCCTTCTCCTCTCCCCCTCCACCAACTCGCTCAGCGCGTTGTTTTAACTTGAGATCTGCACAGCAGCCTGCCCTCCTTGCTGGTGTGTGTCACCAGTGATATAATGCACATGTGATTTTACAGGTTGTTTGGAAATACCTTTTAATAGAAGATCTTTACCTGGTCTTTCTGTCTACCCATCACAACTTGGGGCATTGATGTAAACAGAGTGATCTCTATTTGCGTTCCTTCCACACGTCACAACCAGGGCCCTGCAAACTATTTCTGCAATGAGTTCCTACTTATCCTGCTGTTACAGTTCTGCTAAATTTGGATCTAAGGCTCTCAACACTTCTGCCTTTGCATTTAACATATGCGATGGAGAATAAGGTCAATATTTGTCAGCACGCTGCCTGTGATGAAAACTGTCCCAGCAGCGCACGCAGTGCCCTGATTCGAAGTCTAATCGAAAAACCAGGCAGCTCGGCATTCGAAACGACTTGTTTTATGGGTTGAGTGATTTTGATAAAAACTAATGAGACCCACAGACAGACGGGTTTGTTTTCACAGCTGACGGCCGCCTTGTATAACACATTCACATCAGCAAATATATTTCCAGGGACAAATACGTGCCTGACTGTGAAGCGATGATTCCTAAAGAAACTGCCTAACCAGCTCCAGGAGGAAGACGTCGGTGCCTGCTGTGTGTGTATTGGTTCCCGAGAGTTTCTGTTGACTTCAGGCATTTATCAGGAACAATTTAAAGTTTATTATGTCCTTTCTGTCCTTCCACAAGCAAGTTCAGGGCATTAGTTCAACAGAGACAATTGTGCATTCTTCCACAAAAATGGTATGGCATGTTCATCGCATGGCATTTTAAAGGCGATCCTAAATGTCACAGGAACTCAAAAATGAAGGAAAACGTTCTCTGCTGAACACTGGTAGTAGGCTATGAACACAAAGCTTTTGTACTACGTTTAAACCATGCAAAAATATCCTATTGTTGGGCTGGAAGTCAGAGCAACTGGAAAATAATTTTGTGCATTTTTAACAGTAAGGATAATTAATCATTAGATCAAAAGACTGATTTCACTACTCTAAATAATAATAATACAATCATCACTTGCAACATTCCCTTGTGCAACTGCATTTAGCTCACCTCTGTCAATTGCTCCCAAAAAGGATTCGTTTAACCAAAATACAAGAAGGGAAAAAAAAAAAAGGACATATTTAAGTACAGCTTTTGGCCAGAAATCGAAATATTTCATCCCAAACTCCTAAACTTCTTTCTCGAGGACACAGTTAGTGACTCATAGACACACCCCCAGTGAGTCACCCTTGGTGCAGCGTTGGAAGCTCAGTCAGGGATGTCATGGGAAATGTCACCTCGAGCCTCCTGCAGAAAGCACCAGCTTCTCTGGGGTTCCACCGTAGCACCTCTAAATCTGAACAACTCACTCAGACTTTTCCTTCTGGTTTTGAATATTCTGTTTCTCCACCAATTGCTCAAAAGGATGTTTCACTGGAAAGTTTCCAAGCATCTTGACAAATCCCCAAGTTCAGAAAGTTTTAAAAGGATTGAGCCTGGCTTAAGTGAGTTCATGCTAGTGATTTCAGCTGGTTTGAGAAAACACTTTCAAAAAATCGATTTCACTGAAAGCAGCACATGCCTTTTTGTTCTTTTTTTTTCATGTAGATGAGACCTGATATTTGACCACAGCTAAACAAGACAGCGTTACTGACAGGGTGCAGCTCTTTGAACACAAGTCCCTGCGCCTCCTTTGGTTCCCCTGCCTCCCACCATAGTGATGCTCAGGAGTGAACTGGCTCTGACAGAACCAGCTCTTTACCAGCCCCCTTGTACAAAGCTTTTCTTTGCCCCAAAACTGTTAATCCTGCCACTTGAACCCTGTTGTCTCAGTCCCAGAGAGAAAGGTGTCCCATGTCTAAAAGCCTCATGGGCCAAAGCAGCATCCACCCTGTCTCTGGGTCTGCAGAATATTTAATATAACAGAGAGCAGCAGTGTGTTTATGGGCCAGGTATGCATCTCGGACACAGGATGGAGGAGGTTATGGGGGAAAATAGATTTTTAAAGGTGCTTTTGTGCAGCCTTTCATGTCCAGAACTCTTGTGTTTCTGTGGGAGTCAACCAGAGAGCACAGGGCATTACATGTTTGTTGGAAAACTGTGTAAGATGCTTCAAGGGCTTCTGGAAAAAAAGCTGTTCCCTTGGGCCTAAATGGAACATACTGAAAATAATGGATAATAATTATGGATAATAATTATGGATAATATGGAAAAGATGGATTATGTTCTACCTGTGTAGAAACCAATGGCAGCCTATCCCCTAAAAAGTCCTGTGGGTAACGCAGCTGTAAAGACAGCATCCAATCTAAACTTCCAGTTGTTTAAAATAAAGACAACAGAGGAAGGTACTGCTTGTACCCCTTGTATCAGATCCAGGCAACATCTGTGCCTGTGACAACCCTGATATGGTGGGTTTTTTTCAACTTCAAGCATCTGAGGTTCTTCTTTCCAACCTTGTCAGTCTCCATTTTTATCTACTAGACACCACCACACAATGGTTTACGAATAGTTTTTCTGCATGATTATAAGAACAGTAATAGGAATAACAGGAAACTGTCCAAACAAAAACACAACCCTTACCCTACCCAGACTTTGCTCCTCTGAGGTGCCTCCATCTGCTTGCTCTCACCAGTGCTGCAGATAAGATTAGACCTGCTGCTAAAACCTCCCAGTTTCCATTCTGCTCATTCTTTTTCCTTCCTAAAAAAGGTGGCTTATCTGCAATTTTAGAAAGGTTTTGTGCTGGAAGGCAAAGTTACTGTCTGTTAACAAGGAAGAGTGACCCTCTGGAGAGACTTGCCTTGAAGTCCCTGATTTTGAGTATCAAATCATGACCCTGCACTCTTCCTCTGCTTTTTGACCGCCTACACACACCAGACCAAACAAGAAGGCAGTTGTAGTGCTAGAGCCCAACAAATAATGCTATCCGGGGGTAAACTTCTCTATAGAATCGTAGAATCATTTGCCCCTCTGTTCTGGTGAGCCCCCTCTGCAGTGCTGGTCCAGCTCTGGTTCCTCAGCACAGGACACACATGGACCTGTTGGAGAGGGGCAGAGGAGCCACAGAAATGATCCGAGGCTGGAACAGCTCTGCTGGGAGGACAGGCTGAGAGAGCTGGGTGTTCAGCTGGAGAAGAGAAGCTCTGGGGAGACCTTGTTGTGGCCTTTCAGTGCTTAAAAGGGGCCGATAAGAAAGATGGGGACAGACTTTTTAGCAGGGCCTGTTGCAACAGGACAAGGGGTGATGGTTTTAAACTGAAGGAGGGGAGATTCAGGACAGACATGAAGAAGAAATTTTTGACACTGAAGGTGGTGAGAGCCTGGCCCAGGTTGGGCAGAGAGGTGGTGGCTGAACCATCCCTGGAGACATCCCAGGCCAGGCTGGACGGGGCTCTGAGCAACCTGAGCTGGTGAAGATGTCCCTGCTCATGGCAGGGGTGGCACTGGATGAGCTTGGAAGGTCCTTTCCAACCCAAACTATACTGTGATTCTATGAAAAGCGGTGGCTTGCATGTCCAAAGGTTCAAAGGCCTGATCCCAAACCCTTTAAGCCTGACAGTACTTTTAAGCATCTAATTTTGGCATACAATGACAAGGAACTTTTTGACCTTTAAAGGTCCCTTCCAACCCAAACTATTCTATGATTCTGTGACTGGGCAAGCACCAGTCCAGTATTCATCTCTCTTGTTGACTTCCAGGTTCAGGTGCATCCAGAGCACCCATTGAAAGCAGCCCCCAGGTGTCCCTCCAACCCTCCCAAAAACTTGCACCACAACTGCAGGCTCCTGCATCCACCCGGGTGTAGGGGTGCAAAGCCAGACTAGCCAGAGCCCTGCCAGAACTTGCTTTTTCAGAGCAGCAAGGACAAGCTCTGCCTCAGCTGCTTTGTCACCCTTCCTGCTATCCTGATGACAATAAAAAGAGATCTTTCTTTGGGGACAGGTGTGCATGCATGGAGGTGTTATGGAGCAGATGTATGGGTTGGTCAGCAATATTAATCCATCTTCACTTTGCACTGAGGACACTCCCAGGGCACAGCAAGTTCTCCTTCCCGCAGCGGCACTGTCTGCATCTCCAGCAGTGTGGCAACATTGGTTGCTCCCAATTAGCAAAGTGTCCACACCCACACACTGCCAGCCTGTGCCCAACATCCAGCTCAAGGGATCTGGTCTTGCTGCTGGGCTTTTTTTGCAGGTCAGGATCTAAAAAAGCTGCAGTTGTGCCAGCTCTCCATGCCATGGCCTCAGTGCTGGAGGCAGTGGGTTCACTTCTTCAAGCAGATGTCAAGGTCCCTAGAGCCACAGCACAAGGACCCCCTCCCTTTTACTTCAGAGGACTGTGTCAGGTCAGGACTGTAGCTGGAAGTGCCCTCTACCCCCGTAATTTGGAAACCGCTAGCTCAGAGCACAGGAAGGAAAGCTCTGAAAGTCATTTTTCTCAACTCACATCCTTATTTCTTTTATAGTAAGACATTATCCGGGAAAGGCCTTTACTTTTGTATGGGACAGAGCTCAACAGAGCAGGGGTTCCTAGGGAGCAAACACTCACTAATGTCTCTGCACTTGTTGTTATCATGGTTATTGCATCGGGACCCAAACAGCCCAGCTGAGCCCTGTCACACTGGGCACGCAACCACACACCCAGGGACAGCCTCTAATCCAAAGCCTGTTATAGTCAGAGAGAGGAGGAGGAAGGAAATGTGTGGGGAAGGATGCACAGAGAAATTAAATGAGCTGCCCAAAGCCATGTGAGAAGGGTACGGCGGTCAGGGTTATAAAACAAACATATTTTGCCCTGCTACCTCAGTCCTCCTACTGAAAATCTTATCACTCCCTGTGGGAGGGGGGTAATTTGGAAGACCCACCCTTCATTTAGTTAATTGTGACTGTTACCAAAAAAAAATTGCGTAAATAACACATGCAGTATGTTGTACATTTCGACATGCCGTAAAATATATTCCACACAATCCATTTACCTCCTGGCTTTACAAGAATCTGGTGATTTATTACAGAAAAATACGTCAGAAAAACATGGAACGAGAAGAGAAAACAGAAAAAAACAAATATACACTCTCCCCTCTCCCTTATCCCATTTTGACTGCACAGTTGGGCTCCCGGTCACAACTACAGCCCCAAGCTGGGTGATAGAATCATAGTATCATTTTTGGTGGAAGAGACCCTCAAAATCATGGAGTCGAATCATTAACCCAACACTGACACTAAACCGTGTCCCTAAGAACCTCATCTACACGTCTTTTAAACCCCTCCAGGGATGGTGACTCCACCACTGCCCTGGGCAGCCTGTTCCAATGCCCAACAATCCTTTCCGTGAAGAAATTTTTCCTAATATACAAAATATCCTAAACCTCCCCCAGTGCAACTCGAGGCCATTTCCTCTCATCCTATCACTTGTTCCTTGGGAGCAGAGCCCAACCCCCTCCATGCTCCAAGCTCCTTTCAGGCAGTTCAGAGATCAGAAGGTCTCCCCTCAGCTCCTGTTCTCCAGCTGAACGCCCCAGCTCCCTCAGCCGCTCCTCTGGCACAGAACAGTTTTCCCTGTGCCCATACAAAGGTGAGTGTCATATCAGGACTTTTTACAATGGGGCAGATTCTGAGTTGCCTTGGATCTCCACATCTCTGTGGTTCCCTCGTGAGGCTCCAATTCCAGATGCTGCAGCCAGACACGAGGTGTCCTGGCAGAGCCCAGACCAGCAGCCCAGGTTCACCATACCACACCACAGAAGCTCAAGCCGTGTCTCACACCAAAAATTAGGGCTCAACCACCTGAATAACCTGAACTCTTGTTTTGGGGAGGAAACAAGCCAGGCAGGGCTGCTGAGTCCAGCACAGCCCACCCCACAACAATTTTAAGTGGTAGTTCCAGAGCTTGGGAAATGTGGCCATTCTCGACTTGGCAGATTCCTCTCAGCTGTCTCCAGAGCTGACAGCATCACTCAGTTTGTGTGTTACAGGTGGGAAGGATCTCATCTCATTGCTCCAAGTCCTTCCTCCACACAGCAAGTACAACAGTCCTGGTTCACCCCAAGGACCTCTCCCCACCATGCCCCACGCCTGAGATGAAGCAAACTTTACTTACAGATCTGTGACTCTGGAGACCTCAGCACCTTCTTTGATTCCTGCCATATGGTTTTGCAGTCCTCCTGGAGCTTATAAAACCGCTCTTTTCTCCAAGAACTCGACTTCACTTTTAGCAGCTGGCTGCCTTTCAGGAGGAACTTCAGATCCTTGTCATCCTTCAGGCCTGTGGAGAAACAGTCGTGGTAATATTGTAAGAGTCAAGTCAATGAAGCTTAGGACGTACACAGGTAAGTTTGGTTACAGGCAGCATCACATCAATAAGGTAGCAGTAAGGTAGCAACCATGCCCTCTTCATTCCCCAGCTAGTATCTGAGAGGACTTTTATCTTTCTTGCCCTACTAGGCCACCACAAGGTCAAGTAATAATAACCAGAGCTTCTGGTTCCAGGAACTTCAGATTTCATATCTTAGGCTAGATTCAGGGAGGTACTTAGGCATCTAGAGAGGTAACAGGCATCTGCTGAGACTTTGAAAGCATAGACTTGGCAATTCTACATGGTTCTGAATGTCTCAGCAGTATGTGACTTCCACATACCTAAATACCTTGGAGAATCTGTCCCTCGAACCAACCATTAATTACAGATCTGCAGAGTGTGGGCTGGGGAGGATGGGAGCATGAAACACGAGAAACACATCCTGGGCTTACTGTAATAGGCACCTTGCACCTCTCCGACATTGCGTGAAAGGCTGGTTCGAAGGTGGTGAAACAGCATTTACCTCTGTAACACTGACCAAGCATATCCCAACTCAATGGGATTTTTGCTTACCTTGTTTTGACAATGCAGGTCACCACTTGGCCACTTGCAGCCACCTGACACTCACATCATGGGAAATTTCCCACTGCTACGTGAACATAATGCAGGGTCTCAAAATGTAGAAATCCAAGTTAACTGATTTATGCAACAACATTTACATTGCCCTGTGGCATTGCCCTGTGACATTTGGTTTGTTCTTCTCTGGAAGACACAGCTGCCTTGAATAGTTGTTTTTTAAACAGGGCAAGGCAATAAACTACCAAACATCACTTCAGGCCTGGTTGTAAAACAAAACCCAGCATGAGATCCAAGTGGCCAAAACCTCAGACTCTTGACAATTCGTACAGGAAACTGAAGTGCCAGGTGCTGCAGACCACCGAGGTGGGTCATGGTGGCACCAGCAAAAAGCAGCACCATGGGTTTGTAGCTGGGACACGTTGGCCTAAAAAGGGCATTTTATGTTGCCAAAGGAAGCCTGAGATCTCCATCAGGGATAAATATTAGGGGTGTCCACTGTCCAGTCAGTGAGCTGCTCACATCCAGAGTTGAAAGTGCCCCAGTGGGACCTGGAGATCCTGAAAAGGTGGCTGTGGCCTCTCTCTTTCCTCTGTGTTCAATTAGCTATCTTGTTAATTGTCTTCCCATGCTACAGCATCCCCTGGGCCTCTCAGCTCATATCTGGTCTGCAGGTTCCAAAGAGGAGAACGTGAGTGCTTCTTCCTCTGGAAACCTCAGAAAGAAACTCATGGAGAGAAGGAAAAGAAAATCTCCTGCAAAGCACAGGAGGGTTGAATACTGACCCCAGCTATGGGATCTGGGACACCCTCCTGGGTTTGCTGAGGGTCAAGGGTTGGCAAGATGCCCGATCGTGCAGAGGAAGGACAGACACCACAATAGCTTCACAGATCTTTGGTCTTCCGAGTTGTGGTGTTGAGGCTTCCCCTCCGAGGCAAAGGTCTTCCAAGTACAGAGAAGATACCACGGACTTCGGCCTCAGTAATATCGTTGTGGTACTTCTCAGGGTTTCCAGAGAGGAAATAAACTTGTTCCTTCTCCCTATTCACCCACAAGATTTCTGGTCTGGCTCCCAGCCTTATTCTTTGTTTTTCTTCAGATCCCAACCATGTGAGGCATCGTTACTGGACTAAGAGGAAGACATGCCATCCTCAGGTGGTTTGAGGAGGGGAGCAGGAAAACCCTCAATTCCTTTGGGTGCCTGCATGCACAAGCATGTAAATGAGAAATCCCAATTAACAGTGGCATGTTTTGTTACACAGACACCATCTGCACCACACGTCAAGTGTCATACTACCCAGACATCCCAAAGGGCCACACCGATACAACACAGGCAAATCTGGGTGGGCACAGGCAGTGGTCGAGGGCAGATTCCTCTCCTGCAGGCCCGATGCACACGTCAGACACAAGCTGGAGCTCAGAGCCCTTCAACCTGCTCACCAGCACAGCCCAGTCAGTGCGTTACAGAACCATGGCTGGGGTTGGAAGGGATCTCTGGAGAGCATCCAGTCCAACCCACCTGCTAAAGCAGGTTCACCAGAACAGATCACACAGGAATGCATCCGCATGGGTTAGTGTGGGTCAAAACTTCCTCTTCAGAGGATCTAACTCTGGGTTGGGTGAAGCCCTCCCACTCACCCTTGGCCACCGCGCCTGAGGACCAGGCCTGGTTAAATGACTTAGCAAAGGAGGCCACTGCACTTTGCAAGAGTGGGAGGGAAAGATGGACAGTGCACGGTGAAAGCATGGAAAAGATCAAAGATGGTGTGGGGAGTGAGTCAGAGGACAGCGAGAGAAGCCAGGGAGGGGATGGAGACAAGCTTGGCTCTAGAAGACAGCACGTTTGGGCAGAAAAGGGCAAGAGGGCTAATCATGGGTGTTTAACAGCTCCACCATTCCTTTGATGTGGGAGGCCTTCCAGATAGAGAGCGGCCACCTCTGCTGCTCATGTTCTCAAGCGCTGATTGAACAACCCAATGGTGGGACTGGGGAAAGGAAGAACATCCCCTTAACCGAGTGGGCACAGCAGGTTCACAGCCTGCTCTCTGTCTGTCCAGCAGCAGTTCAAGCTCAGACAGCTAAACTGGGCATTAAAGATGGCCAGAGTTTTGGGCCCTGTCAACTATGTCCCACCCAAGCACTGACACAGACTCTTTAAATGACCTTGGGTGAGTCACTTGGCTTCTCTGTTCCTATCTACAAAACACTTGCCAGAGATGGAGCAGAAGACACTCCGATCTGCTGATGCACGAACCACAAACACGCTCCTGATGTGCCAGTGGGACATTACTCCCAGTTGGTCATTTCAGCTGCTTTCCAAAAAAAACCAACAAACACCACCTTTTTGCAGCAAAAACCTCACCAGGTTTTATGCCTGAACCAGCTCCTGAGGATTTCCATCTAACAATCCCATAGAGCTGAGGAGGTTTGTGGTCCAGAACTCCATCTCACAGCAATGGAAACTTGCATGAAACAAAGCAGAGGCATCATACATGCACAGCATTTAAAAATTTAAAAACACTGTGCAGCAGGACAAGGATATTGGTTTCCAACTATCTAACAACACCAGGCATGAGAAGCACAATCACCACACTGAAATAGATGTTCAAGTCCTGCCTGAAACATGCGGCAGGACTGTGTCTTGCTCAGCATCCTCTCTGAAATACCAAACACACACTCAGCATGCAAAATTGCAGAGTGCGATTCAAGGGTCAGCCTCCTCTCCTCGCAAAATATCAATTGCACATTTTCTAAACAGAATATATATTTAATGTGCAGCAAAGCTCAGAGTTAAAATCGTATCTGGAAAAGGGAGAAACGCCTCAAGCACACACAGCACTGCAATAACCATGAAGTTAATATACTGCGCTATGAAGCTTTATACACTGAGAGATCAGAAATGTTAACCTTTGTATTATCTGCCTCAGGTTTACAGCAAGCAGGAAAGACAATAAAACAACGATTGTCACGGTGAGACGCTAGGCTCTGAGTTCACTAAGGAGATAGTTAGGATGGTGTCTATAGCAGACAGTGATAATCCATATTTCTGCATTGCTCACTCGTAAATCTGCTAATTTGATATAAACACATTAATTACAACTGCTGTAAAATAAGCCTCCTCCTGCCTGCTCTCCCTCTCCTACCTGGTTCGAGACCAGACATAACTCAGGTTTGCCAGTTTAAAAGGGTAGAAAGCCTTTCTGACAAAATCCAAAGAATTTGCGTGGGTTAAACGGTGATTTTCCATTTCCACCTGCCCTCTACAGCCACAGAAATCAAGGGACTCGCATCCATTTGGGCTGTTTCTCCAGAGAGCAGGAACCAGCAATGAGTTCATAGCCAGACACAGAAGTTATGAAACTCCCTGGGTTTCCTGTTTCTATTCATCTGGTGACTGCAAACCTCTGCGTGGCTCCTCGGGCTCTAATAGCAACCGGCACGACACCGCTGAAAGTCCTAAAATCAGGCAGGAAACGGGCACTGCCTTCCCCAAACACCCTCAGCCACAGCTCAGAAAGCCCAAACGAGACATTTGGAAACCCACCCTTTGCCAAACAAGTCCCACTTGCTTTGATGCCTCAAACGAAGAGGTTTTACACATCTGGCGGGTGGTTACAGACAAGGGAAAGGAAAAGAAACCTCTAGGAGTTTAAAAATAACCTTGAGGGTGGAGCGCTGCCTCTGCGCAGGGAGAAAAAAGAGGCAGAAACGAAGTGGCTGCCGGCGTGTGGAAGCACCCAGGGTCTGGCCAACGTGCCCCTTACCCAGCCTGATGCCGTTCAACGCGGCCACTCGACGGCTCTGCTCCCGCAGGATGTTTTCCTGGGACGCGCTGCGCTTGGGCTGCCTACAGAAGCACTGCATGATCCAGCGCGGAGCTCGGGGACAGACGGCGGGTGTCGGGGAGGATGGGGGGCCACGCCGCCCCGGCGGGGAGCCCTGCTCATCCAGGAGCCTCCGGCGTTGAGCGGTGTCCAACGGGGGCTCCGAGGAAGGAGCGGAGGCAGCGGGAGAGGAGGACGCGGGCAGGGGAGGGCAGAGTCCAGCTGGGGGTGGAACCGTGCGGCGTTCTCTCCTCCTCGCTTCGCTCACCAGCTGCACACGCTGGATGCAAAAGTTATACTGAGGCAGCTGCCCAGGTAGAAGGAACGAGTTTTCCTACAGTCATACGCCAGTGGGGTTTGATGCATCATTTCCAGGGGCTGGAGGAATCCCAAGTATTGTTTGAGGCTCCTAATCAGTGCCGAGGGCTCGTCAGCTCAGCCTGTGCACCAATGCCTGGATCAGAGAGAGCGTGGCTCCTCCCTGCTGTGCTGAGCTCTTCTGCTCCCACCAACAGGCAGCGAAGAGGAAACTAAAAACACCTTTTAGCCAGGGCAAACATAGCCCAAAAGCAGCTTGGAAACTGTGTTTTAATGCTCTTTTTTTTTTTTTCCACCTAGAGAAGAGCATTTTCCAAAGACTCTGGAGTGTCTTCTCTGCCACTGATTTCCTGCATGACTTGGGTGAGTCACTTAGCCTGCGTTTCTGCATAGCTCTGGGTTTATTACTGTAAATTTACCCTGTGATCTGGTACAGGGATAAGCCCCCACCAGTGTTTAAACAAGTCACTGATTACACGGAATCAGAGAATAATTCAGATTGGAAAAGACCTCTGGAGATCTCTAGTTCAACCACCTACTCACTCGAAGTCAGGTCACGTTCAAAGGTAGCTGAGGTTGCTCACAGCCTCATCCAGGTGAGTTTTGGATATCTCTAAGACAGAGACTCCACAGCCAAGCTAGATCCTTGTTCAAGAGCTTAGGTGTCCTTAGTGAAGAATTTTTTTCGTGATGACCAATATAGATTTTCTTTGCTGAAACTCATGACCATTGCCTGCTGTCCTGGCCATGGCTGGGACTAAAATCCATCTCTTTCCTCGCCGTGACCCCTTCTGCAGTGCAACACAGCAGCTCTACTTATAAAGCTCTTCCATCCCAGGTGAGTTTACAGACCTTGTTACCATCTTCTCTTTCTTTTTGTGCATTTTGGAGGAAGCCCTCCCAGCACTCAGGGATAAACATAGAGGACTGGGTTATTTGACCAGCATGAGGACACGATCAGAATAATTAATTGCTGCCGTATGTTGCATGTAAGAAACTCCCTGGAGGCAAAGCAGAGCCATTGAACAGCGGTACAACTAATAACGCCTTATTTACACATAGCGACTACACATCACAGCTAAAGAGGAGAATAAAGGCATTTTCTGGATGGGAAATTGCTGAACCTGTCTGTAGGCATTTGAGGAAACACCTCCAGCCTTTTCTGAGCCCCCTGCACATACAGGGGCTGGATGTCAGATCCATAATCTCTGTAGCCCTCCCCGGGAGCTGGGGGCTTTGCTTCCCCCTGGCTACGAGGTGGGCACCATGATTTAATGGCTCAATGATATGTATTATCTAGCAATTTCTGAGCACTTCCAGTATTTCACATCGTACTGGAGAGGACTGATCTATTTAAAGAAGTGTGGAAGAGAGTGGTCCCCCATACTTAGCAAAACATTTCTGTGCACCAGCTCTCCTGTCCAGCAGCAGCCACAGTTCCATAGGGATTGATTTGGGAGCACACAGAGCCCCTCTGCTTCATTTTCTCATTAATTCCTAATAAGCAATGCCAGTGACAGCACTGCTCAGAGCTTTCCAGACACTCAGAGAACATTTTACTGTACTTATCCCTGAAGTTTGCACACACACAAAGCACAGGAACGGCATTCACAAAGTTGAGGTACTTCTGCAGAACAGCAATGTGTGAGTTTTGCTATTGTGAGGGCTGCAGAGATGCAGGGCAGTTTAAATCAGTCTGTTTTTAAAACAGATACGAGATCACCGGGCCAGAAATGCCGTGCTTTGGGAAACAACAGATCTGGATGTATTGTGGTCTTGAGGTCATTTAAACGCAACGCCACATGTCGTAGACAAAGCCTGATGGGTAAGCGTGACACTGTGGGTTACATGGCACTGCTCGTTGATGTTACATGATGCTGCGTCACGCTCCGGTGCTGGAGGAAATGATTCCTGCAAATGGCCTAGGGACAAATTCTCCAACCTTTATTCACCACAGGTAACACCTGACTGGAGCCTGAGAACACTCAAGGATGCAATTTTGCCCATATGACCAATCCCACCGAAATCAATGGCACTAGTCACATGGGTGAAGTTATTCATGTCCCCATGCCTGGAACCAAGGCTGTGCTAATCATCTTATCGATTCCAGCTGGATTACTCAGGGAGCGAATGGAAATCAATGTGAATGAGGATGTCAGAACGTGGTCCCAAAGTCAGCAAAGTGCTTTAATATCCAGGAAACAGGCACTTGAGATAGAAAGGCTGGAGAGGCTGGTAGGAAACGGGCTATGTGAGAAAACTATGAATGCACAGGCTGCTATCCAGACAATTTTCCAAAATTAATTAACCTCCATCACATCCTTATACGAAGGAGCTAAAGAAGCTCTGTTACCACTTCACAGAGGAAGAAGCAGGTTGGTTTTGAGCTCTTTGGGGCTGGACCTGGTCTCTCCCCAACACCACAACAAAAGCAGTGCAGCCCTAGTGCTGATCAGTCTATTCACACCACGCTGACACAAAAGAGAAGACAGCCAGCTGCTGGTTTGCCCAGACTTGTGACAATTTAGGCCTGGAATGAAAATACCTGTGCTGGTGATGGCCTCACCACTTCCCCATTGCATCATGCACGTGATGTAAGTTACTCTATTATAACTAGTAATGCCTGTGGCAGGTACATGGCATATAACACATGTAATTTTATGAGATTTTCCCACTAAGGAGGCCAAAGGTTGTGCCTCGCTCTGCATTTGTTACCCAGAAGAAAAAATTAGCTCTATTTTACATGATGCCGTTCTTTGAAGGAACACTGTGATTTCACCTTCCCTTCCAGGCTCCCTCACAGGGAAATTCAATAGAACTATTTTAACAAAAGTAATAGCACGATCAAAGTATCACTGCTCATTAATGAACAACAATGTCTATCCCTACGTATTCCTCGTCCTCCACAAGCACAAGACCAAATCCAGGTTAACATAGAATCTATGAGTTTAGCTCAGCTGTTCTGTAGTAACGCAACAACCTTCCGTCGCTTGTTAAGGTGATGGAGCACTCAGAAACTGAAGCTTCTGATGGTAAATAACGTTTTGAGGAATACTTTTGCACACCTAGTATGAGGAATCTTGTCAGTGCAGCGGCTGCTTGGAAATGAGCACAACCAGCTGCAGCGCTGGGCAGTGGCAGCTGCTCGGAAAAGCAGAAAACCTGTCAAGCGACAAGGATTTAGTTGGTTTCTCCAGAGCTTTTGCAAATCACTGGTGTCACCTGTGACGTGCCTCTGCAGAGCCCCCTTTTGTCATCTGTCATCACCCTGTGGTTATATCCAACCCAGCTTTTACATCAGTTCTTTAACAGCGGTTTGCCTGGGATCACTGTGGTCCCAGCAATAGCAAGTTGTCTTCCAGCTGAGACCCTGCCAGGAGGACAAGGCCAGTAAGATTCCTTCCACATCTGCAGGGTCCCACCTGCCTGTTTTTTCTCTCTGGAGTCCACTCTTCATTCACGCCCCCTCATATCCCATTCACAGATACCCCACTCTTTGCTACCTGCAGGACACCACCTGCTGCTCTCAGCTTTATTCTCCCTCGTCACACCGCACACCATCTGAAGACCAGGCCTCGCTGCTGGCACAGCAGAGCTTGGGAACACCCAGGTCCTCACCACCACCAAGAAATGCCAGTGGCTCCTCTACACCAGCATTTGCCTTTTTGCACCTTCCGGTGGAGGAGAGACCAGGGAGCGGGTGCTGAGACCATAAGTACCATAGAATCATAGAATAGTTTGGTTGGGAAGGGACCTCCAAAGCTCATCCTGTGCCACCCCTGCCATGAGCAGGGACATCTTCACCAGCTCAGGTTGCTCAGAGCCCCGTCCAGCCTGGCCTGAGATGTCTCCAGGGATGGTTCAGCCACCACCTCTCTGCCCAACCTGGGCCAGGGTTTCACCACCTTCAGCATTAAAAATTTCTTCCTCATGTCTGGCCTGAATCTCCCCTCCTTTGGTTTAAAACCATCACCCCTTGTCCTGCCACAACAGGCCCTGCTAAAAAGTCTGTCCCCATCTTTCTTACAGGCCACTTTTAAGGATGGAAAGGCCACAATAAGGTGTCCCTGGAGCCTTCTCTTCTCCAGGACAAACACCCCTATCAGTGCCTCTCTGGCCCAAGATGCTGCTGCTTGTTGACAGCGGGTGCATCTTTGGTGCATGTGGTATGTACCAAGTTCCACCTTGTGGTGACACTGAGAACGAGCTTCTCCACAAAACCTGTGGCAGCATCAGCAAAGCTCCTTCTCTTCCTTATACTGTCTTGTCTTGCCCATCCTACTTTGCTTCCAGGGTGCTTGAGAGGTCCTGCTGAACTGGAGAAGGGTGACCTTAAAGTTTCATATAGGAGGAGTTCTCCACAAGTTTCACGTTGTGGCTGTCCTTCAAATCACTGCCTAAAGCCTCACTGCTGACGAGAAGCCGTGTGATTAACAGGTTTCTGGTGCACTGAGATCAGCGCTGTCACCCTGCCCAATATTTCACAGCTCCACTTTCTCCCTGTATCCTTTGGCTGTCTTGCCTTGTCTACAACATCTCTGGGAGGAGAATGGTTCCTTCTCCAGCCCTGTTCTGATCCATTCACACAGCCCAGCTATCTTTCCCCAAAACAGGCTGGCCGTATCCAGATCGCCCACTAGGAAGGTCTGCAGCCATCATGCCATGTGCTAGCTTGCTGTGGATCAAAACCGTGGATGTTAGGAAAAGATTCTTCACTGAGAGGGTGGCTGGTCACTGCAACAGGGTCCTCAGGGAAGTGGTCACAGTGCCAAGCCTGATAGAGTTCGAGAAATGTCTGATGCTGCTCTTAATCACATGGTTTAGCTTTAGGTAGTCCTGCAAGGAGCAGGGAGCTGGACTCAATGATCCTTATGGGTCCTTCCAACTTAAGGCGTTCTGTGATTTTATGCTGGGGAGTGCACTGGCAGCTAAATGGTGCACAGCGCTGGTACTGGTTTCATAGAATCACAGAATGTCCTGAGTTGGAAGGGACCCACAAGGATCGTGGAGTCCAGCTCCTGTTCCTGCACAGCACAACCCCACAGGTCACACCGTGTGTCTGAGGACCTTGTCCAGTCTCTTCTTGAACACTGTCAGGTTGGGGCCGTGACCCCTCCCTGGGGAGCCTGTTCCAGTGTCCAGCACCCTCTAGGTGAAGAACCTTTTCCTAAAGTCCAACCTAAACCTCCCCGGGCACATCTTCCTTTTATATAGGCAAAGCCAGGCTGCCCACTCAGACATCTCACAAACAGTTCAAATTGTGACCTTTATTCATGAAAATCTTCATAAATCTTTCTGCCAGTCTGGGTCACTCGAAGGGAGCTGGGATCCAAGCACGGCACTGGCTGTGACCCAGCAAAAGCTACTGCCCTGAGCTCTTGATGAAATCCAGGTAAAACACCCAACGTTCACTGCACTCGGGAACTCAAAACCAGACTGAAGGTTTGGTTCGGTCCTTCCACTGGCACATATGGATATTTGGCTGCAGAGTGAGAGGCACTAAAACAAACACGGACTTCCAGTAAATCACAGCTCTTCCAGTAATTGGTGTGAAAAGAGTGAGGAGAAAGTAATTAAAAAGAAGGATATCAACATGATGGACGGGACCAGCACCAACAGTCAGGAGCACTCACGCAGCTTAGTTACCTAATTCCCAAGTCATGTTTTTAGGAACATGCTGATGAAGATGTTCTCTTCATAAAACCAAAGTCAGTTGTAGGTGGGTCCCACCTATTTTTTTGGGTTTTTTTAACAGCCACTTAACAGCTTTTCTCCACATCTTCTTCAGGAGCTGAAATTTCTTGCACAGAAGAAATGCAGGTTGCTCTCAGCATTCCATAGCAGGGCAAAATTTGTGCAATAGTTAAATTGCACAATTGAATTACGCAAAACTAGGGGAAAAATCCTTTTTTTTTTTTTTCCTAAGTGATATATCTGGGATGTCAGCACTCCGTAACTTTAGCCAAAAACAGCCAACGAGACTCCTTGTGTCATATCTCAACACAGCCCTTTAAAAGGTGCCCATGTGAGGGGCAGCCTGAGATGTGAGAATTTCCCCACCCACGTTGTCTAAACTGGGTCATTTAAGGTGCGGGTGCATCTCAATTTAGAAGAAACTGTGGCAAAATCTTCTCTACCTGCACAAAGAAAAAGAGAAACCTTCATGTTTGACCAAGGCCCATTCTGGTGGGCTTGACAGAGTAACGACTGAGACCCAGCACCTATGGTAAGGCCTTAGGAGACACGTGGGCTGGGCGGTGAGTTTTGCAATATTTAGATATTTACAGCGCACTGAACAAGGGGCCAGGAGAAGACAGAGCACAATTCACCTGTTTAGATCCCTATAAGCCTAAAATTTCTTGCAAACACCTACATTTGGCCAACTGAATACAATACTGGGTGATGAAATCACCAAATACTTGCCTGCAGCTTTCCTTCATAGATACCTGTTTATTGTATCTTTTGATTTTCCTGTATGAGAAACTATATTTTGCTCTCAAATCAGCAGCACCTTTGGCTCCCAGAGCTGCCTACCCAGCTGGCAGAGTTTCCAGGTCTTGCACAAACCATCTCTTCCCAACTCACCTCTCCCTCTTGCTTCTCCCTGTAGTTGGCATATCCTTCCATCTCTGCTACCTGCAGCAGTTTCCCAAGCGACTACATTTCCTTCTTCATCCTCTTCCATTTCCTCATTACAATCTATTTTGCCCTGAGCATCTTCTTGCCCTGACTCATTTACTTTTGGGCGGGATGTTGGCGCTTCGCGCACAGGCAACAATCTCAAAACCAACGGCGGGCTTTAGTTTTACTAAAGGCATTGCTCAGATTGGAAATCTAGCAGCTTTTATGTAAAAAAAAAAAAAAAAATCCAAAATTAATTTTACTTATCCTGTCTGAAAAGGGACAAGTTACATGTTCAATGCACTGAGAAGTGCCAGTATTGCAAATTCTCCTGCGCTGTGGCTTGAAAAACTCCCACATGAGCCATCAGGCACAACCTGCATCAAGTGGGGTGTGTGGGAGCGTCTGGTTTGTAGGAAAGGAGATCGAAGCCACCGGCTGCTTCAGAGCGGATCCCAGTTGATCCCAAGCAGGATTAAATCCACCCACGGAGGTTGGAGCCCAGAAGGAGTCTCAGTGCACCCAGTGAAGAAGGGCAGGTGGAGATGATTCATTTGGAAATTTAAACCTGGGAGAAGTTAATTCTCAGGAGTGGCTGGCGGAAGAAACAAGGAAATGGCCTGTTTTGGAGGATTTTATTGACCCTTCCCGGCTGATTCTCACCCTGGGCAGTGGTAGAGGACATTTCCATACCGGGGTTGTGGCGTTTCTTGTACAATGTATACAGTGTCTTGCATGAAAAAGTCAGTGTATGAGAATAAGGCATAGCACAAATTAGCTATTCTATAATCTGTGCGAGCACAGGGGCTCCCAGTTCAGAAACAAATCAACTCAGAGGCAAGGGAAAGATTATTAATAGCCCGCAGAGGCGAGCAGATTCATTCTGTACTAAATTTAGATGACGCTTTATAAAATAAGCAAGAAGCAGCTCATCCAGCTGAATCAAACACATTCAAAATAAAAGGCGCAGACCACCAAATCGCAGCAGCTCTGCAAACGTAGGAGCACGCTCGGTTTTCTTCCCTGGGCTCAGATCTCCAGCCAAACGAAGAGTAATCAAAACCCCATAAAGTTTTCAGAAAGTCTCAGCTACAGTAATACCCGTTTCTGCCACCAGAATATATAAGTGTCTCCTACTGACTGTCAGATATTTTCCCCATATGTGCCTGTGGTTAATTCTGACATAGTAAATACAGCTGGTGTTGTATTTACGTTGGAAGAAAAAAAAGAATGAAACTCAAAGAAAGAAACTGAATTTCAACATACGGTCATAAGCAAAATATACAAACCACAGTATCTGAGAAAATTCTGACAAACTACATAGCACAAGCCTGAGCCTGCTAACAAACCAACATGTGAGCAACTTGTCTAAGTCGAGTGGCATTCAGAATGACTTTGGCATTTGTGTGTGTTACGTGTTAAGGAATTTCAGTAAACACTTTCAAAAAAAAGCTTTGGTTCCTTCAACACTTGTGTGTTTTTCTGCTTGAGACAAGAAAACGGATTAACAAACAGCCTCTAAATTCTTCTTGGTTCCTAACCCCAGAAGACTAAATAATATTCACTGAAAAATCACCCACAGGCCAGAATAGGAAATATTTTAATAGTTCCAGCTGTATTTCTTAGCTCGCTTTCCCCAGCGGTTGTATAATGAATGAGATACCTACACAAAGTAGAACATTAACCTCTGTTTCACCTTCCTGTTAGATTTCTAGCATCTGGGAAAATCAGAGAGAAGATTTCTTGAGCCTGGGGGAATCTTCTCACATTTCTCCTGGTAATGCTAAACTGGTTATGTTTATTGTCAATCACTTATTGCTCTATTAATATTGTTTGTTTGTTTATAGCTCATCTACAGTAAGAAAGCACCTATCTCGTGAAACAAAAATAAGCACTGTAGACTTTTCCCATTTCTGTGAGGTCACAAAATCCCATTTCAACCCGTAGCTAGCACAATCCTGAGCTCTTTTTGCTCATCACAGTAAGTAAAATACAACAGAGAGGTAACAAATCAATATGTTAAAGGCAGAGCAGGGAGTAAGGGATGTTTCATTACTCTATCTGACAAGCCTCCTAGTCTCGATACCAATACATTTTAAATCTCGCTTGATAGAAGGGCAGAGATTTATTCTTTTTTAGAAACATTACTTATTTTGTACTAAACGCTTATCTTGTGGGCAGACCCTGAGCTGTGGGGGTTGATCCTGCTTGTCCTCACCAGAGACCAGGGAATTTACACAGCTGAGCATCTGTCCCACTCCCAGCTTCACCACAAAGGGGAGGAGATTTGGATCAACTTTTCTGGGCTTGCAGACACTTAGCCAGACAAGACACAGTTCCTACCAACACAGCCAAGCCTATTAACAGAGAAAAAAAAAAATCTATCATTTGTAACACAGATTAAATGCTGTTTTGCTTCCGAGTGAGAGAGTGAGGAGGGGAAAGAGGGGGGAGAAGAGAGGAGGGAAAACAAAGCTCTGGACAAGATAAGAGAGCTGAAAGGCAAGGACGTTTCTACAGACTTACTGTTGTAAGCGAGGAAAGTGCCGTTCGATTCCATTGCTGCAGAAGAAGCCGCCGTGCAGCGGCAGCAACGTCTCCGCCAACAGCTGCGCCCAGACGTTACCAGGCAGGAAAACGGAGCCGGGAGGCTCCCCCTGCTCTCTGCTCCACCGATCAACCCCCGTCAGCTCCCTCCGGAGCCTCCTGCTCCTTCCCTCGGGCTGGAAATCACCTCTTGGGCTATGACTTCTCATTTATTTCCCTCCCGCATCCCTCACGCCGCTGCCTGCGCCAGCGCCCCGACTGGGACCGAGCGCCCGGAGTCCCAGCGCCGAACTGGTGCGGGCTCCTCCCCGCAAACCCGGCGGCTCCACCGCTGGCCCAGCCCCCTGCTGCTGCTGCAGCTTGACAGCGATACCTCTTTTCCTGTTTCTGGCATATTTTCATGCTGCTCCTTTCCGGCAGAGGCTTCCAGATTGACGGCGAGAGCTGTAAGTGTGTCCTCCGTGGTCCCCGGATCAAGGAGAGGGGCTTAAACAGATGATCAGAGTCAAGGTCTAAAGGGCTTTTAGACACTGGTAGGGGTATATTTATTTTCACAAGGAAAAAAAAGAAACAAAACCCAAAAATAAAAACAAACAAAAAGCCAAAAAAAAAAAAAAGAAAAAAAAAAAAAAAAAAACCCACACAAAAAAACAAAAAAAAAAAAACAAACAACAAAAAAAGAAAAAAAAAAAAAAAAAAATAGAAACAAACAACCACAACAGGTCAGAAACCACCAACAGAGAAATAGAAGCTGTAACCACAAATACTCGCAGAGGTACGAATTTAAAAATTTAAAACAGAAGTTACAAGCTTTGCATTTGAGACAGTGAAAGCGGAAAAAAAAAAGGCGCCATCCTGAGGCTTTTATTGAGTGGAACTGATTTGTTCCACTGTCCCCTACTCTTAAATTAGGACTTTTTTAGGGATAAAAGGTGGTGCTGGCAAACAGAGAGGGGGAAAGAAAGGGAATGCACTGTGGGGAAATAAAGTTTCACCCTACTTGAATGTTTAGGGGAGGGATTCAGTTATTGTTTTGCTGTTGTTCATTTCCGTTTCAGGTTATTTAGGTTTTCTTGATGCAAACAACTGCTGGAGTTGTTGGCAGACTCAAAGCCCTCGCTCCTTGGCGGCTGCAAACCCGGCAGCTCCACCGACAGAAGGGAAAAAGTCAAGTCTCTCTCTGCTGGTGACAGATCTGGGAGGCACATGATGAAAAATACTTTGGGACTGGGACTGTTTGTCCCTCTCTGCCAGGAACTGGGCTGCTCCTTTGAGAGCAGGGATGTTGATCTCAAATACTTTTACAGTCCATAAATATAGGGCTGCTGCCACCACCCAAGGAAAATTGCCCTGATGTAGCAAAACTCCTCTGTCCTAGTACAAAATTAACAAACAAGTGGAGAAAATAAAGAGCAGAGATTTCACCCCATGACTCCTCAAAAGCCCACCCTTCTATTAGCATGGCATGGGGCAGGGGGGCTCATCTCCCACAAAACACCTTCTGAAGGACCCAGGAAGGAACATCCCTTCTGCAAACCCACACAGAAGGAGACGTCAACTTTAAAATCCCCAGGGCAGGGGGATTTCCAGAGAACACCATCAAAAGCTGTCACCCTTTCAGCTGGTGGGGAAGAGCGCGGGAGGGAGTGTCCAGGAGGCTGGTGGGTGAGTCAGCCAGACTGGAAACTCCGGTAAGGCTGAGGTGGTGAGAACATCGTGGGTTTTATAAGGGAGGAAAAGTAGAGAAGGGCAGTCTGAAAGTGGTGATGGAAAATAGCGTTATAGTAATTCCTTCTCTATATAGAATCATAGAACCATTTTGGCTGAAAGAGACCACCAAGATCATCGAGCCCAACCATTAACCTAACACTGGCACTAAACCATATCCCTAAGAACTTCATCTACACGTCTTTCAAACCCCTCCAGGGATGGTGACTCCACCACTGCACTGGACCCCCTCCATGCTCCAAGCTCCTTTCAGGTAACTGTAGAGAGCAGTCATACTTCCTCTCAGCCTCCTTTTCTCCAGGCTAAGACACTGGATATATCCTCCATTCTACCTGCCTACATCTGCAGCTCAACTGTTCAGGATGCTGGGGATATCCCACACAGCATTGCATGACTGTCTACAGCCTTCATCTTGACTGCCATTAGGTATTACATTAAACTTAAAAAAAACCCATTCTTCTACCCTCACAGTTTCCATAGAAATACACATCACACACTATGGTGTCCTCACACTGCTTAGCGCAAGCCCCTCATTTAGAGACATACCAGCCGGTGTTCCCATACCTTCTGTGGCAAAGGAGGGGGATGTGAGTGATCTACATCAGTCCTAAAACCAATGAGGAGCATCTTCTGGATATAATCCCTTCACAGGAGCACAAGGCATGAGGGCACCAAGACACGGCCATCGCTGTCATGCACCGCTGTGAACACCCCCGTGATGGCACTGCTGGCTGGACAGAGCATCATCAAGTGAGCCAGACTGAGTTTTTTGCCACCATCCCTCAAGATTATGAGATTTGAAGGTAATCCCCTGCATTAACGCCTTACAACAGCCCACTGTATCTTCTCGTGCTTCCTTCTCTCCGTGCTGCATTCTCCACAATGACAGCAAGTGGTAGCAGAAATGGTGCCTGTCAGGAGGATTCATGAATCCTTGCCCAGCTTTTCACTTTCCCCCCATTACATTTACTCTTCCTCCTTCTGTACACAACAAGCAGCATCACCAGTTTGGCTGCTTTGAGCGCTTCATCACCTTTCTGCCACCCTAAGCTAAGTCATCACTATTCCTAAATCCATGCTGGGTTTGATGTTGCGTGCTCAGAGCAAGCCTGGCACTCACAGATGGAATTGCATTCCTCGAATCCATCAGGAAGCAAAGCAGTTGCCATCAGAGCCCAGTTCCTGGCAGGGAGGGACAAACATATCCTGCAGCAAACTCACAGAAGCTGAGATCGCTCAGCAGAAGTCTTACCAGAGCCTTGTTTCAGAAGGCAGAAGTCCTTTTAGCTCTGTTTCTATGTGCACACCATATACACTTGAATTCCCTTCCCTCTGCATTGCTGAAGCCAATATATGTCCAGAAAAACAATGAAATCAAAGTGACATTGAATTAGATTGATGGTTGGACTCAATGATCTTGAGGGTCTCTTCCAAACAAAATTATTCTGATTCTATGACATGAGGAGCTACTGGGCTCTTGTGAGCTCCAGAAATCCTACTAATAATTTTCTAACAATAATATAGCAGTTTAAGAATCTCATATTGAAGAGAAGCTGCTAAGTTGATGTACAGTGTGATTAAGTTATAAAAGACGTACCCACAATTAGCCAATTGACACGATAAATGCTTTCTAACCACCTACAAAATGAGGGGATATTTTTCAAGTTTTAGATCCTTCTGTATGACAAAAGGGAGAGAGAAGATTTAGTAATGCATAGCTTATGTTTGACTAATAATTAATAGATATATTGTAAGTAAGAAATGAATCAGTTATAACTAACTTCATCAATTATTTCTTAGTATAGATGTATGTTAGAAAATTCAAAAGATTGTAAGGGATGTGCAATAATTGTGTGAATAAAAGTGACACAAGAGCATGTTGGAGCACTTATAGATGATGATCCCCAGTGTTCCCCAGTGTTGATAAAATAAAGAATGCTGCTTAACAGTATAATTGACTCTGCTGTTACGTTCACTTCTTTGTTTCAATATGAACCAAATCTCAGATCACCATTTTGGATCACTGCATTTATTGTGTTCCTTGCTGGTTTGGATTTCGGCAGAAGGTGCAAGGTGCGAAGCGGGGATTCTCCTCTGTCTAGTTAAACCAGCATCGCAGCTGGGTGGCAAGTTTAAAACTGGTGGCAGAACTTCAAAAAGTCAGCGTTCATCTGGAAGCCCTAAGAGAGCAATTCATATAATATCAAAATACGTAGTTAAGATAGGCTGCAGACGACTGTTGCTGTATCTTTGCTTATTGTTTTGAGAGGCTTCTGAATTTCTGACTGTTCTGAATGCAGCTCCTAAGCTCTATCCACCAACTTGCTCACAACCAGTTTTGTGGCTCTTGATCTTCGAGATCAAACCAGGATTTGAAGGGAAGAGTTCAGACTAATTAAAATGAAACAGCACTCCTTTGTGCATGTTGCCTCTACTCACAGCAGCAATACTGTTGCTAAGGATCAAAGGTAAATAAATACAATTTATTCTGAGCTGATCAGTGCCAGCATCCATAAGGTGGCATTTCGATACCTTTTTTAAGGACTGCAGGTTTGTCTTCTCTGCTTTAAAAATTAACTTTTACAGTGAGATGACAACAGGACAGTAAAATCTTTTGATTTATTGCATAGTGATTGCATACTCCCTGCCCATGCTGACTTAGGTCTATTCATTGCTTGGTAAAATTGCCTCCTTCAGGATTTTACAGCAGGCGAGTTAACATGCACTGATTGTTTCACAGGAGGAACACACCTTTTTAGCAATTAAGACAAAACCTCAGAAAAACCTGCATTCCTGAATTCCACAAATATATTTGAGGTTACAAGGAGGGCTGGATTTATTCCCTCTGGACTCCTGTGGCCACCACCCACAAGCAGTAACCTGAATACTGAGCCCAGTTTGGTGTCTCCCAGCTTTCTACACACTGCAGGTTATTATAGTTAATGGCTCTCCAAGATTTAGGATGCTGCTCTATTTCCCTTCCTTTGTTGTCATGGATTTTAATCCCCAAATCTTCCTGCTGGGTTGAAGAGGAATGTGAGGAATTCTCTGTGGCATCTCAGGCACGCATCTCTCCACCTTTCTGGTGTTCCTTGGAGTCAGGATCCTGGCTGCCCACGGCTGTACCTGGACATAAGCTCCTCCTCACTATGTTCCCAAAAGCAAGGCAATGTTTGAGTGAAAATGTAGACTAGCAATAAAAACTGAGATTTTAGGATAAGGGCATGTAAATCAAGGAGAGGAGCAGGCAATTGTTGTAGGGCTTCTTGGCTTTGATACACAGGGTTTGTTCTCCTGGTTTGCACAGGTAGGAGCTATAGGATGGGACCCATATGCAGAGTAATGCATTAAAAGGAATATTTAGAAACGCCAGTGCAGAAGGAAGATGATAGGAAAGGACCCACAGTCCAAATCACAAGATTTTCTCCGGTGTGGAATGAAATCTAGATGTGGCAATGACTCAAGAAATAAGCAACCTGTTATTTTTTTTGTTCTCTTCCCTCCAAGGGAAATTGTCCCTTGAGGCTCTGGCTCCCAGGAGGGAGGGAAACTGCAACCTCCATCCCGCTCCCAGATCTCCCCTCAGCCTCAGGAAGGGGCTCCCAGGGCTAGAGGAGGGACCAGGACCCCCGTTTCTCAGCCGCACCAGAGAGGGGTGCAGGGAGGATGTGTTTCTTGAGCAGACATCTCTGAACAGAATCACAGAATCATTGCCGTTGGAAGAGACCCTCAGGATCATCCAACCATCAACCCAACACTGTCACTAAACCATGTCCCTAAGAACTTCATCTGCACATCTTTCGAATCACTCCAGGGATGGTGACCCCACCACTGCCCTGGGCAGCCTGTTCCAATACCCAACAACCCTTTCTGGGAAGAAATTATTCCTGATATCCAATCTGAACCTTCCTTAGCACAACTTGAGGCCATTTCCTCTTGTCCTACCACTTGCTACTTTGGAGAAAAGACCAAGCCCCTCCATGCTACGACCTCCTTTCAGGTAGTTGTAGACAGCGATATGGTGAAGAGGCCAGAGGTGCTGTGAGATCCTCCTTGGGGCTTCTCTCTGGACTAGGTGCATATGGATTTGCTGCACAAACATGTCCGTGGCAGTAAGAGTTATGGAGTTCCTGCTCCCAAGTTGCTCTCACGGTGGGGAGATGAAGCTCCTGAGAGATGGAGAGGGGAAGAGATGACATATTGTGATATATGCATCATCCTCCCAGACTGTCACAAAAAGCCTTTTCTCAGTCCTGAGCTTCTAGCATATGCCGGTAACAACGCTGCTACCCCTAGATCCTGATTAAATGAGGAACAAAAACCTCACAAAGTCCATTTTGTCCACAGGCCCTTTAATTTGGCTCAGCCACAGCCCAGATTCAGGCTCAAAGACCTCCCAGCAAAGACAGCAAGAACTGAGCCAACTCAGCTCTCTGCTGTGGCTGTTTCAGACAGGCCTTTCATTGCACGAATTCACCTTCCAGCCAAAGAGACTCAATCACCAGTGCGCACACCGTCAGACAAAGGCAATTACATTTCAAACGAATAGAAAACACCAAAACCTGCTTTGGGCACGCTGCTTTTTTCTTGTGTGTACCACCGTTTTCTGAGGTCATCAAGAAGCAGAGTCAGGGCACGTCTAGGCCTGGAGACAGGCTGTACGATTGGCACGGCCTTCCCAAAACAAAGCTGCCACTTTTCTAGAGAGTTCAATGTCAGCGCTACGGTATTTTACCAACGGTCAAGTCTTAAAGCCAGGACTCACCTTGATTAACTCTTGCTCTCTAGCCATATAAATAACCTTGAAAGGCTGGGTGAGGACCCTGCCTCCGTCTGTAACCCACCCTCCAACACATGTCTACATAGCTTGCCAAAATCTTCAGCTGAATTGGAGTTCTGCGAAGTCAAGGAGAGTTGTGCAAAGCCAAGGAGAGCTCCCTTTCCTCGCACACTTACAGCCCTCTGCATTCTCCTCCTTTGTGCACACACAGCCCAGCCCAGGCAGTAAAGAGCACCTGCAGTGTTCGAAGCCAAAAACGTTCACAAGGGTCAATTCATCAGCAAACCACCAATCACAGCAAACCCAAAGCAAAGCAGTTTACCTGTCTCCGCTCGGAAAGCATGACTCAAGTGTTGGTTTAATTATACACAGTGGAAGGAGTAGCTTTTCACCCAGCCCAGACATGAGGAAGAAAATTTTTACAAGGGTGGTAAAAGCCAGGTTGCCCAGAGAGGTGGTGGATGAACCATCCCTGGAGACATCCCAGGCCAGGCTGGACGGGGCTCTGAGCAACCTGAGCTGGTGAAGATGTCCCTGCTCATGGCAGGGGTGGCACTGGATGAGCTTTGAAGGTCCCTTCCAACCCAAACTATTCTGTGATTCTCTGTTTCTATGATTCTGTGATTCATCTCAGAGGAATGCTACACCGCCCGATCACCAAGTATTTCCTATGGAGAAGATGCCTCCTGGCTCCCTCTGTCTTTCAGCCTCTCACACACACCCTCCGCATCGCACAGAAATGTTCCAAACCGCCTCTCCCAAAGATAACAGCGAGGTGCTTTGTTTGCTTTGCAGAAACCGCTCAGGATTTCTGCCCACATGGCACAGCAGGAGTGTGAGAAGCATTTCAGGGCTGCATGGCCAGAAGGGAGCTTTGGTAGCCACATGTCGTTTTTTTTTGTCAGCAGGATAGTTACTGAAACCAGCACAAAAGAAGATGTCATATTAAATAGAGTTCATGTCAATGCAGAAGCAGGACTGGAATTTTTCAAATACTTTTTGTGATCCGGCTGTTCATTGAACTTTTTCATGTCTTTTCCCCGTCTGTTTACGGTTTTAGATGGGCTGTCGTAGATTTAGATGAGGTATAAGGAAGAAATTCTTCTCCATGAGGGTGGTGAGGCCCTGGGACAGCCTGCCCAGAGAAGCTGTGGATGCTCCATCCCTGGGAGTGTTCAAGACCAGGCTCGATGGGGCTCTGAGCAACTTGATCTAGTGAAGGTGTCCCTGCCCATGGCAGGGGCGTTGGAACTAGATGATCTTTAAGGTCCTTTTGAACCCAACCCTTTCTATGATCCTAAAATTATCTGGTCCCTCTACATTGAACTGTCACGTAAATAAGTCAACAATAGACAGACAGCAAGATGTAAATGCCTTTTACATGTTGTGAACTGCTCAGGGCTCTCATTAAGTAGTTTATATATCAATTTGGAAGGCCAGTCACCCTGATGCCACGCCTTTTGTAAAGGTATCATTACTCTTTTGTAATGTCCCTCATGATGTGGGTGCAGCTCTTGTCGATACAAGTTGCACTCCCTGCCTCTCTACACAAGATCTGGGATTCAAAGAACTGATCCTACCACTGACTCTGCTCCACCCGACAATTACCCATCGGTGAATTTTCCCAATTCAGATTGATGCTGGTCCTTCACCTTTCCAGAAACACGTTATTGTATGGGGAAGAGCATCTACATGGATGGGCAGGAGCTGGCAGAGCTCAGCACCTCTGGAAATCAGGCTCCCTCAGCAGAAAAATGGGAAAAAGCTCATCAGTGGGACTTATGACTCTGCAAGAACACTGATATTATTTGGTTTATGGACAACTCACTGGACAAAGTAATTCACCGTAGTTTATAAACTGGGCTGGAATGCAATTAACACAACACGGTATGAAGCTCGGAGAGTGGGTAGGGTAGACGGATGTCTTTTTAAATCACTACGGACAGCTGTGGCAAAATGTCTTCAGACTGAATGATGTTGATGTATACATCTGCATTTATTATACATTTATTATATATACATATGTACACATTATTATACTTTTATTGCAACAGTTACTCCTGCTCAAGAGAGCACTACATGACCACAAGAAAAAGAAGTGACAGAGGTTGGGATGGTTAAAGCCAAACCTGCTGCTGCTATAATCCCATACAATTCCCATTGAAATTAATAAGTTATTTCTGCTTGAACAGAAGATAAATTTTACTTACTAAGCCAGAAGTGCACCTACGTGACTCTGTATATCTTACATATTTTGAAAGTATTTCCCTCCACTTCATATAAGTAGTCAAGAGCAGCTCTAACTACCAAACAGAGTAACAAAACAATCAAAAGGGTTATCTATTACTGAATTGGTCACAATTAAAGAATTAGAGAGTTACCAGCTCAACAAGTCTCACATTGATTTCAGACTGAAAAATTACACAAAAATAAAAGAAAAAGATTATGCATAAGATTCGGGAATAAAGGATCTAGGTTTCTCTAGTTATTCCAAAAAGCTCATTATAACTCTAGGAATTTCACTGTAAAAGGGACAAATAATTTGACTTTGTCCAACAGTGCTATGATACATATACCTCACTAATTTTGTCTTCAGACTAATTTTAATTTGTGTTGAAAGTTTAATTTCATATTTGTTTACTTAAATTTCTGTCACTACAAGATAGATTTATGAGAGTCTCAGGATCATTTTTGTTCATTTCTATGCTTTAACAAATTTAGGTTTAAGTGAGCCCTCTAATGTCAAATTCCCTGACTTTAAATATTTTGATTCTGGGATAATGAAAATGTCTTTACTAGAGAGCTGTACAGAAAAGTACATTTAGTTGAGAGAAGCTGTTAAATTAATGTATACTGTGATTAAGTTACAAAACACGTACCCATCATTAACCAATTGACATGATAAATGCTTTCTGACCACCTGCAAAATGAGGGGACATTTTTCAAGTTTTAAATCCTTCTGCATGACAAGAGAGAGACAGAAGATTAAGTGATACATTGTTTGGAAGCAGAGTGATTAGCTTATGTTTGACTAGTAATTAATAGATGTATTGTAAATAGGAAACTAATCAGTTATAACTAACTTCATATAACCTTATGATTTTGCAGGAGGGAGATCCCAGAGATTTCTTTTAAAGGTATGAAAAGTTTATCTATTAACATTGAATGGGAAGCACAAAGAAAATGTCATGTATACATTTAATCGACTTCTCAGTTGAGTGTGTCAGTAAACAGCACAGATCAGCCACGCAATACAACACAACTACGAATTATTTATAACTGTGTGAATGAATATGAAGTTAGTATTGCATGAATGAGAAGCAACAACCTAATTGGGGAACTTGGTAATGTACCAAACTCACTGGTATGAAAACATTACTTGGAGTGATCATTATTGTTAGGAAAGAAGAACAACATAAGACTGGTCCCAGTGTCCGTGAACGGCTTCTTCTGATATATCCCAGTTTACAATGGAGCTGAGGCACCGAGCTTCACAACCACTTTTAAGCAGGGCCTGTTACAACAGGATAAGGGGTGATGGTTTTAAACTAAAGGAGGGGAGATTCGGGCTGGACAGGAGGAAGAAATTTTTGACACTGAGGGTGGTGAAACACCGGCCCAGGTTGCCCAGAGAGGTGGTGGATGAACCATCCCTGGAGACATCCCAGGCCAGGCTGGACAGGGCTCTGAGCAACCTGAGCTGGTGAAGATGTCCCTGCTCATGGCAGGGGTGGCACTGGGTGAGCTTTGAAGGTCCCTTCCAACCCAAACCATTCTGTGATTCTATCACGTCCAGGTTAGCAAGCACATTTCTAACCCAAAAAGACCACAGTGCCTAGGCCAAGTCATCTGCTGTCAGGAATGTTTGACATGTCTCTTCTTTCTTGCACCGTTGCCTCTTCAGAGCAAATCGCACTGGGATGCACAAGTTAAGTGTGGAAGAGGGTTGATGATTAATATCATGATAGTTCCTTTTAATATACTTCATCTGTCAGCTTAATTCTCTGTAACTGGGATAATCACAATAATTAGATGCAATTGTTCATATCATTACCTACTTGCAGCTTTTTTCAGTGTAGTCAATTCATATGGATTTTAAATGCACAGAAAATACGGAAAGTCTGAATTACACTCATGTTTTAGAAAATCTTATTATGTATAAAATTGCTCCACAAGTTTAAACCACACATGAGGATCGTGCAATTCCAGAGTGTGCAACACAGGTAACCAGTGATGTTACAAGTAAGGTGTTTTAATGTCTGATCCCAAAGAATTAAAACTACAATTCACACAAGCTCAGTGACATCAGATTTCCCTCCACCCCCACCTGAACAATTCATGCAGAGCACGAAAGTGTTCTTCAATTGCTGACGTCTCCAGAGTAGATGTTTATGCAGAAAGTATGCAAGGAATTCCTGTGTCTCCTAGAGCCTTAATGAATGGCCAGCATTTTTTTATTAATTTCTAATTAGCCATACTCTTTGAAAAGCCAGTTGTGAGATGGAAAGACACAGACTGAAATCATTTAGGACCAAAAAAAAAAAAAAATTCAGAAAAGGTGACAATTTATTACTAGACTGATTTTTAGATTCACATATTTCCTAAACGAATCAAAGCATGAACTTGCAAAATCTCATCAAGTGTATTCAAGAAGAGTATTCATAACCACTCTTTTAACTTCTTTGAGTACCTAGTTTCATTTCTTAAGATGAAAGTTACCACAGTTCAATAAACAGCCACTGAAGAGAGGAAGTCTTTGAAAAGAGTGAAGAGAACCAAATTAAGATGCTGAAGTATCTCAAAAAGCCAGAGTAAATACCCTTCAGAGAGGCAGTGCTATAAGTCGGAGAACACATTCTAGATCTTTATTACAAAGGGAATAATGAGTCTTCGCTTTAAGTGCAAAGTAGAACTCAAGTTTATATATAAAGGTGCAACTACTAGTTCCAAAATCATGCATTTATACTCCTGATAGAATCCAACGCAGCCACGTTCCTCTGGCCTTTCTTTTTGAAAAGAAAACACCAAGGGGGTGGATATCAGGGTGCAGAAAGAACCATAAATATTGCCCATCGAGGAACTATTTCATTGTTTTTTGGTGCCTCTGCATCAGTTCTGCAAACCTGGTGCAGCCAAAGCAAAAAGGTTAAATGACTCATTTCCTTCCTGCTCCCGCTGCAGGGCACCTAAACCAGCAAAGCCTTTACACAGATTATAAGAGACCTGGTTTGTACAACTCCCTGCAGACGTGCCTGTGGGAACAATACACGGAAACGAGAACACAGAGCTATCCCATCGCTATTAAATATATACTGGTGGGATCCCAGCTATGAGATTGTGGGCTGTACAAGAACCAGGGGAGCAAACCCTGAAGTTGTGGGCTGTTTGTGATACCTCAGGCACGACCCTGAGCTCCCCAGGGCTTCCCCCATCCACCTTGTCCAAATGATGCCATCAATTCCCCCTGTGCCCATCATTTAATACGGAAAACTTCACCCTCCCCGCTCTCTCTGGCCACTGCCAAACATAAGACAACCCAAAAAAACCCCCAGATTTGGCTGCTTGTTGAACAGTTTTACTTAAAAGTGTTGCAACCGTGTGGTGTCTCAGCACAAGAACACACCAGCTGGACATGATGTGACACATTCTTACTGTTTCATGCCTTGTATTCTTCGGTCCCAATGAGGACGCAGACCTGATGCTTTTAATTCAAAGGTTAAAATGAGCTCTGAAGGGTTTTGCTCACTTTCTAATGTATTAGGGATAATTCTGGGCTGCAGTTTGGAGATGCAGGGTGTATATATTATTAAGGTCAAGTGCAATTAAAAGAATTCAGCCTTTCTGCTGAGTATGAAAAATACGGTGACGCCCCCAAAATGCAAGCATTTCTTCTTGCATCAGGAAACTGGTTGCTTTCAGGTCGAAATTAACACTGTAATAGATTCCATGGTAAACTGTAGCACTGAGGGTCAGGCCGTACTTCAACCGCTAATCTGTCACTGACAGTCTCTGGGGTGATCCTGTGGAGCAAAACTGCTGCTCCTTGAACTCGAGGACTTTAAAACCAGTATTTGGCTGCCTAAACACGTCATTTTGTGTCTTCATGCCATTTCAAGCACCGTGTGGTGTCCCAGCTGGCCTCCTGCTTCTGCTCCAGAAGGCTGTCAGTCCCAAATACAACAGACACTGATGTCTGCCAGTCCGTGGCAAACACATTATGTATCCTTGGGCTTCTTACACGACAGGCACTTAAATGTAGGGAAGTGTAGACATCGTTGTCCTAAAAGTAAAATCTTCCCTTGGGAGATCTTTCCTTGCTCAGAACACTTAGGAAGCTCCTATGTTAGAAATAAGCCCTGAAATGTTAAAAGATGATGTAACCAGCCCCTAGAATAGCCAGCTGAGAAAACAACTTACCAGATAAAGGTAAGAAAAAAGGTGTTTAATTTCTTGTGCAAAAGATTTCAAGATAAGGAGGGAAAGCCTGGTAAAGTACTGAGGTACTCAGCACAAGACAGGCCCAAGCCGTGGCCTTTTGACAGCCGTGGCTCGGCTGAATGAGCCCAGCCAGGGAAGTCATAAAGGGGTAAAAAAGTTATAGGGTCACCTCAGACATGAGCTCCCAAGGGTAGGGAGAAAAGTAGAAGGAACAGACCCCAAATTTCTTCTCTTCCAAGGTTTCTTTGCATTTATGGAAATCCTGGCTGCTGTGTAAGGAGAACTTCCAAAAGAAACTGAAGCCCAGAAGGGAATGAAGGGAAGAAAGAACCGTATTTCCTCCTGAAAAGAGTCAAACAGTAGGTTATTCCCAACAGAGTAAATTCACTATTGTGTAATTCCGGTGTGCCATGCTAGATTTTTTCCAGGACATAAGAAGCTCGCACAAAGCTACTCCATATATATATATATAACTATGCAAACCTGGAATCTGCAATGTAGGTACAGACATCTCTCCAGCGATGCTCCCGAAGGGTGGAAGATCACTATTATGCATCAGTTAAATCTTGTTGTTAACACAAATTCTTTAAGATCTGGAGAGATGAAGGCTGTCGCCCACCACCATGTAGATGCTGTGCAAAGAAACAGATTCCTTTACCAAAAACGGCATTAAGAAAGGCTTTTATGACCAAATGAAAAAAAAATCGAAGTGTGAAAATGCTAAACTTATTCTTTAATTTGGGGAACAAAGGCATATCCAGAAGCAAAAGCCAAATATTAGGTTGTGAATCTAATCAGAGGCTGCTTTCCTTGATAGTTTTTGTGGACTCCTTACAAGTAACCATTGGACACCCAGCTGGTGATGGAGCACAGATTGAAAACAATCAATTTTAATAAAACACGTTACTGGGTGAACTGCTTTGGTCTAAATGACAAAAGGAGGTCACAGCAGCCCTACACCCTCCAGCTGGATCTCGACAGGGAGGCCTAGCCCATTTCCAGGTTAATTAGAGAGCGATGTATCTGCGCAGACGCTGTCGGAAAGGAATGACCGGCTCCTCTGTAGATGCATTTTCCACACGCTCCTCCTACATGTTGGGTGCGCCTGGTTTGTAAAATCCCATGTGGCCTGAGTGAAATTACAGAGTAAGTATTTGAGCAGCAGCATGACAATACCGACTGACGGGTTTTAGTGAGGGGCAGGCTTGTAGGTACAGGACAGAGGGGTGGGAGACAAAGAAAAGCTTAAAGTTGGGAAGTGTAAAGTGGAAGCAGGTGAAAGGGTTGACTCACGTGAGGAGGCATCCACAAAATAATTCCACATAAGATGTTAAAAGAGAATATAATGAAGAATTTCCAGGTGGAACTGCCCATCGCAGGTAACTTCAAACCGTCTCCAAGAGAACTGGAGATGATGTAAGTGCGGCCAGCAAGGCAAGATCTGTAAGAAACTGATAGTCTTTAAATAAACCAGGACATCTGAAGAAAAAAACAAACAAACAAACAAACAACTTTGCAACACTGTGAGAAGCCAGCTTTCAGAAACTGAGCCTTTCGGCATTTTTCACCAGAAACTGAAAGGTTATTTCTCCGCTTTCCATGTCTGCAAAGTCAGGCTGTGGATGTTGGTTTCAGTTCATCTTCAAGATACACATGGTAACATGCAAAGGAGACGCACATTCCGGTGATACTTGTTTGGCTGCATCTGCAATAATTACAGGATAATATATAGGTTTGAAACTGTAGTGAATAAACACACATTACCTAATACACTGTCAATAAACCAGGCCAGATTGCAATGGAGGCATTTTTACCTGCTCAGCTCCCTGATCAGAACAAAGATTTAATACGACGTTTGTTTTTAAAGGCTTTCCTGAATACGTGGAAATCTTAATAACACCACTGGAGGGCAGCAACGTCAAACTGAATAATTCATCAGGGTATTTTTGGGAGTTGTTTCCTGACAACCCAAACCCAAGAAGGAGACTTTGATAAAGAAATAGAAATAATTAGAAATATTTTTCTCTTACCCAGGTATAAATATACAAAGCAGTTCAATTCTTCCTGCACAAAAGATTGTACTGCAGTTTCGTTCCCTCACTTTCCTGCATATAAAGAATGCTACATGAAACGTGCATCACTCGTCCTGTTTTCAGAAAATGCTGAAAACATCCAAAAATATTTGCAGTGTCAATGCATTCTGAACCCTGTGGATTTGTGGGATTTTTTTAAAATCAGTTAATAACCCAATACTATTTTTTATATCTTTTTATATACATACAATTTGAATTATATTTGAGATACGCATAGATACATATTTCTAAAAGGATCCATATTATTACATTAATATAATGGGGGTGGCATGTTCAGCAGAGTTTTTAGCTTTGATTTTTATTTTTAAGATGGTCCTAAATTTCATCATTTCAAAGAAACCTTTCAAATATCAAGTGAATGGAACCGGTTCAGTGAGTCCCCCCTCTGCAAGGAAGTCCACTGACATTAGTGAAGGTTTTGGGGTTGCCACAAGATGAATGTAGGAACTTTTCTACAAGGTGCTTTGATTTAGTGAAAGGATGCTATTATTAGTCCAATATTTACATATTTAAGGAATGCGTTTTGACAATAATTTAAGATTATAGTTAGCCAAACACAGCTGTTCATTGCTGGACATGTTACTGGCGTAACATTCGTCTATACTTTTGATAAAATACGAGCAAAGTAAATAAAACTGCTGTGGAGCTTGCTATTTATGTAAAAAGCATAAGATACAGTTCCCCTCTGCAATGTAGATATATGTACATGTCGCCTCTTAGTGAAGAGAAGCTGCCAAATTCATGTATACTGTAACTAACTTACGAAAGATGTACCCATCTTTGTACACCAATTGACATGAGATAAACGCTTTCTGACCACCTGAAAAACAAGGGGATATTTTTCAAGTTTTAGATCCTTCTGCATGACGAGAGGGAGACAGAAGATCGAGTAATACATTGTTTGGAAGCAGAGTGCTTAACTTATATTTAAGTAATAATCAATAGATGTATTGTAGGTAAGAAACTAAACAATTATAACTAACATCATCAATTATTTCTCAGTATAGATGTATTGTATGTCAACATTTTCAAAAATTGTAATGCATATGTAATAATTATGTGAATATAAGTGATGCAAGAGCATCCAGTTGTTGGAGCACTTATGGAGGATGATCCCCAGTGTTCCCCAGTGCTGATAAAATAAAGAATGCTGCTTAACAGTATAATTGACTCTGCTGTTAAGTTTATTTCTCCGTTTCATTAGTACTTGAGCTCCCTGATTGAATTTAAATCACATCTGCCCATTTATATATATCACATCTGGCCATTTTACATCTAAATATGTTCTGTTACTGACAGTCTTTGAAAGCTAACAAGCAGAAAGGAGTTGGGTTTACCTTATCCACAGTGTCATTTGGTACCTGGATGCCTGAACAGACCACTGCCATGACTGTAATCTGATTTTTTGGAGTTACAATGGAAAGAACCTTTTCTGAACATGTTACTATCAGAAGAAAGCACGAGTTTGGATCTTCAAGAGAAAACAGTTGATCTTTAAGAGAAAACAAGGATAACAAGGGATGTGTGGGAATCACCTGGGGAGTGTGAACAAAATAAATATACAAAATAAATATACAAAATAAATATAGACAAGCAATATGATCCTGACAAGACACAGAGCTTCATTTCTGGTTAGTTTCCTCCAAGAGAAACGCCGTGGTGCCCCACACTGCACACATGAACACAAAGTGGATCCCTGGGGAGTCTCTTCAGATCCACACACACAATCCAAATCAAAACCTCAGCAAAAAATCCAACTTTACATGGAACAGAGGGGAAATGCAAGGTAAAATGTCTGGTTGAAATCATATATGGCAGTTAGAGAAATTGTCTACATTTGGACAGGCTATACCTATAAGTGTAGGCAAAAGTTTGTGTTTGGTAGTTGGTTTGTTTGTTTGTTTGTTTTACTATTTCCTACATGCATAAGTTTCACTTTAGCCTTTGGAAGTATCTCGGAATGATGATACAAAAGATGATACATATGCAAATTGTTATTAATTTTTATAGTATTTATGTTGAAATGTGAATAGGTATGCAAATTAAACAGCTCTACAGTGTGTGAATAGTGGCATTTATTCTTTTCAAGCTTGCATGAGTAAAGGATGATAGTATGAAAATGGAGATGTAATGAAAAATAAACCAGCGTCATATGGGAAAAAACTGTGTATAGCTCTGGATGAGTGTTTAAGCCCTCCCTCTGATCTCGCATGTGACTAGAGGGCAGATGGATCTCACCTTCACTTCCAGATTTCATGGTGAGCTTCTGGATTGCACTTGGAAAAAAAAATGAGCTTCTAAACTGACATAATCTGCTTGGCATGTTATTGAAAGACAATAAAGATGAAAGTACAGAAAGTTTTTTCCAGGCTTAGTTTTCATGTACATCTATATACTATTTTAAACAAAAACATCTGCTTTATTGCTACTACTTTAAGGCTTTCCTAAGTGCTGGGAAAGAATTCTTCAAAAAATGCTGGATTTTATTAACATTCCAGTTAGCAAACAGATGGTATAATCAATTGTAATAGCACACGATGAGAAAAGTTGGAATTCTGAGATGGAAATGCAGCAAAATGTGGATGCCCTAACCTCCTTTTAAAGGCAAGGACCCATCTACGTGCCTGCACAGAAACAAAGTTGGGAAAACACAGGTACTTGGTCCTACCCTTGTCTCGCACACACCTTAAACTTCAGAACAGGATACTGCGGATTTGCTGAGCTTTCCCTTTGGCCAAGTTTCCCTGTTTTACAGGGAAACTGAAAACACAGCAGTGCCTCGGAGTCTGATTTGATGCCTTATTCCAAGCACAGATTTTGGTGAGCTGACGAACTAAAGCTTGTGACACCGTGTAGTCACAAGCCCATGTGCCACATAACTACAAACACCAGTTTTTCGACCACCCACATTGCTGCTGTGGGACCTTTTGCTTATTTGTTCACAGAACAACAAATGTTGGTGAATTATAATTATTTTTGCGATGGTTACTTTCCATGAAGCACCGTCAGAGGGCAGTAACTTCGCCCATGTCTACTTCAGTCCCTGCAAACCCCCTTCACAGGAACCCAAATTGAGCCAAATGACCCCGAGAGCCATGGAGAAGCTCCAGGGCCCACTGTCTGGTTCCTTCACTCAGAGCAAGATGCAAAGGCGGAGGAAGAATTAAAAAAAAAAAAAAAAGGGGGAGGCGGGACAAGCAGAAAATGCTGTGCCAGGATGGTTTCTATGGAAAATACTACACAATTCAGCAGGAGCAGGCGGCTGTTGTTAGCAACCGGCGTACACAGCCGGGGTGTTTGGGCCGGCGGAAAGAGAAAATGGATGGTTTCTCGGGCTGATGATGAATTACCCCATCTCCCAGCGTTCGGCTGCAGCGGCAGGGACGAGCCCTGGCCTGCGCGGGGACGAGGGAGATGGGGACGGGGGAGACGTGGGACACGGGAGACCATTTGTCTCCTTCCCTCAGCTGCCAAACTCATGGAGCCTGACGGCGGCGGAGGGGCCAAGCCAGGCCTCCAAAAAGCCCAAATCCCTCAGCAGTTTCAAGCCAACACTTTATTTCGGTTTTTATTAAGTCATACATCTTATCTGTGCTTTAGAAGAGAACAAAAAGCATTTATTTTGACAGTGGTAGGGCAGAAAGCGGGTACGGCGCTCACAGAGATGGGGTGTTGCCCTCAGCCCTCCCGTCACCAGGAGCACTAACACAAGGGGCGGCCATGGCGGCGGGGCCCGGTGTGAGGGGTGAGGAAGCCACAGGAGGGGAGTGAGGGGGCTGCCCCCGTTATCTCGCTCGGGGGCGGCCTCAGCCGAAGCTCAACCCCCGGTGTCTCCGCTCCGCCCCGGCCCGGCCCGGCCCTTCCCGCACACACGGTCGCTCAGCAACGGCGGCGCGGCCGGAGGCGCCGGGGGCGGCGGGAGCTGAGGGGACCGAGGGGACCCCGGGGCCGGGCTGGGCATGGCCGGGAGGGGGCCCTGCCCCGGCACGCAGGTAACTGAGCGGGGCTGGGCTGCAGGGGGGCGCGCACACTCCGAAAACAGCATCATACACACACACCCCGAAAACAGCCTCATACACACACACCGCTGAAAACAGCTTCTTACACACACACACCCTGAAAACAGCCTCATGCACACACACCGAAAACAGCCTCATACACCCCCCCCCCCAAAAAACAGCCTCATATACACACACCCACCCCCCAAAAACAGCCTCATATACACACCCTGAAAACAGCCTCATACACACACACACACCCCGGAAACGGCCTCATACACACACAGCCCCCAAAACCAGCTTCATACACACACACCCCGAAAACAGCCTCATACCCATACAGCCTCACACACACAGGCCTGGCACACGCCCTCACACCACAGTACCCCCCCTGTAGGAAACAATGGCAGTGCCAATATAATAGGGCCAGGCAGGATCTCTCAGGAAAGCATATTTTAATAACAAATTTCCCCCCAAATCCCCGCTGCAAATTCCCTCCCCTGTTCCCCATGGGTTGGTACTGCAGGTTTATAGACTACCCAACCCTGCCTCAGTTTACCTGTCTCATTCTTCTAATTCTAACAACCGCCTTCCCCTTATTGATTTATTTAAAGTACGGATTCCTGGCTCTCTGTCTACCCTTCCCCCTAGTTTAACTTTTTAAACTTTAAAATCCAGTAATCAGTTTGCATTCCGGGATTAGTTCGAAGAGACTTTGTTTTACGTTAAGGATTCATAGTCTGATGTCTCTTCAATAAGGGAAAGGGGGTTGTTAGAATTAGATGAATGAGACAGGTAAACTGAGGCAGGGTCGGGCAGTCTGTAAACCCTGCAGTACCAACCCATGGGGAACAGGGGAGGGAATTTGCAGCCAGGATTTGGGAGGGATATAAGCAGGGGCTTTTTGCCCTATTCCGTGTGCCGACCTTTAGGTAGAACACCTGATCTTGCAAAATCGTTGTTAAAATATGCTTTGCTGAGAGATCCTGCCTGGGCCTATTATATCGGCAAGGTAACTGTTTCCCTTTTTCCCCACTTTTCCTCCTCATTTTGCTAATTCCAGCCATTTGCACATGCCCTCAAGTCTCACCCCAGGTTCTCCAATCCTATCTCAGGTCATCAGCACTAACATCCTCCTTTTCTTTCCTCAGGACATCTCCCACTTGCTGGCTGACACCTTTGGGGACCTGTACACTAGAGATGTCATCGGGGCGGACCTGGAGACAAACTGGATCAAGTCCCGAGGAGGAGACAATGTTTATCATGAGGCTTTCACGGAGGAGCTGCAGAAGGTACAAGTCAAAATCAAGTCAGAGTTTGGGGCTCTGTTCAGGTTTTGTTGCTGCTTTGTAATTTCTAGATCTGCTGTAAAATAAAATAAAAAAGCAGAGGGAGAACATGGAACTGACATTTTAATGGAAATTTACTTGAGCACAGTTTCCCAACGAACCTTTTGTATAAATTAATATTGACCACATGCTCCTTTGTGATATTCTCAGCTCTGGATGGCTTTTCAGAGTAAAACCAGTAAAACCCATAGCCCCTTAAATGCCTGTTCTGCTGGCTGACAACTTCTCCCTGTAACTGCTGGTCAGTGTATTAGACTTACTATGTTGCAATAAAGTATTCTCATGTGCTGCATTTTGAAACCAGATACTGAAAATATTATTTATATATGCTTACCTTAGTGATGCACTATGACACGTAATCCATTAGCATTGCAACACTGGGAATCCTGGGTGAAATCAACAGTAGAAATGCAAAATACTTGTATTAATCGTTGCTCTGATGGGTATCATCACTGTATAAAAGTAGAGGATGTTGCTGGATGACTTGAGCAACAGGTATTTTTTCAATTTTGTGTTGTCATATACTCTTCAAACATTATCAGATGTGAAAAATCTGAAATTTTGTATTTCTTTTGAGTCATTTACGAATATATTGGGGGATGCTGTATGTTGAGAGCAATAAATGGGAGTACTTCTGCTTGGATAAGGTTTATTTCAACTGGTTACATGTCTGTAACGTATGTTGCACCTGAACTAGTCACTTAAAGCTCTTTGTATCATCAGAAAAAGGGGGAAAAAAGCATAAAACAAGGTGCTGTGAGGCCACAATCCATCAGATCCATTTGAAGCAGTAACTTTGGCACGGGGTGGGGTCATGTCCTGGATTCCAGTGACAGTGAAGGGATCCCAGAATGAGCAGGACAGGAGCAAGCATGTCATTTTAGCTGAGGTGTATCCTACCCTTTCTATTTAAAAAATGAAATGGACTGATTTAATTCTATTAAATTAATTATTTCATTACATTAAATGAGATGAAAGATTAAACCTTGTGACTTAAAAGGTCTACAGAAAGCTCAGTTGGGCTACAAATACTCTTGAGACCAATGTCTATCAATTTCTCTTGGTATCGGTCTAGTACGTCTCCGTGCCTCTGCTATAGTCTCTCTTTAACTCACATTAATACCTCTTTGAGATGGGATTTTTCTTTTTGAGTTGTTCTTGTAAAGCACTTACCACACTGGGCAGAGTGATCCAAAAATACATCAGGAGAAGTGAAGTATCACTACTGGGATATTTTGGAGTTTTAGAAACCTTCCTAGTAACTAGGAGGGAACATTCACTTTAAATTTAATCCTATGCTTCTAGAAAAAGTACAGTGCAGTTGCTACTGTCCCACAAAAGGTAAAAGACAGAAACCTCTCATGCCCTGAGAGAGTTTCCTCATCTTTCACACACTTTTCTTGGGTCGTGCTTCTTACCCAGCACAAGTTAAATGATAGGAATGACGGTGTTTTACCAGGCCAGTTTATGCTTGTAAAGTAATGATGTTTTTACCAGGTTATCTTTCTTTATCTCTCAAAGAAAACATTTGTTTGCAAGGAGATCTTTAACAATTTGTGACTTGTTTCTCTACATTCACCCATGACAGCTTCTTGCTGAGTACAAGTGCCGACTGACAGAAGCTGACGTAGTAGAAGAGAAGATCATTTGGGCCCAGAGTCGGGCAAAAGCTGAAGATGAAAGGGCCCTAAACATGCTGAAGGCTGATGTGGGGGAAGATTTCCACAAAATCGGATTGCCATCAGGTGAGGATTCTGGAAATGCTGTCTCTCCCCAATTTATATATATGATACCTGGAGACCAACGCGATGTTTGTCAGAATCACTGGTAGGACTGACACAACTCAGTGAGCTTTTAGTTTGGCTTTACATCAATAAAGCAACTTGGAAGGGTTTCGTGCAGAGATTCGAGTAACATAAGTTTAACACTGTAAGAAACCAATCAACCGGGTCATTTTCAAGGTATTAAATTTGCAATTAATGGTTTACCAGCTAATATTATTACAAGAATATACACCTTGATATATAGCAGCAACAAACAGACATCATATGATTCTCTGATGGCTACATAGCTGGGTTTGAACTGAATTTAGAATTGTGGAGATGCATGTCCAAGTCTTGGGATTAGAATACCACACTGTTTCTCTATCCAAAAGTATTACCTGAGACTGCTGAGTTATAAAAACAACATTACCTTGGATTGACCAAAATAGTGCATCTTAAGGGCCTAAGATTTTGCATTTGGTTTTGATTCTGTTTGTTTTACTGTTGCAGTGCCATCCTCTTTTAGGTGGATTGTGGATAATGAGCTTCTCAGAAAAAATCATTTAACCTGCCCTGATGATTACATCACTGATAAATCACCTGTTACTAGAGCACCAAGAGGTAACTTTTAAAGCAGAGAATAATTTAGACTTTTTAGAACACACTGTAAGAATTGAAGCATTGGAGGATGTAGCAGATCTGGGAAAAAAATTATCTTCTTCTGGAATTAATAGATTATTGAATTTAAATCTGCTTGAATTGGAATTCAATGGTGGTAGCACGTTTGTTTACAGTTCTTTCCATCTGACACAAAACCTATATTAATTGTTACTGCTCTGTCTCTATTCCGTTTCATTAGCACAAAGCTGCAACTACATCTTGTATACAGACAAGGGCTGTGTCACATTACAGTAAAAACTATTTTCAGTGAAATAAAATAGTATTCTTTATTTTGCACTTAAAATTTTCCAGTTCTGAAAATATATCGGTTTAATTTGCAAATGAAAATCACTAAGAAAAATATTTTGGGTGATGTCAAGACTTTACTTCTTTTATTAATGTGTGAGCCCAGATGAAGGTTTTAGTATCATTCAAATGAAGTTTTTCAGTCAAGCCTAAGCAAACATTTCAGAGGAATCAATTTAGTCACAAATTTCAATATATTTTTTTCCATAGTAATTGCAAACAAAGCCAAAAATCTAACATCTCCGAATTTCCTCTGAGGTGGCAATTTTGTTGTCTAGGTATAAGAACGTGAGACTAGATGGTAGATCCTCTTTATGTCAATTTTCTGACTTTCATAAGTTCATCATGTTTTTCTATACTGAAAAGGACATTGTAAGTCTCAATCACTTGTAAGATTAACAGAGATTTCTATGCTTAATATAATTTTATTTGTGCAAAATAAGCTTTAAATATAAATGAATTCTAGAGGATTTAAAGTCTATTTTCACCATTGACAAGACTAAAATAAATTCGTATACCCAGGCATAGAATAAACGCTTATAATTCATGCTTTTCTCTTATAGAACTATATTTTTCTTTGAATTGCAGGAAAGTCAGAACCTGGCTACCTCAGAGACTCATTTGCTTTTCAACAGCGTCTTTCTTCAGTCTTGCAGGACCACATGCCTGCACACCTACAGAAAATATTTAGTAGTCTGCCAGATATCTCTTTAAGCACATTAACTCTGCCTTCGACTCCAGACCTTGACCACCAGACTAGAAAGACAAGTAAGGTACATTTTACAGATTTCTGTGGTTTAGTCTGTCAGAACTGTAGGGCCTACTGCTGTTCCTGTAACAAAGGATGAGTATCAAGGTGTTGTTGATTTGGCTCCATTACTTATTTGATCCGTTAAGAGAAATACAGTATTTCTATATGAATTTTCAATGCTGTATAGCTTTAATTAGGCATGTACAGATACCTTTTTTTCATCATCCTCAAATTTGCCGTGTTTAATTTTGCACTACTGTCTTTGTTTTTCAAAGAAAACTAGTGCCTCACAGAAGCTAGCCTGGAAAAATAAGAAGAGCAAAGCAGAGGAAGAAAGCGAGCGTGCTTACCTTGCCAAACTTGAGAGAAGACAGAATTACTTGAAGAACCCCCGCTTCTTCCCGCCAAATACCCTTCAGGGAGGCAAATCTCTGGTCATTTCTCAAGAAAGGGTGGAACAAACCATAGCCAGAAGAAAAGCAGAAGATAACAAAGGGTATGAAGTATATACAGTTTATCGATTCTAAGCTGGAGCACACAGAGAGTTCCATAGAACTGCTGTGGATTTGCACATAGATATTTTGAGTTAAATGTCTATATGGTCTCTTAGGAAACAAAGTATGTCTGTATGACATTTTGGTTTTGCCAAAGGATACATTTTGCAATTTCTCATTTTATCAGTATTTAAAGAACTAGGCAGTAAGGAAATGTCTCTATATTTTTTTATCTTTCAGTGATACCTCATTTATTCCTGTGTTTCTTGCCAATCCACCTACTGTTTTGTTTTCTGATTATGAAGTTGGCCAGGTTTATGAGGTGAGGAGTTACTTCTTTGTAGAGGGTTAGTTCTACTCCTGCGAAGCATTACATCCCGCTATGATCTACACAGTTCACCCAATCTTTCGGCTTTCCACAGTTTAACGAAAGTTTGAGCTTCTTCTTTACATTGAATTAGTGACTCTTTAGCTTCCTTCAAGATACTCTTTCATACATGCCACTGACACACTCACTGGTGAACACTGAAAGGGGCCCTTTTCAGTCTCTGCTTGGATTTTTTTTTAGTATCTGATTCAGTCTTTATTGAATAAACTGAGATTTTTAGGCTGGTTGTGATGATAAATTAGCTACTCCTAGCAGAGTACTAGGGAATTGCAAATGTTATAAGGAGCGATGATAAATACAATGGCATATTTTATTTTCTTTTGAATGAAGATGACTGTAGAGCTGCAGAACATCACTTCAACGTGTCATTCATTAAGACTTATCCCCCCCTCTACTTCAGCATTTGCCATTGGGCCAGGTAAGGGTTATTTTTCCTGCCTTTGAAAGGTTAACATATAAGAGGTGTAATTTATCTGCTTGAACAAAGGTTTTTCAGAGACATTCTGTTTGGTTCTACTACCCATAGTGCTTAGTTCTGTAGAAACTGAAAGCTGACTTGTGTCTCTAGGACCATTCACATCCAACTCCTAAGCAGATTCAAATGATCTAATGAGGAATTCAGGAACACTAACTATCATTAAAATGTTTGTGATTAAATTGAAATGTATCCATGGAATAACCAGATTGAGTCCTATCCAAAATTGCTCTTTGAACAGACATAGTAGCCACTGAAACCATTAGTGGGGGAGAACAAGGAATAACATATTTCAGTTGCAGCAAGGAAGATTAGATTAAAGAGGAAAGAAAAACATATTTCCTATAGTGGGATAGCCAGGCAGTGGGGTAGATTGCCTGAGGAGATTGTGGTATCTCAGTTGCAGCATTGGAGGAATATTTAGAAGTTACATGCCCCCACATAAACCTTATTGTCTTTTGGCAGAGGAAAATTGGGTAACATCGCTACGTTTCTCCTCACTCTGTTTTCTCTAGTTCTAAGAAGTATATTTTGGCCAAAAAATCTTCTTTGAGTTCAGTTCAGATTACACTGGCAAACCTTTTGTGGTCATTTGTTTTTATCAGCTTGATTTAGGCAATATGGGAAGAGTTTACAGGCACCTTTCCAGAAGGAGATGTGATCATAAATACACATACCAACTTTGGGAGGTTTGAATTTTTTAATTCCCTGCATTTTTTTTCTAAGGAAAATTTCCAGGAAAGGGAGGAAAGATCGCTCCTGGGATGACATGCCAGTATACAGTCCAATTTATTCCTGAATCTCTAGGAGATTATGAAGATTGCATAATAGTGGAGACCCAAGTATCAGAACCTCTTGTGATCCCGATCCAAGCTAAACGACCACCTCCAGTGTTAACACGTCAGTAATGTCCAATTCTTAAGTTTCTCTAAAGTTAAATGGACTTGTTTGTTTGTTTGTTTGACTGTCTCCAATTTTATGTCACAAAACAAATGTGGACAAACATTTTCTACATTTGGATATCTGTTTAGTTTTCACTCATAGAAGATTTATTAGTTCCTAAACGTAATCCTGTCAAATTTTTCCTCAATTATTTGTTTTTGCTGCATTAAGGTCATTTTTTTCACTGTGAGCAGGAGCCACTTTTCTAGCTTTGTGTCTTGTAAATTCTTGAACTCTTATCTGTAATTACTAATCCTAAATATTAAGGAATTATATTTTAGTTATTTGATGCTATTAATTAATATTCACAGAGTGTTACATTAATTATATAGGGATATGATATATCTGCAAGTTTCACCTCTCAGATATCAAGACTCACCTGTAACAACCAGGATTACTTTTGCTGAAACTTGCTTTGATTTTTTGTAAATTCACCTTTCCTGTAAAATGGAGCTTTTTTAAAATCACCTTTTTGTCATCATTCAATGAAGTCTCTAAGTAGGAAGCACCATTAAAAAGTAAGATAAATGTAGAAAAATGCACTTCATACTGTTTACCTTTCAAATTGAAAGAATTTAAGGCTTTTTAGGATTGTAGCACTTAGCATATTGATATGCAGTAATGTCTGTAAGGATTTATTTAAGAAGTAGCTGGCTTTTCCAGCTATGAGCCTTCACTGTCTGTGTAGTCTGATTTTCTGTGTTACTCATTGCAGTGCCTCACATTATAGACTGTGGTTCCTGTCTTGTTGGAGGAATAAAATCAATGATGATTTTGTGCAGAAATGAGGGATTTAGCACTGGGAAGTTCTGTATAATGCCAAAGAAAGCCTGGCCACCTCCTGATTTCAGGGTGAGTGATTAGAAGGGAAATACTGGACATGGTATGGTATAGATGCCCTGACATTAATCTGGTCATGATATGTTAGCACAGAAGTCATGGGGCCTTCCTAGGGACATCTATATTGTCCCACTCCCTCCAAGATTCACATTTATCCTTGAAATTAATCTCTGCAGATGTCCGTACACAAGAGGGAAATTTTTCACAATGAGATCAATCAGCCATTGGAATAATGTCCCTGGGGAAATGGTGGATTCCCCAGCGTTGGACATTTTTAAGATTTAGCTGGATGGGTGTGCTGGGCCAGCTTGTCTAGACCGGGCTTTTGCCAAGAAAGGTTGGATCAGATGATCCTCGTGGTCCCTTCCCACCTGGTGTTCTATGATTCTGTGGTACCTCCTGTGCGTGCTCCAGGCTGACTCTGGAAGAAGTTGTCTTGATCAGTGGTGAGGTAAACTTAGGCATAGATCAGAGAAAGGACAATTGGTTTGAACTTTAGTCTTACTCTTAAAGCGAATAGAAATGTAATCAATTCTAGCATTGATTGATCATAGAATCATAGAATGTCCTGAGCTGGAAGTGACCCACAAGGATCATCGAGTCCAACTCCTGTCCCTGCACAGGACAACCCCACAGTTCACACCGTGTGTCTGAGGATGTTGTCCAGTCTCTTCTTGAACACTGTCAGGCTTGAGGCCGTGACACCTCCCTGAGGAGCCTGTTCCAGTGTCCAGCACCCTCTGGGTGAAGAACCTTTTCCTGATGATTAGTCTAAACCTCCCCGGGCACATGCTCCTCAGGTTCTGTCATTTGTCTAAAGAGAAGAGTTCAGCGCCTGCCCCTCCTCCTCACTTTGATGTTATTTCCTCTGCCTTCTCACCAAAGATACCACCTTTCTGCACCTGTAGACACTAACAGTCTGCTCCAGTGCTGCTCTGTCTTTAGCTTTCTGTCACAAAACAGGGCCTAGGACAAAGAAGAGAAGATCTGACTGCTAGATTGGCATTTTATGTGCTGGAGGAAAGGCTAATGGGATAGCTGATGTACCAGGTTGTCCCACCTGAAATGCTTTACAGGTCCAATTCAAAGTGAGTCATAAGTATGGAGACACAGCCAGAGCTTCTGTGCTCAGGCATCTCTGTTATTCTGTAAGCATGAATTTTGGGGCTACTGACACTAGCATTTGTCTTTGGAAACACCACCTTCCCTCCTGCTTTCACCAAGCTAATTATAAAATATGGAGCATTTCTTCTAATTAAGCCACATACTTTTCAGTTGCGTGAAAAAAAAATATCGTAAGAGGTAGAACAGTGATGTTGTAGCATACTGCTTGTTTTAGGTAACCCTGTATGGTAAAAACAATCTGATCAATTTTTTTTTTTTTTTTTCAACACCTTAGGCTGTTGCCACTGTTGGTTTTGTGATTCAAGATCCTTTTGGGATCCACCCTGCTGTTTTTAAGCTAGCTCCAGGGGAGAGTATAACAGTAGAGGTTAGTACCAACTGCTATAGAAAGTCTTTGTACCTTACCAAATACTTTAGCAAACAAGATCATTCTAGAAGATCTTTGCTGGACCTTGGGAATTTGGGGTTGTGTGAACAAAAGTGCTGGAATCCTTTGTGATTATGCTGGAAGAATTGCAGTTGTGAGTCTTATTGGAGGGTCTTTTATTGCAGCTTCCAAGTCTTTCTTAACCCTCTCAGAGACTGCTCAGGTTTTCCACACACAAAGAATTCTGTAGAGAAAACAGGAATCTGAGAACACCAGAGTCCTTGTTTTACTCCAGCTGGGGCATCAAGTCCAAGTAACTTTTCCTTTCTGAACTTCCTTAGAAAGAAAGAACATTTTGGAAAAAAAACAAGAAATCTTTAATTGTAGAGCACAGATACAAATCCACCACTTTTGCTGCAATCTTTCCTGAAAAAGATCCTGCAATAGGTGTGCATTAACGGCTGCCACCTCTGCTTTCTCTGGTGTGGGGCATATTTTATTACAGCATAACTAGGATGAGAGGAAGAGTGACATTAAGGGCATGGCCAGCACCCAACCCTTCATTTCTCCAGCACCTCCTGGTTGCTGATAAGAGGAATGGGTCAAGCAGGTGTGAATAATGAGAAATATTTCTCCTCCTTTCTCTCTTCCCACCTGTATTGCTTCAGCAGGGCCAGGCACACATGGGAGGGAAGGACAAGATAGATTTAGCACGAGTTAGGCTTGCAGGCAGAAGAACATTGCTGGAGCCAAATGGTGCAGAGTTTTAGCCGCTGAACCCTTTTTGTTGAGGCAGAGCTGAGGGAGGGCACACAGCAGCTGCCCAGCTCGCATCGCTGTAGCTTGACAGGCAGTGGTGACGTTGCTCAGTGAGTGACGGGACAGATCCAATTCTGAGGGTGCAATTTGTACAACTAGCCCAGCAGGCTGCCCACAGCTCCAAGGACTGCAAAGGCAGCCTCTGGTGACCTTCCAGATACACACAGGTAAGCTTTGTGACCCAGAAAACTCCTATTTCTTTCTGGTCTTTATTAAGGGAATGTGATGCTCTTCTTTGCAAATGTATGATTTAATTACTAATAGAACTGTCCTTTAGTGAACATTTACAAATTGAAGTTTATTACTTCCTGGGGAGGAAGCAGTTACAGACGTTGCTATTTCACTTCTCTCTTTCAGGTAGTGTTTTTCCCTTCTACTCCTGAAGTCTCACAGCAAACATACACCATTGTTTGTGACAATTGCCAAGTCAATGATGTTACAGTCACAGGTTTGTTTCTAACACCTTTCAGAGGTCATGTTTTAGATATTCAAATGATGTGAGTGGTGGCTGATGGCTTAAAATGATGATAGGATTTTATGTCATTGGATTAAGTAAATACTTCGTTCTCTCATGGTGTGAAATTCTAAGCATATTATTATTACTACTGCTACTCCATCCCATTGCATGAAATACATGGGATTCAGAAAGCACTGAGCTTTTAACCCACTGTAGACAAAACTTCAAATGTAAAATGTCATCAAGGAGCAGAAAACAACAGCTGTAGTCAGGTGAAATTTGTTTCTTAGGCTTTTGTATCAATAAGATAACATGACAAACTAGAAGTACATTTGGGTGTGAAGCAAATTTGTGGCATATCTTGGATTAGGGTATTCAGGAGAGGTAGTTTTTGGATTAGCTAGTGAAACCAGCTGAAATTATTGTAAATATTAGTGCTTGTTCTGTAAGGTAATTGTGAGTGCTATAACATTAGGCTTTGACTTGTAGTCTATTTAACACTTTATTACAGGTATTTCCTTTGGAAATTCTTTAATAGTGTATTTGCTGCTTATTTTTATATACTGCTCAAAACATCTGGGAGCCACTTTATCAACCATTGCAAACGCGCTGCTCGCTTCAGTAAAATGGTGCTGATGTAAGTGAGCTGAGGTTGTGGCCCTGAAATCCAAATCAGTTAAATTCACAAAGCGAAGACTTGTATTGGTATATGTTGATGAACAAAGAACATCAGGAATATATTGTACAATTAACACATTGGAGTTCTGAAACTTGAGGAAACACCAGATATAATCAGTAACGGCCATTGCTGGCATTTGCTGCTAATGAGTAATATGAACAATGTTAATAGCCAAACGGCAAACAGTAATATCTACTTATTTCTTCGAGGGGTTGGACAGCTGATAGCTCTGGATCTTTTGTTTGTCACGGGCGGAGAAAACAAACCTGAACCTGGTGAAGTTACTGACATAACAGCAAAGCACCTCATACGATTTGAGCCCCAAAACCCACACAGCACCAAGGAGAAGAAATTGGTTTTAAGAAACTCCACGTACGTAGCTGGTATTGCTAGAATAATGGTCTGCGATCCTGGTAGGGATATCATTTGTGATGCTAAACTCTCTCAAGCTGGAGAAATCTTCATGCACTTGATAAACTCTGTGCAGAAGCGTTGCTTCTTTTTGCTCTGTTATTTAGTAATGTTCAAGGATACCCTCATAAGAGCAGGAACACATTGTGTATAGATCAAACATTATGGCAACCGTTAGCCATATTATTTGCTTCATACACTGCCAAGGTCAATGTATTTGCCACAGTATAGATAAATCTACAATTTCAGAAGATTTGTGTGGATGGTTACAGGAAATATTTAGTAGGGTCATCCAGATGGGGTTTATCTAACTATACGTGTCTACAACGTATATTGGTTTGACTAATCTAAGCACCTTGGACTCTTTTCCTTTCATAGTGCAGGGAAATAGATGGTTCTAAGGATGCAATTCTGACTGTTCTCCCACAGAACAAGACATAACACATCCTGGACCCCATTGGATTTCCAGTGGTTAAAACAGGATCCCAGTGTAACTGGCCCATATTAAAACTTTCACGATTCCTACTATTGAATCCTAATAGATTTAAATATAAATGCTATTTGAGGTCGAGGCATATGTCCCTATGTACAATTATATCGTACTGAACATAGTGACATGTTGATTTTGCTCAAAATCAGCTGGGCAATAATAGAAGGACACTAATGTGTATGATTGCAGTAATTAGAGGCTGCAGACCATCAAAGCAGTGAGGAGGTCAGTGCTGCGTTTAGATACATTAATGCAAATTGCTTCTTGCTGCAGGGAATTTCCAGAAGTTTGTTCTGTGACCTGGAAACCACACATGCATCATGCCAGAACAAAGTGCTGTTTGGGTACAGAAAGTGTGTTTCGGGGAGTGGGATGCTGAAATTAGCCCGCTGACTATGCCAATTTCCACATTTTCTCTGTGTTACAATCATGACAACGGTCCCTGCATGTCTGGTGCCAGCATTTGTATGAAACAAAGCTGGGGAAACTTTTGACTGCTACAAAAAGTGATACAAGAAATTGTTTCAGTTCAGTTTTATGTGACCGATACTGACTTTGAAATTCCAGTGTCCTTCTTCCCCTTAGTAAGGCAAAGTTTTTGAGGTCAGCATGAGCAAGGTTTTAAAACCCATTAATACATTCCATGGAATATACTTCTGCCGAAACAATCTAGTTAAGCAACCTTTTCTGGATTACAAACAATATTACAGAACCATTGCTGTAATCTCAGCTGGAGCCTCTGGGTTTGTTGTGGTTAAAGACCACAGCTTGCACTTGGATTAAATTCAGAATTTTATGCAGATCATCAGCAGTGATCCAATGCAAACATACTGATATCAGCAGGAATGGTCCTGTTGACCTAAGATTCTTGAAAGAAAAGTTACAGAGTTTCCTGGAAGTTGCATTATATGACAAGTTAAATAAGGCAAAAAAAAGTGTTAATATATTTTGCACATTTATGTAATGTACTTCCATGTATTAGCATGCTCTTTGTACAGTATATATCCTCTGACTCCATGCTGCCTCATCAGCTTTATAGCTCACAAAGTCTGCTAAGTCTAACCCTTGTAATTTTTAAGGAGAGAAATTCGCTATGTAGAAAAAGGAAATGAAAATTTTCTCCCAATATCTTACTTTAAAATGTCTGGGTTTTTTTAATTATAGTTTTTTATTGATCTCTTTGCAGCCCCATAGAACTGCCTTTCTACTGGCAGATAATGAAGCCTAACCTGAAACGGTTAATACCAGAAAAAAATGCAACCTTGATGGAGCTCAAATACGATCGAGACACGGAGTCGGCCTTCTCCCTAAATCCTGAGCAGGGAGTTTTGCTTCCCCGTGCTGATCATGAGTTTATTCTCACTTACACTCCACAGGAGGTACGGCTCATGATTCCTTCCTATCTACAAACTCCAGCTGTGTATTTTCATGCAAGTCATAAAATCCTTACTGTGCAGCTTTCTGAATTAAATTTAATTAAATGGGACTATGCTCTGATAAACAGTGCTCAAAATGTTGAAAGCTTCTAAAAGAAAACATGTTTTGACTGCAAAATTGGAGACAGTTTCTGATCTCATGTCGTTTGTGGGACTGATTGGACACCATTAATTTTACACTGAAACCGTGGATGTGTCCTCAAAGCTGCAGCTGTGCTGGCTGGTGAAGTTACCACAGTCCCCTTCCCATCTGCTCTGGGGATGCGTCCTCTACCTTCTGCAGCCTCAATGAGTTTGGTTAGAAAACAGGGATTATTTAAAATGTTTCCAGCTGTAACTTCTGGGGGGTTAAATGGATCCTATGAATGTCTGTGGGGTAAATTAAAGGGGCAATAGCAGCCTTTGGCAGAGATGGGCTGGTGTGCAGCTGTGGGGACAGAGGGTGCGATGATGTTTGAATGGAGCCGTGCCAGTGACTGTTGTCTTAGTTTCTGCTCCCTCATCCGTGTAAATAAAGAACATGAGCTCACAATATTTAAAGAAACTCAATCCAAAGTAAGCCCAAGAGTGGGAATATCCCATGCTGTGGTGATTGACAGACGTAGGAATGCCTCGAGTAAGTATGGAAGATAAATTAAACACTTGTGTGTTGGTTTGTTCTTTGTTTTTTGTTTTTTTAATACTTAATAGAAAAAATAATATATATTTGATGTTTTAAGGATTTTAATTTGTTAGCAAAAATATGTTGAATTAACACATAGACTTAGATTAATATCTCTCTACAAACAAATTAATCTTTTGCAAAGACCTTCAGATTTAAGGCCTGCTTCTGTGTTTCCTTTTTTCCCCCATTAGAATATAGAAGGCATCCTCTTTTCCCATGATGGAAAAGTAGTGTTTCTTGTTCAAAATCAGTTTGATGGTCAATTAAGCTAAATACCCTGGAGCAGTTAGAAGAAACTTTAAGTTAATATAGCAGTACTTATCTCAATATAGCAATACTTATCTCAATTTGGGGAGCCTTTGCAGATGCCTGTGTGTAGTATGCAATATACTAGGGAAATAATAACAGACATATCAAAAATGAGTATTTTTCTTGGAACCACATACCATGAGATCAGAATCTGGCTTAATATTTTGCAGTCAAACATGTTTTCTTGTCGTAACTCTAGGGTTTGAATATTGTTTATTAGAGCTTAGCACTCTGATCATTCAACTTTAGATGTAAACTACTTTTTCATCTTTTCTCTTTAATCCTCAACATAACTGTTTATTTGACATTAAAATACTTCTTCATGTGTGTAGCTGAAGAATTATCACAGTGTGATTCAGATGGTACTGAGGGACATCCCAGAATCACCTTGGTAAGCAGAGAAGCTATATTTCCCAGTAAGATCTGTAGCCACGTTTTAGCTTTGCCGTTACACTAAGTTTCTGGGATTCTTTGTCTTTCTGGTGATGACAGACCGACAATTGTAAATTATTTTATCTGCACAACTTAAAGTGGTAAAAAGAGTGTGTCTGTGAACTTCCCTCACATGCCTTAGCCCCAGCCAGGACTGCACCTCTTGAAAAAAGATAACACTGTCATTTTGTCTGCTGATTTCCCAGGCTTTCTGCTGAGATTTCCAGCAGCTTTTCCTGTTATTACTGTTTGTCACAGCAGCCTATGACTTACGTACTTGTTCATGAACAGACTGGGATGACTGGGGTACTTTAAAGAGCCACTGGATTTTTTTCCAGTTTTTAATTGTCCCCAACCTGAGCTGGTTGCACACTGGCAGTTTGTCATTGAGACACTTCTGATGGTTTTTGATTTTGATCTGGCAACTACAAGATGGGATCCAGTTTAAATACCAATTTAAAATGCTTAATAATTCTACCGTATTTCCTCCCAAAGTTCAGTAAAAGAGGGGATGCTTCAAAACATCCCAGAATACAAAGCAGAGGATGCAATAGCACTGGAAATAGAAGTGAAAGGCTCGACAGAACCGTTTCAGCTTCTTCTGGAGCCATATGCCATCATCATCCCTGGAGAAAACTTTATTGGTGTAAATGTCAGAAAAACATTTAAGGTTTGTTTGCTTTTGACTTTGTTATTGTGTGCTTTTTGTCACTGGGTGCCATAGGTGTTATTAGAAGATATCAGACAGTCCGTGTTCTTTTAGTTTTTCTTAAATGTCTTTAAATGAGGCCGTACTAAAACCCAGTCACAGGCCTGCTCAGCCCCCCACTCCAGACAGCACGCTTTGCTCTATTTTCACCTCTCGAGTTTGATACCACAGAGTATTACCCTTGTAAATGTTTCTCTGGGTCACAAACCTGTTGCTTATCACTTTGTCCCTCCTGTAGAGTAAAAGTTTTCCAGTTGGGAGGAAGAGCCAATAGATTATTTAATTACTTCATAACAGAGGTGCTGTTTATTGAAAGGACTACAGCAAGCACAGAAGAGCTGGAAATGTCATATGTGCTGCAGCTTTCTGGACCTTATTTACTGCAGGTTCTGATCATTTCGGTTTGTGCTGCTGCAACTGCCCCCTCACTCAGCATCCTCTTCACTATAGCTCAGGATCCTTTTGATCTTAGACTCACTTGGGAAAAATAGGCTTGTTAGCAAGAGCTGAGCAGGAAGACATTTCCCAGTTAATGGTCTTTCCATTTTTTTTCTTAAAGATACTGCTAATCAATATTTAGTTGTATGCTTTCTCTTTCTGGAAGTGCTTTTTCAGCTTAAGACAGTCATTTCATACTTTTAGTAATCCAGTACATTTACACGTGTGGTAATTAAGTGACTTACTGATAATATAATGAAACTCCTCACGTTTTCTCCAGCTTTTTTCTGAAGAGCAGGCCAAAGATTTCAAGAGCTTATGTCTCCCTCACAAACAGATCCTTTGGCAAAAAAAGAAAAAATAAAAAATGCTCTTAAAAGAAGGATTTGAAGTTTAAGCATTGAAGACTTCTAATATTTTTGATAAATGGGGAAAAAACTTTAAAGGCTTCAAATATGATGAAGTTCTTGAAAAGAATGGTTAATGGATCTCCTTTAAGTTTCAGAAAACACCTTCAGGAGTGTGAAGGTAGCCGTTGAGTTTGTCTGACTAAATAGCATTTTCAGCATAGATCTCCACATCTGAGCTACCTGCTCTCAACTTTCCTTGTAGATCTGGTTTGCAGCATCCAGGGGGTGATTTGTCTCATCCCACAGGCTAAAATAGGTCAGAGGAATTGCTCCCAGCATTCTCTAATTTGCTTTATTTTCAGCGAAGATACTTCCTAGAACATGAAATCAAGTGATCATGTTACAGACACCTGAATTCTAGTCAGGTGAATCCTACCTCTTCTTGTCCTTGTTTTATATCACAGAGGAGAAAGGAGAGGACAAAACATTATAATGAAAATAACAGTAGTTAGTGTGTGGTACTGAGTACTGTTCAAGTCAGAGATTAGATGAAGTTCTGTGCCTTTCCACTCTTACCATGCTCAATTTATCTCAAGATTTAAGTGAAGACGCAGCAGGTTTTAGCTAAATTCAAGGTGGATTAGTAGGTCATAACGTTTAGGGATCATGATGTGGTTGGAATTTGCAAAGTGTGTAACATAAGGCTTGTGAAACCTGGTTTGCAGTGCATCAGTACGCTCAGCGAATTGGCTTGTTGCTATGAAAGCTTAAAGCACATTAATTGTCTCTTTGATTTTAATTGTTTCAGATGTGGAATAACAGCAAATCATTGATCAAGTACACATGGGAGAAAATAATTGCCTGTGACATCTTGGAAGTTGAACCTCATACTGGTGTCATAGGTAAAGTTTCTGTGCCTTGCAAGCATCGGCTAATGACAGAAATATTTAAATTGGTACGAGTGGGAAAAAAACTGATCTGAGGCCACTGGAGCCAACAGGAGATTTAATTTGGTTCCAGGAGTTAAAAGATGGTTTCTTTGCAAAATAGTGAGATAGAACCCTGGGGTTTTTTTGTGGTTTGGTTTTTTGTTGTTGTTGTTGGTTGGTTTGTTTTGTTGTTTTTTGTTTGTTCTTTTCTAGAGATGAATAAATGCTGTGAATTCGAGCTGGCAATTACTGGATGGAAACCTGGGTGCATCAACCATAACCTGCAGTGTAAAATTGCACACTGTCCAGAGCCAGTTGTGCTGCATGTTGAGGCTGCGTTTAAGGTAAGGAACAGTTCAGTGTTGGGGGATGACTCGCTGTGGAGCCCGGTTATTATCCATATAAATCTTTTTGCCTCTTAAAGGCCTGACAAATCTAATGCAGTTACAAACAGGAGGTATTTTTGCTGTCTAATAACCATTGAGCCAATGTTGCTATTCCCATGACAGTAAGATTTTTTTTTCTGTATTACACGCAATGCATTTGCTTTCTGCTGCTCTCGGTGAAAATGGATGTTAATGTTAGCTAATGTATGCTTCTTAATTAGGCAGTTTTGGCAGAAGTGTCCATTCTGACATCTGTTTCCTGGTATCCTAGGGTCCACTTCTTCGTATTGATGTTCCATCGCTCCAGTTAGGTTTGATTAAGCGGGGTGAGAGTGTGTTAAGAACCTTTGAGATTCAGAATCTGTGTCAGCTGCCAGCACAATGGAGAATGCAAGAAAACCCAGTTTGTCTGGCTGAAAGGAGTGAAGAGGTGAGTCACTGCTATAGCTGGCTATGCTCCCTCTTTTAGATATTTCTTCCTTATGTTTAGGAGTTGTAATATTCATTCCAGATATCAAAAGTTCTCATTTCTGTGACTTCTTATGAGGCTGATTTTGCACAGTTCCAGAAGTGTGCAAGTTCTTTTGAGAGTAAATGCTTCTTTGTATTTTTTTCTCTATTTCCATTTATTACAAATCCCCTGCCAGCCTCATCCAAAGAGATACGGAGTATTTCCTCTATGACAGTGATTTCATCTGCTACCGATCTAAATAAGGGGACAAGACTTTATCAGAACTGAGATTGTTAAACACTCCTCCTATGTGCCCACATCAGCATCTCAAACAAGAATCTCAGACAAACTGGATTGGGCCTTTTGGCTTTAAACAATGGTTTTGAAACACATGGGTACCTCCCAAAATGATTTCTTACCAGAGGGATTACTAAAACCATTATTTAGTATTATCTAGGCTGTGATGTGTCAAATGCAGTCCCTTCCAGTCTTTGCAGAGCTCATTCCACCATTTCATACGAAATAACTAAAGCAGCTTGGAGGTAATACTGGTGACAAAGGTTTGAGTGACAGCTGCTATCTGCAGACCATCACATATTCCTAAAACTAAGAAAATAAAATAATTATTTTGATTATTTGTGGCACAGTGAACTTTGTAGCTAGATTTCTCCTTGGTGTTGTGCATTAAAGTGAGGAAATCTGGGCTCTGAGGTAGATGCTTTTTGTTGCAACAGAAGACCAAATTCTGCCTTTAGGGCTCTTTACATAATTACTCATGAAAGGAATTGAGTTCACTTGTTTCATGGCAAAATTGGTCTAAATGTTGTCCAGATGTTTTGTTTTTCTGGATACACTGTCAGTTTTGCAACAGAGAGCAGGAACTTTCCGTTGACCATCAGGAGATGGAAGCCTGCGAGAAGTTGCACTGTATCGCCATGAGTTCCTGAGCTTTGTTTTCTATGTATCGTGTAGATGTCTCACCAACTTTGGGTGAGAGTTGATGGAAAAAAGAATAGATTTATAAGTGGTGGTTATGGCAGCCTTGCAAAACAATTTTGTGTGTGTGTCTATCCCTTTTCCTCCAGAGCAGTCAATTAATTACAACTAATTAATGGAAAAGAACAAGTAATTATTGGAAATGTTCAAGGCCAGGTTGGATGGGGCTCTGAGCAACCTGATCTAGTTGAAGATGTCCCTGCTCATGGCAGGGGGTTGAACTAGGTGACCTTTAAAGGTCCCTTCCAACCCAAACTATTCTATGATTCTATGATAATCGAAGGTGCCTGATTAGGGATAAGAGGACACCCTGTCCTCACAGTCCTCAAGCCCTTACTTCTCACTGTTATTCCTTTGTCCCCTGCCATTCCCGACAATTCCCAGAACTCCAGAGAGATTTTTAGACTTAATCTTGGCTTTGTCGTCCCAGAGCCTCTTCATATCCCAGTGAAGATCACAGATAACTGCTCCATTCCTCCTGCGTGGGATCTACCCCTTTCCTCTTCTACCCCACACTGGTGCTCTTTCTGATTCCACTTCTCCAGCCCTCTTTTCTCAACCTTTCTGTCCAAGGATCTCATAATTTGTGGCACCTTGTGTAGCTGCTGCTCAGCCCCTTGACTTCAGGGAGTGTGACTTCAGGGGCCGAGAGAAAGGACATATCTGAGGACAAAACAGGTACACGCAATTCCTGATCAGATCGTGTGGCTTCAGCATTTTACATTTGCTTTTCAGGTGCCAAAGAAATCTCTTTCTCCTCTTCTAGGTATCTCCCTTTACCATTCAACCGTCTGCTGGAGAAATACCTCCTTTGGGTATATGCAGCGTGTCAGTTCAGTTCATGTCGTCGCTGTGCCGGCGTTTCCAGACGGTATTAGAGCTAGAGGTAGAAAATGGAGAAGGAAGGTAAGGGGGAAAAGTGGTGTTTTGCTTTGTTTTCTCCCGAGATTCACATGTGATTTTCACTTTAGGTAGTTTTATCTCCTAAAACAAAAATAGGAGGAATTCAGAGTGGGGTTGTGTAACCTATCAATGAACTATCCAATCATTAATATTGCTAAATAAACATAATCGTCATTCTTTCCAGCATGCTGTTGTATATCTAGGACAATTAATTAACGATAACAATAGACCATCTGTGTGTTTATTTCCAGTCACCTTCCTGTTTGGGTTGAAGTTCAGACCCCCCAAGCATGCCTGATATCCAGTCATCTAGTTTTCACTGAAATTTATACCGGAGTTCCTGCCAAAGCAACCAGCAAACTTTTTAACCAGGGACTGCTACCAGCAAAATACTTATGGGGAAAGGTAAATGTGCTTCTAATGGATGAAGAATACAGCAGGGATGGAAATTGTAATTTCTATCAAAATACAAACTGTTATTAAAAGCTTTTCTGATGTATCTTTTGAGGAGTGATGGCTGTATACTGGCTTAGGAATGAAACTTCAACTTGAAACCAACCTTTATGAAAAGATTAACTACCAGTTGATATTAATATGCTCTTACTGTCTGTGGATCATTGCTGAGAGAATGGGTGGGCAGAGATGTGAGGGTAAATATGATTCGGTGATTCTGTGGAGTGATAGGACAAGAGGAAACGGCCTCAAGTTGCACCAGGGGGGAGGTTTAGATTGGATATTAGGAAAAATTTCTTCACGGAATGGGTTGTGAAACAGTGGTACAGGCTGCCCAGGGCAGTGGTGGAATCACCATCCCTGGAGGGGTTAAAAGATGCATAGATGAGGTTATTAGGGACATGGTTTAGTGCTAGAGTTATGGCTGGACTCAATGATCTTGAGGGTCTCTTCCAACCAAAATGATTCCATGATACAGGATGTAAGCTACGAATGTATTAAAGTACCATGGCAGTTTAAGGTTTGCATTTAATTTGGTAGATCAAAGAAACAATGTTGCTTTTGAATTGTGTCTAAATTTTGCTTAAATATTACATTTTGTGTGGGATTCAGCTCACAGATTCTGACCCCTTCTTTTAATATCAGTGTGTAAACTACAGTCTGAACTCTCTTTTTAGTCAATGGAAATCCAAGCAGGAAGTCAGTCACCAGAATATTTATGTCTAGTGTCATTTTGGGTGCTGTAGGGTGTTATTCCTGCCCTCTAGGTGCCACTCAAGAGGTGTGGTCTCAGTTCTAAGTCCTATCACACCAGGCAGTCATGCCCATATGGCTTGGCCACCCTATGTGCCTGTAAGCTGAATCCTACACTCAGTGCCTTGGTCATTCAGATCTCCTCTGACTGCCAGGGTTCAAATCAGTTGCCTACATGAAGGCGTTTAGCGCCATTCAAGCTGTCCTCAGGTGGCCAAGACATCCTAACTGAGCATATGGATGATATAGGACATATGAGAAAACATTTTGGGACAGCTGGAGCCTAGGAGGATGGCCACAGGATTTTATCTGGCGTCTGATGTTTGTATGTGAGTAACCGTGTTGAACCCCTGGATTCATGTCATGTGCAGTTAGTCACTTCGGGAAGGTACCAACACCAGGGTTGTCTCTGGAGGCCACCTCTGGAGTTGGTAGAGAGATGGGGCACCTCTAGGGTCCTGCTCCAGTATCTGATGGGTTGACTTCACCCTGGGAAGGCTTGTGATTGTGAGAGGAACCACAGTGACTCTGCTCCCAGCTCAGATGCCTCAGTCAGGCACCTGAAGTAATTTGGAATAAATGTAACATGAGGATCTTGTCAACCACGGGGGAATTGTAAAGCAGACCTCAACAAGCTGTATGTGTTGCTCCCTGAAAGTGTCCTAAACCTGAGAATAATTCTGTCTTTATCATGCTCTTTGATGTGAAGAGAAAGTCTGAAAGAATCGGAGTTAGCTGAATGTCTGTCCTTTCTGTTTGGCAGCTCATTGGAAGTCAGGCACCTTTCTGCTCCGCTACCGTCTGCCCAGCCAGTGGCACCTTGGGTCCGAATGAAGAAAAAGAATTCTGCGTAGAGCTGTCAGCTAACATCACAGTAAGTTTAAAAACTGGTGCAATTTTATCAAAATGGCAACGCTGGCGTTCTCATCTCACCTCCATCTGGCAAAAGGAAGGATTTTATATACAAAACGTAATGCTCTTTTTTTGTTTTGTATGATATCTCTGCAATTGCTTTGTTTTAGAGGTGCCATATTGAAGGCAAGAGTTAAAGCAGTCCTTGTGGTGTGCAGTTTTCTACCCTGCCTCTTTATTTCTCAACCATTCTTGTTTTCTTTCTTTCTTGAATGCATATTCAATTACCCTTTATGCTTGTCACTTTTCTTGGAACACACAGACCCTCACTTTGGATTATCCCAAATGAAATGTAGCGGACTGGCATATATGGTACACATTTGGTTTTCTGAATGCAGCCGGGCTCATGACATTTTGATATTTGAAAACTTCAAAGCAGCTGATGGGAATGAGATTCTGGAAAATAGGGTGTAGACTGCAGAGTTTACAAACTTCAGGAATTCAGCCGTAGGCTTTATAGGGGCATTCAAACAGCTGATTTAATGCAACTAAGTAAAGGAACTTCCTATAGGTTTGGTATATTAATTCCCATTACAGTCACAGAAGACCTACGTTTCATTTATTTGCTTAAAAGTAGGTGTTCAGTACTGTGTTCAGTTTTGGGCCCCTCACACCAAGAAAGGCCTTGAGGTGCTGGAGCGAGTTGAGAGAAGGGAACGGAGCTGGGGAAGGGGCTGGAGCACAAGTGTGATGGGAGCGGCTGAGGGAGCTGGGGGGTTCAGCTGGAGAACAGGAGCTGAGGGGAGACCTTCTGATCTCTGAACTGCCTGAAAGGAGCTTGGAGCATGGAGGGGGTTGGGCTCTGCTCCCAAGGAACAAGTGGTAGGATGAGAGGAAATGGCCTCAAGTTGTGTCAGGGGAGGTTTAGATTGGATATGAGGAAAAATTTCTTCATGGAAAGGGTTGTTGGGCATTGGAACAGGCTGTCCAGGGCAGTGGTGGAGTCACCATCCCTGGAGGGGTTAAAAGACAGGTAGATGAGGTTCTTAGGGCCATGGGTTAGTGACAGTGTTGGATCGACATTTGGACTCAATGATCTTGAGGGTCTTTTCCCACCAAATTGATCCTATGGTCAGAGATGCCCTAGAAGGTCTCAGATGCCCGTTTATGTCTGGCATATGTTGCACAGGATCCCAGTAAACTTGCGCTTTCTTCATGGAAAGCTGGAAGCTCAAGAGGATGCGTTGGGCATCTGAAAGGGCACTTGTTTGTGTGGCTGGGGATCTGAATGCATCCGAGCCAGCTAGAAGAAAGGTTGTCTACATTGTAGGTGAGCTTTATGACCAAGTATCATGAATAACTCAGTGGAGACTTAGAGCTTATATTCAGAGTTCATCTCTATAGATGAACTCAAGGGCTCACATTTGAACAGTTACTTTTAGAAGTCTGAATCTAGAGCTGAATCCCAGTCTATTCTTTAATGCAGGGTGCACCAATTCATGTATTGATAGGGCGAAAAAAGAATGATAGTGTTGAATTAGCCAGTGTACTGGCACAACTGAGCCACATAATTCATCCTACAAGTCCTGCTGTAAACCCAGCTTGATTTAAGAAGATTATTGAAGCATGACTGGAAGCAATTAATGCTAACAACTTCAACACTTGCAGTATAGAAAGTGTGTCAAAAATCACTAAGAGAGCAGTTTTACAAGTACAAAGCCAAGAAATAGCCACAATTTTTTACCTTGGTACTGCCTTCTAAGCAGATCTGATGCTGGCAGATAATGCACTTAAAACAATTCAGTGAAACTCTTCAAGATTCTGTTTTAGTTCTGGTTTTAGTCCAGTGAAGTTTACACGTATTTTCTAAGTACATTTCTTAATGAGGCTGCCTTTCCTCTCTGATGTTTGCTTCATTCACAAGGACTCTTGACTCTTCTCCTTTCAGGGTGAGCTGAAAGACCTTGCCCTTTCCTGTAGCATAGAAGACATGGTTGAACCCCTCTTTCTGAGTATTTCTGGGGAAGTAAAAGGACTGCATGTCACCTACTCCGTACCCTGTGACAGCGGAGTTGCCAGGTAAATCAAGGGTTTACCCTGAACTGAACAAAAATTACTTCTTCCTAAATCAAAAATACAGTAGGGAGGGGAAAAAACCCACACATTTATCTATGTAAACTTCATTCCTCCTTCTCGTGTAGGCAGTAAAATGTGCTTGGAAGGATTCACTGTTGGTGCCTGTGTGAAGAAAAGGCACTGGGTTTACACCAGAGCCAAATTCAACATCTTCAAAAGCCAAAGAGAAGAGTGGAGAAGAGCACTACTCCATTCCCACCATTATTTAGCTGCAGCAAATTAGTTTAACAACTGTGACTTTATTAATTCATGAATAATAAATGGGTGTGAAATTAACTGCACATTAGTGAAACTCTTCTTCATGTGTTGTGTCCGTTCTCCCTTGTGCTCCTGGCACTTGTCACCTGCCAGTTGCCTTTGACACTTTCATGTATAAAGAGCATGAAAAATTACCTTTCTTTGTGGTAACCAAAGTGTGGGACTTCTGCAGTCCCTTGTGTGTTTGTGAGGAACAACTATCTCCAGGAATGCCACAAATTTGCAAAGTCAGCTCTTAGATGTGAATTTAAAATTACAGAATTATACCCAAGGTCCTGTTTTTTTTGACCATTAAGCTTTATTCTTGCACTGTTTGACATGGTATTAAAGAAAGATGAGTATACTTCTCTTTGCCTTGATATATCCGACTGATATTTGTTTTATTTTTTTCTGATATGTAGCATGATTACTGTCTTTTGGAATATGCTTGTGTTTAATATAAGTAAAAAGGGCTTTAATTTGGTAGGTTGATGTATTATACATGATAAAAGTTCTACCCAAAATGAGTCCTTATGTGGGAAAAAGTGAAAAAAATTAGAAGCAGTAAATGCTGATGACAATAATCATAGGTTGCATAGTCCTTTCACAGTGATCATCACAACCACGTTGCATATTGCACATTTCAAACTCTACTGAAATTATCTGCGGCATAAGCACATAAGACTGATGTTTCAATACTAGTGTAATTTTTTTTCTGACAGTGACGAAAGACAAATATTAGAAAGCCCGTGTGATCTTCTTTTGGACTTTGGATCTGAAGTTGCATTTAAAGATGTAGTAAAGCGTCAGTTAATTCTTACCAACCACACTGGCATCAGCGCTCCATTCAAACTAGAAGCTGAGTATTTTACTGGCTATTCGCTCGTTCCGGAACAAGGAATCTGCCTGTAAGTCTTGCTTTTCTGCACAATGACTAATTTAGGTCTGGATTAAATCTGAAACTGGATGGAGTGCTATTCCCTCTGTCACAAGATGGACTTTCTGCAGGGCTCTGCTGGGGTTTTTTAAGCTCTTACTCTGACTGTGGTGATGAAACCTGCTGCTGAGGTTTCCTGCAGAAACAACTTGCAGATTTAGCTGCCGTAGATGGCAAACTACTGTTGCTGCCAATGGACACAAGCTGGTTTACACTGGCCAAGGCTGCTCTGTTGTGTTAGACTGTAAGCAGAGTCTTACAACTCTGAAGCTGATTCACTTTTAAGGATGTTACTTTCAAAAAATGCTTTGTAGGCAGTCCTTCTTCAGGTTATAATGGCCATTAGTTTAGGAGTCAGGTAGAGCTGTTATTTTAGCAAGACTTACGCATTTCACAGAATTCTCATTGTGATTTTTTAATTATTATTATTTATTTTTTCAAGCTCCTCAAGCCACCTGTTAAAAAGAAGAGGGCCTGTCACAAAACATGCAGCCAGAAGAGCACGGTCAGGTATGAGATCAGCTGTTAATTCCCACAGTGGAGAGAAGACAAAAGCCAACTGACTAACAAATTCAGCCTTAAATGTGCCCGTCGGGCACATCCTTTCATTCTTGGAGTATCTGTCTAAGTCTACGCTGTTAAATAACTTAGTTCCTCAATTCATTCTTGAGTTTACAAGCCCACATTGCATAAACATGAGGTCGATCTCTCTCTTCCCCCCTGCTGCTTTTCTCTTTCTCCCCCTCTCTTTCTTCCTCTCTCTTTTTCCTCTTACTTTCTTGAAACCAACCGTTTGAAATGAAGATGGGTGGTTTTGCTGTAGTTTGCTCCCAGGATCGCTCCCAGCACACGGTACGGATGACACACATAACGTTTGGCTATTTCCCTGCACCACAGTCTCCCAATACCATTGCAGCAGACTTTTCTCCCTCAAACCCTTTTATATACTGTCCCCACTGTGGAAAGCTACAGCACAGCCCATCCATCATTTCTGATATGTTGTACTGAAAAAATAATAATATTTGGAGCTACATGAGACCCAGTGAAGGGGGAAATGGGAGCGAAGTGCTGTAAAGTGTGGATGTGTATCCTGTATCCAAAATAAAACTTGGACATATTGGTGCCTTGCCATAGTGTATCTGTTACAAAGACAGAGCTTTTCAGCTGTTGAATTAGTACTCAAGATTGGGAAAATGCTGTTCTGACAAGCTTATTGGTTTAGGAGGCTAGGTGACTCAAAATGTGCAAAGGCCTTGCTCTTTGTAATTAATTCTTCGTGTTGAAGAGCACACAAAGGTGAGCAGGCAGCTGCTATTAGAAAGAAAACGAGTTAGCAAAAATTTCAGCTTAATTTTCTTTTTCTGAAATTGAGGGTGTGTTTTCATGTAGCCGGTTAGTGCCTTGTTTATCTCAAACAGTCCTGGATCATGTTGCTGGAAGGGAGTCTTCCTGTGAAATAACTCCTGCAAGAAATAACTCTCAGAAACAAAATCCCACTGCAGAAGCGAACTTCAGTAAAGTAGAATAAATGTGGGTTGTGTAAATGATCCCAGTTTTTTTGGAAACCGGTGAGATTAGGCTGATTAACACCAGCTAAAAATATGGTCATATATGTTCTTTGAAAGGCTAACCTTGTTCCATTTCCTCAAAATTCGTCAAATGCTTCTTTGCTGTGCTCTTTCAGAGTTTGCAGCAGCAGTGCTGTCTCATGGGAAGGGAGCAGCTTTCCATGTACAGCCTTCCACAGGAACTCTGAAAGCCTTCCAGCAGCTGATCATAGAAATAACAGCTTGCAACAACATGTGGGGAGAGTACCGGGATCATCTCGTCTGCACGGTAGGTGGGGCTTCACTTCCAGGTGAAGTATTGCTATGGCAGATATTCCACCAATGTTATTTCCCAGATTCCTTTCTGTTAAAAATACATTTTCAATTTGTTCAGACTTCTGGGAAAATTCAGGGTAGGTATTGCTATATCGCTACCTCCAATGGCATGTAAAGAATAATTATTTTCGCTTACAGTGCGTGGTTTAGTTTTGGGGTAACGTGTTTATCCCTTGGCAGGTTTTCATGTCCCTTGAAAATGACTGGAGCAGATTTGATTTACAAAATCTGTTTGGTAGCTGGCCAGTGCGCTACTCTACCAATACAATATATTGTGTTGTATGGAAAAGCCACAGGGAAGGTCATGAATGTATGAGGTGTTGCATTCTCCTGCTGAGAAGAGCTTTCATTAGCGTATGACTTAAGTGCTGTCAAAAGAAACCAGTCAAAAATATTTGAAAATCCAACCAGTTTTGAAAACATGACTTTGTAACCTAGAGATCTAAACTTCCATCTTGATTCTAATAGCAAAAAATTCATTTTTAATAGGTGGGAGACTTAGAACCAAAATTAATTCCAATGCAAATGACTGTGACAGGCTGTCCAATCTTCCTGCAGATGACAGGACCACAAACAGAGCAACCCATGATCAGGTATATCCAAAAATACTATCATAGAAGTCAGAGAATTAAATACTATTAGACTATAGCCAACATACACACTTGTTCCCATCTTTTTATGATGTAATGAGAAGGTCAGCAAAGTGACTGTCAAGATACAGTGTCTCCTTCTGTGACACCAATATATTTGTCTCTGCCAGCTGAATTAGAAAATAGTCTGTGTACAAGCCTTCTGAGATTTACCGGCAATCACTGTTCTGGGCTTCCAGTCATAGAATTTCACCCATTCCAGCCTCATCTGATTCTGTGGAGGTGGGAACTGGTACAGGATGGCAGTTCTACTTGTCAGTTCATTTCTCCCTGTCCGTTTACCTGGAGCGCTCAGGTAAACAGGGGCAGGACAGAGTCACACAGCAGCCAAGAGCGTTTGCGATGTCAACTCTGTGATGGGGTATAGAACACAGATTTAGCAATCCACCATAAAAAATACTTTATGCACCTGGAAATCTGTGGCTGACGTGAGTCACTTTGCTGTGGAGCCGTTTGCTGCTGCTGCCAGAGTCTTTCCCAAAAGCCGACTTCACGTGTTGGCCCTGAAACGTCTGAGACAACTAATAAAATCAGAAGAAATAAGCTGATTAAGCACAGAAATACTGTACTTCACATGACAGGCCATGCTTTACCTGATGGCTACTCTTAACAGTCTGCCAGTGCAGCCAGATATGTTTCCGCTTTTAAGCAATTCTCTAATGGAAACTTATTTCAGACATTCACTATCTTCTGCGTGTACTGACAGCAAGGCTTCCTCCCGCAGGTTTGGCACTCACATCTCTGAAGGGCGTCCCGTCTTTCGGAGGGTCCGGCTCAACAATCCTACTCCCTTTGGTAAGACTGACTTTTGTACAGTGAACATCGACACCTGCCCTGCATTCCTTATAATAATGAAACCAGAACCCACTGGCACGTTAATTAACTGATAGTCCTTTTTCTTAATCAGGATGCTTTTTGTAAAAATAATAATAATAGTATATAAGAGAGTATCTAAGCTGTTTTCTGACTTGGCTGGTACAGAACAATAGCACGTGTTGTCAGGTCTTTATGTGCATAGTGGTATTTATCATTATGGTATTACTGCCATGAATATTAGTTTGTTTTCTGCAAGAGTAAAGCAGGTAAACTCCAACCAGAGTGTAGTAGAAGTAATGTAATTGATTAAACATGTTACTACTATGGAACAGCACGTCCTATCCTGATGTGTTTGGGTTTCACTCATTGAAATGATGGACGTTCAGGAATGTCCATCCTGTTTTTGTAAATCTCTCACAGCACTAATCCGGGTCACTCAGATACGCTACCTGCTTCTTAGTGGCATCATCTGGCTGTTCTGTGTTTAGTCTTTTATCCTTTTTTTCTTTTTTTCCGGAATGGCACCAAATACATTTACTTAATGAATAAAATACTCATAATTTATTTTAATGTTAATGAAAGTATAGTTTAGGAGAGCAGAAAAGGTATAATAAGGGCATAGTACACATGGTCTTACATCATTTTAGTTTTCAGTAAATATGGAAAGCTTAAGGTGTGCTTTAATACAAATGCAGTTGCTAGACACCAGCTTGTTACTTGATCTTCTTCTCTGGTACCAACTAAGCTATGAGTCTTCTCAACGACCAGAAATAATTGTCTTTTCTCCTTTTTCAATTCAGACATCCGGCTGGACTGGCAAACTTATAATGAAGACAAAGACGATAAAAAGCTGGTGGACCTGTTGCTGTTCTTTGGAGACCCTTTTCCTCTTAAGGACACGGATGAAAATGAGAATCCATCAACTGGTAGCAGCTCGAAGTCCGAGATCGTGGTAAAGTTGGATCAAACTGCCGTTCCCTGCGGAAGCGTTTATCCAGCTCTGCAAACCACAGATGAGGTCAGCTGTTAGTCTGGATTTTATGCTGCTGCTGAGATACATGATGGGTTTCTTGGCATGAAGGGCTGAAAACAACAACATGCGATATGACTTGTAACTTAGAGCTGGAATGTGGAAAGAAATGTCAGCTCCTCTCACAGTCAAAAAAGCAATATATGGGTGGAGGGCTATGGGTATCAGCAAGCAGTTTACAGAACAAGCGATAGCAAATAGCTGTTCAGCTTCTCCTTTTAATGAAGTTCTTAAAGCTTAAATATCAGATGATATTTTTTAAAATCTTGTCATTGACAAACTAATGCCATTTTTACATGAAAGCGTTAAGATAACTGACACTCCTCAATTTAGGTCCACTTATGGCTCTCTGTTATCAGTGAGTGCTGTAGTCAGGGAGCAGAATCTCATCTGCAAAGTTTGCAATTCCAATTGCAGCTAATGTTTTGGAGGTACTTAATATGGCAATTTACTGCCCTGAAAGGCTGGGAGTGACAGGAAGAAGGTAGGATACAGAAGATAAAACTTTATCGGGCAAAAGCTTTGCAGAAAAGATATTTAAAATCACCTTTTCTCTGTTTCAGCTCAGAAGGCATAGTTGTTTTAAATGCACTTCTAAACTTTCTTGTGCAACAAGGGGAAGTTATTGCCCTAGAGTGCTGCTTTGTATAATGGGCCAAAAGCATTACAGTTAAGTGCTTCTCTTGGCAGAACAGACCCAGACGTGCACTTTTTCCAAGGGGTTCAGGAGCGGTTTCAGGAGAGCAAACCTATGATTGAAAAAAGTCGTGTACGGGACACATCCACATGTCCAGTTTTTGTGCCAGAAAGGCAGAAACTGGAGCTGGCCACGCTTGCTGCCTAGTGCAGCAGTTCCCTGTACACTTCACTTACATTCCTGCTCTGCGGCGTAACAGTTTTAACCATTCCACACCCTTGTGTCCCTGCAGCCTCCAGACACCAATGGCGAAGAGGAGGAAACCATCGCTCAGGAGCCTACAGTACAAAAAATTGTCTCTGTGCTTATACGACCTCGTGAAGGGATCCCTGCAGACAACCCCTACTCCATTACTCCAAGACAGATAGTAAGCCTTTACATTTTCTTTTTCCTTAGGTTTAGCATATTTTCTGCAAAACAGAGGAGAAAGGGAAGGAGGAGGAGGTTGCTTTGGGGTAGAGATTACTAGACAGTGAAATACTCGGCTGGGAGGCTTTGGGATCTTGAAGATGACCATGAGAAGAGTTTGCGAAGTCAACAGAAAAATATAAAGTGTCCCACCTATATTTGTACAGTTAATTGTTGATTGGAAATTGCTGTTCAGATGAACTAACGTTGCCCCAAAACAGGGTTCTTTACCTGGTGTGCATACAAAAGAACCAGATTTAGCACACAGAGATGAGATACCATGTTTATTACAGAGCTGTGCAAGCCTGGATGCTGGAATAAAGCCAGCGTGCCAGCAAGAAAAGTAAAAGGCATTATATACAAAATCTTATCACTATGTTCACACCCTAAAGAGCCAATTGATTACACATTTGCATATTGCATTACATAATCCTCTTAACGTATAATGAGCAACATTCAGCTAAAGGACACCTTGTCCAACAGTCTTGAGATATGTGTTAAAGCAAGACTCAACTAATTGTGCGGGCTTCAAAATGGCTAAAGCTGCAAGGTCAGTAGTGTCTGTTGTTCATGATTAGGTGTTTTGCAAGTCACTCTTTGTTATATGGGCAGACTGACCTAAAGCTGAAATTATTTATATCTTTTTAGGTTAGCAATTGCAGACAGGATTCGTTCTTTTAAGTGATGACAACGCTGGTCTGCCTAGAATGGCATCTCATCTTCTTCTTTGGGTTGCCTCGGTGAAATGTGTGGCATTGGGTGGGAGCCATCCAGCCTGGAGCTTTGGAAACATGTTGTTTAACCAGGAAAGATTTACCGAGTAGATGTGGCACAGCTGTGCCACAGTGCCACAATTCTTTAGGAATAAAATAAACAGAGCACTGGAAAGATCTGAGTGACAGTGTTGTCCAGAACACCAGTGTGTCAATTTTAATCCTTAAATATTAGTAAGTTTTCTTGCCAAAGGGTTTCGGTTACAAGTTAGAATGAGCTAAAGATTACATAAAAGAAATAATTACAGAAATGGCTTTCTCAAAGATATGAAGCCTACAGTCAGCTCTGGGGTGACTGAGGCTGAGATAGTTCAGATAAACAAGCGCCTCGTTGTGGAGACATCCAGGGAGCTTGGCCCACGTGGGATGGAGCTGATGCCTGTGCAGTTGCTCAGGTGTTCCTCTGCAGAAATGTTCTCTGTGTCTCTGCTGTTCCTCCAGGAAAGTCTGCTGGCTCCAGTGTTGTGCAGCACAGCTGGCCAGGCCTGGCTTAAATCCATGTCTGAGCAACTGAGCTCTCTGAGACCACAATGCACAGACCCTGCAGTGTTGTAGGACGTGACAGAGGTTGCTAGCTCAGCTCTGGCCCTGCTAGACCTTAAGCAGAGCTTTGTTTTGCTCCTCACCACTCTGAGCAGGGGAACACAGTGTGAGGAGAGCTGAGGTAGTTTTGCTTCTACCCAATGTAGAATCATAGAATAGTTCGGGTTGGAAGGGACTTTCCAAGCTCACCCAGTGTCACCCTTTCCATGAGCAGGGACATCTTCACCAGCTCAGGTTGCTCAGAGCCCCGTCCAGCCTGGCCTGGGATGTCTCCAGGGATGGGGCATCCACCACCTCTCTGGCCAACCTGGGCTAAGGTCTCACCACCCGCAGCTGGCTGGTCCAGCAGGTCCCCACGTCTCACCCTGTGATCATATGAAGTGGGGCAGTTTGTCTCTGTAGAGCACTAGGCTGAGAGCAGAATGTACCATGTGGCCCCCAAGCTTTCAAATTTGACGTGAATTGGCTCTGCAGGGAGATGGCAAAAGTTTTTTTGCAGCAATAGCAGGATTTAATCATAATGTTTGTAATGCACCTAAAGAAAACAGAATCTATTCAACTTGTAAATCCCGGAAAATCCACTGTAGCTGCCTAGGGCATTTGATTACATTCCCTGCTGTCATGTAAAATAAAAAAAATAGCCAGGAGTAAACTGAACTGTAAAACAAGCTTAATTCACATTTGTAACTCTTCAAAAAATTGTCTCTTGTATCTGTGAGTGCTGTCAGTTCTGAGAGAATCGTCTGAATTAGCCATGGAGTGAGAGTGGGCAGAACTGGGTATTTTTAAAAACAAACAGGTATGTGCATGTGTTTGTGTACTTAGGGAGTTGGTCTGTGACTGTGTTGATGCTATAGAGCGCCTACACCGATATTTGCAGCTGAAATAATTGAGTCAGTTTTGCTGTCACATGTCATCATCTTAGCGCAAGCCTGAGCGTGGCCCATCCCCAGGAGACTTCGTGCTGCTTGTGTAACTCTGGTTTAGCAGCTGAGCGCTGAGGATGCTTGTGCAATCCCATCAGCTCCTGCCCTGCCAAACACTCGTGTCTCCGCTGCAGGTGGTTCCAGGAGGTGGCAGCATCTTCGTTTCCATCTCCTTCAGCCCCGGCGTCCTGCCAGAGGCCGTGCCTGAGGTGCAGTGCGAAGGGTTTGCGCTGGGTTTCATGAGCCTAGACGACGAGGTAAGGTGATTATCACTAAAGATAACTAGAAAAGAATTGTTTCCCTTCCCGTGATTTATGTACAGGCCGCTGTGTACCTGGCCACTCTGTAAAAACAGCCCTGTACATCCTTCCTGAACAAGGGTTGTTCGTTTGTTGCATTTGCCTTTGAGCTTGGAAGCGTTCTGGGGCGGGAATGTCACCGTCGTCTTGCATTGGCTGGTGCAGCAGACCCCAGACATAAGCCCTGGGTTTGAAACGCTATCACAACATCAGGATTTATTGATAACAATAGTTAACAATGGGCCTGAGAATCAGGACTGCTGAGTTCTGTTCCTGGCTCTGCATCCACCTTCCTGTGTGAATTTGGACAGCGTATCTCTCCTCTGGGAAACTTCCTCTGCAACAACTGCAAGTGCAGCTCACAGGCTGATGTGAGGCTTGAATCGTGTTTTATGAATTGCTCTGTGATTCCCTGACATGAATCATTACAAAGGCGCAAGGTGTAATGAATGAATTATGATAGAATATTTAATAAAAGCATCCCTAATGTTCCTGACTCCCAGAGGAAGAAATATCTGCGTCTGTGTTAACCACAGCCATTCTGAGTTCAACTACTGCTTTGCTTTTGCTGTTCCTTGTATGTTCCCATTATGTCTTAAAAACAGGCAACACACAGCCAAAATAGGATTCTGCTTGGCAAACAGCCTCTTGGGCTACAAGTAGGATTTCAGGTTTTGATGCTGTCAGCTTATACATCATTTCTGGTTTTGTTTATTGTCAGCTTGCAAAGACAGTGCCGAACAAAGTGCATCGCAGGGATGGCTATGACATTCCACCGTTACGAGTAGACTTGCAAGGTTTTGTTATACACGCTCGGTAAGTATGCTCACACAACAACTGTTACACTCGCAGAACGAGTTGGTGTGGAGGGCAGGACTCCGACCAGCTCCGGTTCTTTACGCAGGTTAAAAGTAGACATGGATCACGATGGAGGAATGGTGTTTCATTCGACGGCAAGTGATCTTGTACCAGACCAGTCTCTGCTAGGAGTAAGTATTTCCCACCGTGATGTATTCAGCTGGTTTGTGTTGCTGTGCTGCTGGAAGAATTCAGGGCTGTATGCGCGTGGTTTGTTTTTAAAACGCATCTTTATCACCGGTAGCCTCATGTGGCAATTCCCCATATTGCTTGTACCAAGATGGGAAAAACAAAAGGGCTACAAGTACTTATTAGCCAGGATAAGCGAAGCTGAGCTCAGGCAATGCCTATTTGATATCATAGAATCATATAACTGGGTTGGAAAAGACCTTTAAGATCATCAAGTCCAACCATTAACCTGGCAATTCCAACTCCACCACTGAACTATATGTTTTTCTTCGTAGAGGAGTTTTTAAGTAGAAAAATAAGTAGTTATTTTCAGGACATAAAGCTCTGATAGCAGAATGAGTCACTTAGAGCAGCGTGGTCAGTTTCTGTGACTCCTGACATTCAAAGACTTTTAAACTTTATTACATTATTCATATTCTGATTTTTTTTCACTCACAAAATTTTGAAAAAATAGAAGTAGAAAATACTGTGGTGTTTTGGGGTAAAGTCCTTCAGCTCCCTGGTGGTGCCGAATGACGAGACAGACTAACACAAACCTCTCAGAGGAGTTAAAACTAACTGGTTTGGGATCATTTCTCCTCCAGGTTTTGACAGATTCGGTAATGACTCAGAGTTTGAAACTCATCAATTGCACTAAGGTTCCTCTGTACTTCAGGCTCCTCCTGTCGACGCCTTTCAGCCTTTCCAGCACAGATCCCAAAATGGGCACCGAAACATCCCACAGCAAGAAGCAGGGAAAGGAACAGCAGCCGCAACTTGTACTTTATCCACAGCAAAACATGCCGGTAGGCTCAAAAATAATAATCCTGTGCCAGAATAGACAGTTTAGTAATTGGGAGTGTTAGCATGGCCCAGATGAACCGCAAGAAAAACACAACCAGGATAGAAATCTTCCCATTTCAGGGGAAATAGTGGTGTATTAGCAGATGCTCATTGCTGCAGTTTTGTCTGCTATGTTGCCGGTACTAAATATTTTTCTCCAGTGGCTCTGATGTGCTTTTCTCAGCGATTCCGACCTGTTGCAAACTCCTGCAGAAAACCCTGTGGTTTTTCCAGCTTACCTAAATCAATAGTCATATATATGTTGGACAAATTAAGATTTCCGAAGATTTCCAAAGTCCCTTATTTCCTTAAATTAGATGCAGGCAGCACACACAGAAAAAAAAATTGGTTAATTTTGAGTATACAAAACGACACTAAAGGAAACGAAGTCCTGGAGTCAAGAATTAGCTAAGGTGCAAACAATGAGTAACAGCTGCATTTTTGAAGCGTGCTTCTCATTTTCCAGTGTTCATTTTGACATACAGACACACACATCTTAAAGGAAGAAAGAAGACTTATATGTTTAAAGCAGCGTTGGCAATATGGCATTTGTAACCTTGGGAATTTGGAACCTTTGTTTCGCTGGAGACCGTTTCTCCCCTGTGGTTCAGAGAACAGCTGTTCACCTTTACGCTCCACTCTACGTACTGGATTCATAGGAAATAGCTGCGTTTTTTCTTTAATTCTAATGCTTTGTTCCAGTGGGAATTTGGTTGCTTTGGGCTCCAGTGGGAAAATGTGCGCCCGGGCCTTTGAGCAGTGTTTATTTTGGATTTCCTGCACACGGTGTCTTCTTATGTGACGGTCATCCGAGTTCCTCTTCCCACAGGTGAAAGTGTCGTTCCACGCAACCCCGGAGTTACTTACATATCAACATTTGCCAGACACCCAGCTGCTTCCCGGAGTCCAAGTGCTCCAGGGTGAGAATGGAGAGAGAAAGCTGAAGTTTAATCAAAATCTGGTCATTGAACATAGTAACTGTGCTACCCAGGTAAGACCAGAAGGAGATCTCAGGGCCCTGAGACAGGGCTGTTTTGTCAGCACCTCTGACTCGGAATGAATGTCCTGTAGGATTTACTCAGCTTTGAAATAACATCCACCTCTAGAGTAAATGGTGTCATCCAGTTAAAGTGAATGGCCATGGATTTAATAGAATCATAGAATCATTTTGGTTGGAAGAGATGCTCAAGACCATCGAGTCCAACCATTAACCCAACACGGGCACTAAACCATGGCCCTAAGAACCTTCTCTCTGCGTCTTTTAAACCCCTCCAGGGATGGTGACTCCACCACTGCCCTGGGCAGCCTGTTCCAATGCCCAACAGCCCTTTGGGGAAGAAATTTTTCCTAATATCCAATCTGAACCTCCCCTGGTGCGACTTGAGGCCATTTCTTCTCATCCCATCACTTGTTCCTTGGCAGAAGAGCCCAACCCCCTCCATGCTCCAAGCTCCTTTCAGGCAGTTCAGAGATCAGAAGGTCTCCCCTCAGCTCCTGTTCTCCAGCTGAACCCCCCAGCTCCCTCAGCCGCTCCCATCACACTTGTGCTCCAGCCCCTTCCCCAGCTCCGTTCCCTTCTCTCAACTCGCTCCAGCACCTCCGGGGCTTTCTCGTCATGAGGATTTTCTCTCAGCTGGACAGAGCGGTGTTGGGTCAGTGCCCTGGTGCTCGTAGCCCAGCTCTTTGCAGAGCACAATGACCTGGATGATACGGCTCCATCCAAGGGCAGCAGCCACAGCGTGACCCTCAACGTCCTTCTGAGATGTGGGACCAGGACTGTCTCAGTGCCCAAGTCACCAGCCGTGTCCTTCTGCAGCGCCCAGCGCTTCGAGTCCCCTGATCTCTAACTGTTGTGCTGGCGTCACAGCCCACACACCTTTACAGACCGATCTCTTCCAGATGGAAAGCTATAAACCCCCCCAACCCTTCAGCAGTTCCAGTACGCTGCAGGAATTCTTTTTTTCATACCAGGTATTTCTGAGGAGTGATCTGTGTGAGAGCCAAGCACCATGTCTAAAATACAGTCAATTTAATAATAATCTCGGGCAAGCTGCACAAATTGAATGACTCACAGTGGGCCATATACAGCCCTAAGGGACGAGGAGATGCTGTAATGTCTGCATCTCCCCAGAAAACCTTAATAACAAATCAGAATGTTCACTCCATGTTACTTCATCAAGACCACAGCGTCAGCTTTGAAAACCTATCCCAAAACCGTAAAACAAGCAACAACTTAATTCGCTCAGAGCTGTAGAAAGGGGAATTGATTATTACAAAAGAACAGAGAACACTGGCTCTTCATTCAGTGCTTGAGGTTAGAATGATCCAGCTATAGCAGATATTATGAAAGACCCACAAAAATGATGTGGCGTTTGTATTTTTTCCTCCTTTTCCTCTTTTGCAGCTGGTCCCGGTGACCGCGTACCTCACTGTTCCAGTGCTGGAGCTCTCTTGCCACACGGTTGATTTCAAGACCTGTTTTGTGGCACGGACCGAGACCGAACACGTCTTCCTGTGTAACAGGAGTGGCTGCAGGAGCTACTGGACGGCTTTGCTGGGTATTCTGGGTTTGCAACTGGATTTCCTTGTTATATAGTCTCACTGTTCAGTGTTTTTACGTAGTAAGACTGCACTCGCTCAATACTTAGCCAAGATGTGACGATGTTGGCTACAAACATATCAGATCTGCCTCTGTTCTTGCTTATCTGGGGTTTTTCTCTTTCCTCTCGTCTTTTCTGCCATCTTATCTTTTGTCTTTTCCTCTCCTTTTACATGGGTGTATCTTTACCGATTTCAGCAGTTACTCCAAACTTAGCCAAAAGATCGAATCACAGCCCTCACAAGTCGTGGGCATCCTTTGCTCATTCATAATTCAATCCTAAAAGGCAACGAGAAGCAGCAGCTCCTCGCGAGTTCGGTTTGAGCTTGTGCCTAATGGTGTTAACGACAGATGGGCTGCAAAGGAAAGAAGATCAGGGGCTTATTATTTTGACACGGGGGCTATTGATCACTCCCCTTGATCCGAGGATGAAAACAGAAACTGGCCACACGCACGGAAAGCCTCTGACAGAGCAAGACGTGATTTATTAGTTGGCTGCCAAGGAGATGCGCTGTTTTGAGCGCAACACGCTGCACACACTCACACAAAGGGCCTCGTATTGCTTTTTTTGATATTTGCTTCTTTCACTGCAGACGAACGGGAAAGGCAAAACGACCTGGAAGTATTTTCTATCTCCCCTACTACCGGCATTTTGGAGGCACGTGAAGGGGACCAGCCCACCACAGAGATTTTGCAGATCAGATTTACTGCAAGGTACGGTTCTTATAACGGGACTGAAATCTCGCTGTTACTCTCTGTCAAGCTCAGACTTGGGGTGTGAGTGGCCGCTGAAAGCAAAGAGCAATGGCCACTGAAAGTAACGAGCAATTCTGCTCCATTTTTGCGATCCCAGCCTGCTCGTTTTGCTTCTCACACTTGCCAATCCTGGGCTCCCAGCTGGTGCGTTTTCCAGATAACCACGTTCCCCACACTGCTCCTTTGTACGAGATTTCTTTTGGAACTGGCAGCCAGAATTTCAGACTTTAGATTTAGCCACTGGAAATCACACCGCTCTATGTACCACTGGATAAAACCCTTCTCTTTAAAGCAACATTGTCAAGAGAGGACAAGTCTCAGGCCTGTAGCTCGGTGCAGAAGTTGATCCAACAGTTAAGTCCTTTATGCAACCAGCACTTTACTAGGACAGAGGGAGAAATGTGTCTGGAGTAGCTCAGAATTCCAGTAAAGCATCTGTTTGTCATGCAGGAAAGCGCAATGTCTCCTGCAGCCAGTCTTGGGGATCCTTCGTTATTATTTATGTGGCTTCTCTCTAAAACTTTTTAAATGTCTTTCCTTCCCTGCATGCATTCAGAGTACCTCCTGATGAAGTACATAGAGCAAAATGTTATTTTAATGCCATGATACAATTTGTTTTACCCTTGCTTAGCCTGGTGCAGTGTTTAGCATAACGGTCATGTCAATGTTTGAGAAAGGAAAAAAAAAATGTATTTTTTTTGCCTCTAGTCCAAAGGTTTTCTACAGAACAAAGATAACGTGAGCTGCAGGCAAATGACAGCAAAGAACAGAAGGGAGCAGATGACAATGACTTTGTCCTATAAACATCTAATATTGTTCTAATTACATTTATGGAGATCTTATCATAAGCTTTTGTCGAGGTTAGAAAGAGGAGTGACCTAAAACCTTTCATTTCTTTGCTCTAATTAGAGAGCTACAACTCTTATTAGAAAATTCAGCTTCCAAGAAAGTAAATTTGTAATGGAAGTTGCCACAAGGTGCCAGGAAGTTGAAGACAAATCTACCCCAGTGGTTGCAGTGAACTCTGAACGCTGCTGACGGGCAAGTTTCAAACTCCAGGTGACACGTTACTGTCCCAACTTTGGGCTCCCTGGAACCGGCCCTGAGATCCCAAAAACTGGAGCCACTGAAATCTCAGCTGCCAGAGGGTCCTCACTGTCTAAATTTTTCTGGAGATCTTGTGAATATGGCCAAAAAGGCTTCTTTTTGTCTCACAACAGAGACATTAATTATTGTGCCTGGAAGCAAAGATGTTGCTGTAGAGCAGCCAGCCCGGCTGTTCAGCTCCAGACGAGGAATTCCCGACACAGCAGAGCTCAGGAGCAGCGGGGCATTAGTCAATAATTATAGACAAGGTGTGAGGTGATTTTAATTATTCACCTGCTGAAATCAGTGATCTTCCTGCAGGGGAATTTTGTTACGGGAGGGGAAAAACTCGCAGTTGTCTGGCAGAATGGGCTCTTGCCTCAGGCCTTTGTGACAGATGCAGAGAAGTTCTTCAGACGATCACTCTCGGGAGCGCTGGGGAGCATCAGCCTTGGGCAAATCCTGCTCTAAGACTTGCGCTTGGTGCAGAACTACACCTGGTGTAAGCTTTTTGATGTTCATTGGCAATCTGGACTCCACTCACTGCCCCTTGGCTTGGGAGCTGATGGAAACTTTTCCGGTTCCAACTTTGTCACAGGGACGAGTGTTCACAGGAAGGCAGCACAGGCACCTGCTCCCAAACACCCCCCAGCAGAGCTTCCTTTTGTTTATCTAACTACCCTGTTTCCCCAAAAATAAGACAGGGTCTTATATTAGTTTTTGCTCCACAAGATGCTTACTTTTTTACATGTAGGGCTGCCCAGACACTATTTAAATGGACTTTTTAAATGAACTGTAACTAGGGATTATTTTTGTCGTAGGGCTTATATTTCAAGCATCCTGAAAAATCATACTAGGGCTTATTTATGGGGTAGGTCTTATTTTTGGGGAAACAGGGTAAATTAGAATTTCACAAGTAGGAGGATATTCAAGCTCTTCTTTCCAACACGAATAATCCATTGTGTTTACTGGACCGTTCTCTTCAAACATCCTGATGTGACACTGTGCGGCGATATCGTCACCCACAGACTCGACACCACCATTACAGACCAGTGCTTGGCACTGGGAGCAGTTCATGTCTTTGGGCACCGCGTTCCCCCTTTTTCCTCCACAAAGCAACTAATCTCACCCTTAAACCCAGATTTGCGTCTAGGTGTAACTGAACAGGCTTTTCCCTCTGCATTTTAGGAGCGACATTGAATACGAAACCACCGTGACTGTTACTGGAACGCTGGGGGAGAAGCCTTGCAAGCTACAGATCAAAGGACAAGGAACATACAACGAAAAGTATGAAGACGTATTTAATTTAAGCAAGACAATGTAGGACATGCCAAGGTAACGTGTTGGATGCAGATGTGCTATCGGTTGAGCCTGGATTTTCACCAATTCAGTTGTTTTAATATGGCCTGGAATGTTAGCAGGATGAAATTTTAAGTTATGAGGACAAAAAGCTCATGGTATTTTAAAGAAAACAGTCATCATCTCAACTCTGCTATTCCTTTTATTGCTGTGATAAGTTTACCATTACCCACAGCACCAGGCTCTGCAAAATAATCATTTTTAAATTGCAAAGCAGCTCTGGTAACAGGCCAAACCCTTCTGAACATCACAGTGTGCCTCAAATTACAATTAAAGACTGTTCGTGCCTTAAAAAGCAGCTTTTGTTTTGCCTTGTTTGATGCTAAAATGGACATTGACACATAATAAAAGAAAGAATTAGGGAATAGGGCAGCGTTCCCCTGGCTGTTTTCTCAGTGCTTTACATGAAAAGGGGAAGAGCCAACTTTCCCTGGACTCCTTGGAAAGTTACCAACCTGCACGTTGAATCATCAAATTGTATTGAGAACATCCCCTTCGGCCACAGAGGGAGGATCCCTTCTTCCTTTTAATTCTTCCCCCTGCAAGGTTCCCATTTACTCACACTTCTCTTTAACTGTTTTTAGTATTGCTTGAGCTAAAGGTCACTGAAATTCCCACTTCTGAGCCTGTTAAGTTTTCCACTTCCACCATATAAAAGGTTTTTGTTGGAGGCAGCGCGTGTGGGGAGGAGAGGGCTGCAATCCCCACCGGAGGAGAAACAATGACGCACGATAGCTGCCTCCTGCCTAGTTTAAAAGACAAACTCATTTAACACACAGGAACCTCAGTGTGAAAAAGGACTCTCAAAAGATGCTATTTCCTCTCTGCCCCTTTAAATTTAATCCTTTTTTTTTGCTCTGAAATACAGGACAAGGGTACGACAAGAAGTTGAGAATATAAAAGAGCATCTCTCTATGAGGACAGGGTGAGAGTTGAGGTCATTCAGCTGGAGAAGAGAAGGCTCCAAGGAGACCATACAGCAGCCATCCAGTACCTACAGGGGACCTGCAGGACAGCTGGAGAAAGTCTTTTCATAAGGGTGTGGGGTGATAGGACAAACGGTGATGGCTTTAAACTGCAAGAGGTAGATTTAGATGAGATATAAGGAAGAAATTCTTCACTGTGAGGCACTGGCCCAGGTTGGCCAGAGAGGTGGTGGATGCCCCATCCCTGCAGACATCCCAGGCCAGGCTGGACGGGGCTCTGAGCAACCTGAGCTGGTGAAGATGTCCCTGTCATGGCAGGGGGGGCACTGGATGAGCTTGGAAGGTCCCTTCAGCCCAAACCGTTCTCTGGTCTCTCTCCAGCTGATCATGACCTTGAACTAACAATCAGCATAAAAAGAACAGAAACATATTGCAAGAATCCAGTTGTATTATTAAGTGCAAAAATAAGAGCCAGGACAAGGAACTTGAGTCTGTTACAAATTTAAACTTTTCTAACATGTCAGAGACAATGAATACATTTCTTTTTCAAGCCGTTAGCTCTGAGTTCAGTGATCTGATGATTGCTCATAAGAGGAAGAACAAATAAGGGAGAATTTTACCACATGATGATTTTGCTGATGTTCATGTAGTGCCTGCAGGAAGAATAATGCTGAAACCTGTTTTATGTTAGGTAAGTAAATGTTATTAAGCAGAAGCTTGACCTCTAAGTTAGATCCACACAAGCTGATAATCAGAAATATGTTACAAAAGACGGAATGGCTGCTTTCCAATTCCTGGCTTCTAGCAAATCACCAAAACCTTTCTATTCAGACACCTCAACAGTTTGTTAACTCCTGAGTAAATTACTTACTAATCCTTCCAGCTCGGTTACAAGCAGAAAGAGAAAACATCCAGCACAGGGACAATTTAAGGCACAGCCGACTTATGACTGGGACAGGACCGATACAACTGCAAAGGTGTTAAGTCTTTGCACCGATTTTGGAACAAGCTGTTCTAGACTTCTTGTGAGACGGTGAAATCTTTTAAGGAAACTCTGGAAAAGCCTTTTCATGGGCACTGTTTTCATGGTGAGCAACCGTTTTAGACAATCTGTCATACAAAGATACCGTCCCATGAACTACGTCTCTCTGATAATATTCACAGAATAAAGGGATCGATTACATTAGAAATATTCGTTCATCATCGCCACACAAGGGCCTGTAGTTGAACTTCAGCTGAACTGATTTATCTCCTCACGTCAGGACATCATTTGCCAGCTTTGCATCTTCCCGCCTGTACGAATTTTTTCCTACCTCGCAATTTGTGCCTAAAATTTGTAGATCTGGTAACGAATGTCTGAACCCACTTGATTTCACAGTGCAAATCACTTGTTATCACTCGAGAAGGCAGAGAACGAGCTGTTGCGCTGGAGTTCAGTTCCCTGGGTACTCGAACACTGCGGCAGCGCCCATGCCAGTGCCAATGCACATCGATACGACCCCGTACGCTCTGAAATGAAAAAAAACACAGGGAATTAAGACAGATCAGGTTTAGATCACCTGGGGGGAAAACAAAGAATACAATAAATGTGAGCTGCCCGCTGTGTCACCAAGATGCTAACTGTGGAGCAGCGCCCTGGAGATGTCGCAGGGTGTTGCTTGCAGAGCACGTGGACACGTTTCTCACTCTGCTGCTTTCTGGACCAGAAGCAGCTCCTTGGCCACCACCAGCAGTGAGGTCAAGGTAAGAACTGCTTTGGTTCAGATGAGCTAAGGAAGAAACTCTTCCCGTCCTGCTTCCTACCCCTGCCTTTCGCGTGGCTTCGGTGTGTGCAAGTTCAAAGTAAATTTGGACAATGTGCTGTAGGATTTGTGAGAAAAACAAATGCAAACCTGATTTCAGAGCAAGTTCTTCCACTTGGAGATTTTTAATGGTTTTTCTCCCGATTTGCTTGGCATGTAACAGCTTGTGATCACTGTCACCCTCCCCTCTAGGCCGGGCGCAGCTCGTCCTAAGGTGCAGTGCAGGGACACGGGATGTGCCAGCGCCAAAGGCAGCGGTGACAGAGCCAGCAGCAGCCAGCGGGTTTCTTCCACATGTCAGGAAGACCCCAAAGTCCTGTGACCGAGCTGTCACAAAGCCCAACGCAGCCCAGCCTTGCAAAGCCACCAACTGATGCTGCTGCTCTAATGCTGCACAGTAGAGATGTCACCACCCCGCACCAGAAGAGACTCCGCACTCAGGTCCAGTGAGATGTTACATGATCCTCCACACCGAGAAACCACCGGGAATTCATCTTCAAAGCCACCAACGGGATGGAGAAAGCTCAACCCAAACAGACGGTTCCTTCTGGGCCTAACTCACCTACATTTAAGGCATTAAGGCTCAGACTGTTCCTCCGCGCTCACCTTTTCCCTCTGCGCTTCAATTCATTGAGCAAAGTGACGACTTGACGAGCACCAGTGCAGCCCAGCGGGTGCCCCAGTGCGATCGCTCCTCCCAGGGGGTTGACCTTCTCCATGGGAATGCCCAGCTTTTCAACGCAGTACACGGCCTGGAACGGCAGACAGAGGGAACGGTTCCATGGACATGCTCTGGACCTCATTGGTTCTCAGCTAAGAGGAGCACAGGGAAAACTGATGATCTTGTCCATAAAGAGGGACAGCAAACCACCACTTTTGACGAGGGCATGTAGTGATAGGATAAGGAGTAATGGCTTTTAACTGAAAGATGGTAGATTTAGATGAGGTATAAGGAGGAAATTCTTCCCCATGAGCGTGGTTAAACCCTGGCCCAGGTTGCCCAGAGAGGTGGTGGATGAACCATCCCTGGAGACATCCCAGGCCAGGCTGGACGGGGCTCTGAGCAACCTGAGATGGTGAAGATGTCCCTGCTCATGGCAGGGGGGGCACTGGGTGAGCTTTGCAGGTCCCTTCCAACCCAACCCATTCTCTGGTCTCTCTCCAGCCAATCATGACCTTTAACTAACAATCAGCATTAAAAGAACAGAAACATATCGTAAGAATCCAGCTGTATTAAGCCAGACCTGCGGAACCACCTTACAAATCCAAAGCACACACAGGGAGCTAAACCCATCGACTTCATCTCGAGCTGAGCCCAGGTACTTCTGACGGGCACGTCAGGGATTTGTGGAAGGCACAGTAGTAAAGTTTCTACCTTTCATTAAGGATCTCCAAATTAGTGAGTGCAACACATTCACCCTGACGCTGCCCGATGACAAATTACAGCCCTTGTGAAACACATTTTGCAAGCTGGTATGAGGCTACAATAGTAAAGATCACATTCTGATTCAGTGGACATATTTTTCTGTTTGTTGGGGTTTTTTTCTGGTTTATGCCTCACTTATTTTTATTTGAAGGAAAGGGAAAACAGTCGCCGTATGTTACTAACATTTGGGTGAAGATGTGATATGTGGAACAAGCTCAAATCATAATTTGGAGCCCACACTGAAATATCCAACAGGATGATCACTCACCTGGCTTGCAAAGGCTTCATTAATTTCATATATATCAATGTCATTCAGAGTCAGACCTGCGGTTCAGAAAAGTCAGGATTTAAAGACATATTTTAGCCTTATGACTATATTGAAGAGAATAAGTCACTTAAAGCCTCCCTTGATGAATTCTAGTTCTATTCTAGTTCTGCTCCACTGGTGACAGTAAGAGGGGACCTCGGCTCCATGTGGGGTGTCTATACTTGTAAAACACGTTTATGTACAATGTCTAAACATCACAAAACTGGTCACTGAGTTTGCCAAGTTTCCTTAGATTAGGTGTGATCTCTTTGCAGAGGGATTAAAGGTTGAAGGATATTTCGAGGCTAAAAGATAAACTCTAGGCGAGCACGATAGGTGGACTCAACAATAATCACCAGCTATAAAAGCTGTTTAACCTGATGTGTATGATAACAACCCTGAGGAAAGCCTGTTCCACTGGTCAGATGCCAAAATTGTAAAGAAAAAAAACAAATAAGCAAAAAAACAAACAAAAACCCAAACCAAAAGGAAATGAAACCAACCAACCAAAAAAAACAAAACCAAACCCCACACAAAACCCCCTCAAAACGAAGCCAAACCACAAAACTAACAAAGAAAACCAAACCAAAACCCAAACAAACCAACCCATGAAAATACATAAAACCACCCCTGTCACAGGCTGGTCACATTAAGGAAGAAAAACCAGCATGAACACGAAATCACTTGTCGCTTGTTTGTTGAGACTGCGCAGGGATTTAATCCCGAGCTTCTCCCAGATGAGTGAATGACAATTTATACATGAGCACAAGTGAAGAGTATTACAATAATCCCAGCCGGGAGCTTTGAAATTCCAAAGTTCACTTTTCCTATGGCTGACAGCTACACGTGCTTTAATAACAGAATCACAGAATGTCAGGGATTGGAAGAGACCTCGAAAGCTCATCCAGTGCAATCCCCCGCCGGAGCAGGAACACCCAGCTGAGGTTACACAGAAGGTGTCCAGGCGGGTTTGAATGGCTGCACAGAAGGAGGTAACAGTGCTCTGTTACCCTCACTGAGAAGTTTCTTCTCATATTTACGTGGAATCTCCTGTGTTCCAGTTTATATTNGGGGCCCAGAACTGCACACAATATTCCAGATGTGGTCTCAGAGAATCTCAAATTTCAGCCCGCAGGGTCTGATCTGCCCTCATACAAACAACGAGCGGTCCTTACCTGCCTTCTCCAGGGCCACGGGGATGGCGTAGGCCGGGCCGATGCCCATGACATCAGGAGGGACTCCGACCACGGCGAAGGACCTGAGCACCCCCAGCACCGGGAGCCCCAGCTGTGCCGCTTTGGAGCGTTTTGCCAGGAGAACAGCGGCTGCTCCATCACTGACCTGGCTGGCGTTGCCTGTTGGAAGAGATTTATTAACACCGTTTTTGCCTAAGCACGTTTATGATGAGGCAGATAAACCACTGGAACGACACAAATGTAAGAGGAGAGCTGACCTGCTGTGGTGCTACCACCCTCTTTGAAGGAAGGTTTCAGCTTCGCCAAGCCTTCCAGGGTTGTGGATGGCCTGACCCCTTCATCTTGGTACACGGTGATTGTTTTTCGGTTGCCTTCATTATCTACAACAGTGGTCGTCACTGGAATGATCTCAGTTTTAAACAGTCCCATCTGCTGAGCTTTTGCTGCTCTGTTAGAGAAGAGTATGAGAGGTTAAAACATTCTGAAGTGCAAGAGAACAAATGAATGAATGAACTAAGGTGTGACGTGGTGAACTGGCACATCATCGCTGAGCACTGGATGAGAAGACAGCAAATACTTATTTCCTTTCATGGGAAGACAAACTTCTTAAATCTACGTCACGGGAAATATGTCACTGACGTTATGGGCATTTTACCCCAAAGCCGGATCACAGGATCACCCGCTTCTGAGCGAGAGACTCGTTCTGTTCCCATCAACACCTTTGCGACCGACCGAGCAGCACCAGCCCGCAGTGTGAAGCTGTGCTAGTCCAGGGCAACAGCCACATCGCAACTGCAAGAAAATCCATGATTCCTGATGTTCCAACATCCATTATTATTTATGAGTTTAAACAGAGCATGTGGGCTAAGCCTCCACATAATGCTAACTATTTCTGACAAGGTAAGGAATGGCTAAAGTTTCCCTCATTCCAGGTTTTGTCCTTCTAAAGACAAGCGGAGCTTCAGACCACAGGCTTTGGGTATAATCTTCTGGCATTTAAATGTAACTTTTCAACTCAAAATGACTGCAATTTATGTTGCATAGTTCAGTGTGACTACATGGAAGGGAATCATTGAATTTAGCAGTAATGTGCAGTGAAAACAGGGTCTGGTCCCTGAGACAGCAGCATTAGCAGTAGGGAACAACTGACATGGCCAGACGGATCAAAGCAAGCAGAATGCAATTAGCTAAATTAAAATTAGCTCAGAGCACACAGTTTTAATCTTTCATATCAACAAGGTATTTAAAAACCTCCACAGCAGAGCTGACTTAAAAGATTTACCTTCCAGCAGCAGAGCACCCTTTAGAGGGATTACAGATCAGAGCCCAAAAGCTTGTTTTAACCTCTCATCACTTTACAATCTTACTAATAAAATGTAAATATTTCATCCTCCCAGGTAAGCGAGAGTTAGAGCGGAGTGTTGAAGGACAGATCAGCAACTCCGCAGACATCCTGAGACGGCGGCCAGAAAATCGCCCCCTTCCTCACGTGCGAGGATCATGTTCACATACCCTCTGGCGTTATCAGCCCCGTGTCAGTGAGAAAGGCTGGCACACCGAGTTCCCCAGAATCAGCGCCAGAATTTAAAGGTTAACTGGCCTGTGCAGTGGCTTCCTGTATTAGATAAATAATTGGACCGGGGCGATGCTGAAACAGAGCTCTGAAAGTCTGTTTTAACCCTTTGATAGCAGCAAATTTAATATATCACCTGCCACCGGAGTTGCCACTACAGCCCCGTGGATTCCAGGGGTCTGTTGACTTTGGCAGTGATTTCAGCTCAGAGGAAGGTTACAAGAGGTAGAAATGGACTCACCAGGAGCCAAACACCTGCAGCCACTCTTCTCATAAGCTCAGCAGTTCTCTAGAAACAGCTACGTTTAAATATTCCAGTTTAGGAAAGGTTCCTGCTGCCACCAGTGCCACGGTCAGCTTGAAACGATACTGAGCCAAAGGCACAATGACAATACTGCCCTGTGGTTCAGAAACCTTCTGGAGGTTGTGTCTTTTGGGTGCTCAAAAGCACAGGGCACCCACTGCTCAAGGCTCATGTGCCCGGAGATTCGTGCACAAGATTATTCACACAATTCCCAGAACAGCTCTGGACTTGGGTTTCCTTATCACAGAACCCGGGACAGGCACTGACCTTCGCTCTGAGCCTCTCAAGCTTCTTCACTCACTCTTAAGGTTTGAAAGGCAACACAAAGGGTGCGCTCATCCACTCTGGGGAAGTAGCAACGTGTTTTCTAGCCGTATTTATTCCTTAACTAAAAGGTTTAAAAATAAAAAAGGCGTTTACTTTTGTTGGGAAGCCAAGGCGAAAGCATCTTGCTTCTTTCGGGAAACTCCAAACTTCTCTGCCACGTTTTCTGAGGTAATTCTGGGGAAAAAAGCATCACAGAGTTAATGTAATGACTCATCTCATGGAGCTGCCGTTGGCTTCTACAAAGACAACAAAAGGTATGGGCAGTGGCTTCGGTCTCAAAACGAACGGCTGCCTTCTCAGCCTAGAACTGCTTGGCAGAAGCAGATCTCGAATCAAATCCAGAACCAAAACAAGGTTCAAAACTCACTCTCAACTTTTTGCTCATTAAGCTTATGACATAAGACAAGAAAACCCTTATCGGAGTCACTGACCTTCCCCCATGTCACATAATTAATCCTCTACCACAACCACGGAGGATGGCGACACAGGCAGATCCAAGCTCAACGCATTCGGATTGATTTGAAACAGCCTCTGAGGAGACAGATCAGCTGGAAAACCCTTCCATTTTGGGAAGAGGAAACACTTACCCCATAGGAATGAGACAATCTCGAGCTTTGCTGTTCTCCAACATACTGGAACCGATATCACCAGGGTTACTGGCATTTCTGAGGGACATCGTTTCCACACTAAACACAAGAAAAATTTAAATTTGCTACCAGTGCTTTCATACTCTATTTGTGGTAATCGCTCAGTTAAGATTGATCAAAACTCAGTATCTTGACAACATGTTTTCTTGTTACCCTATAGAAACATAGCAAATAATTAAGAACAGGCTGAGGCAGAAGCTCATCAGTCATCAGTATAAGAACTACCACAAAATGAAAACAGATTGCTGGATTAAACTGGTCCGTGTTTCACTAAGAACAGGATACCAATGTCAACAGTTAATTTCTCTTGCTTCCACAGCTAGGAAGGAATCACTAAAGATTCTGGCACTTTTGTCCTGAAACATAACGAAAAACCTAATTAATGTCCTAGGGCTGGAGCTCTCAGCAGATTGTCAACAGCCATAAAAATGCCAGTTACAGCTTAAGAACTGGTTGGCAGCATAATAACTATTACTCAAACCATGATGCCATTTGTATTTTGCAACACAAAGAATGTAAAACGCAGATCCCAGAGGCTGCGCTCTCTCACCCACAGATGAGTTACCAGATCGACAATATCCAGTTTTACTGCATAAATACACAGCATCACTTATGACTAGGGAGCTTTTGTGAGGTCAGGCTAGACTGTGAAGCCTGTTACGGGGAAAGGGTTTGACATGCACTCTGCACCACACAAATACACTCATGAAGAGTAAATAACGAGGAAACTATTCCAGGAAAATGCAAGACAAGCAGAAAATACAACTTTTCCCTGAGCAGCTTATAGGAAGCACTATCAGGAGTTTAGAATAATTCCAGGACACCGCATTACTTGAGTTCAGCCACAGCTGCTCCCTGAAGGAAGTTTTAGGTAAGAGCAAACCACAGCTACAGCTTTTTGTGTTCTCGTTCAGTGTCTCCTACAGAGCGGGTGAGTCCTCTCATGGGGAGAGCACGACTTGGGAGAAGCCCAGCTCACAAATGCTGTTTGTAATGTATGGATCTTATGTCTTCTAGGAGGACCTTTGCAAAGTACAGGCCAGAAAACTTCCCGCAATGCCACAGAAATGAGAGACCTTATTGCAGCCTTTCCGTACTTAAAAGGGGCCTGTAAGAATGATGGGGACAGATTTTTGAGCAGGGCCTGTTGCTGTAGGACAAGGGGTGATGGTTTTAAACTAAAGGAGGGGAGATTCAGGCCGGACATGAGGAAGAAACTCTTTACGCTCAGGGTGGTGAGAGCCTGGCCCAGGTTGCCCAGAGAGGTGGTGGATGAACCATCCCTGGAGACATCCCAGGCCAGGCTGGACGGGGCTCTGAGCAACCTGAGCTGGTGAAGATGTCCCTGTCATGGCAGGGGTGGCACTGGATGAGTTTGAAGGTCCCTTCCAACCCAAACTAGCCTGTGATTCTATGAAAAGCGGTGGCTTGCATGTTGAAAGGTGCAAAGGCCAGATCCCAAACCCTTTGAGCCTGTCAGTACCTTTAAGCATCTAATTTTGGCGCACACTGGCAAGGAACATCTGGAAAACAGTGTGTTAAAGTGATCAAGTGAAAAGCACCGTGAGCTCAAGCACAAGCATTGCCGCGAACACCAAGTGCTCACCCTACATCGGAGGAACGTGCCTGTTTTCTGAGCTGCTTATTTCACAGCAGTCTGAGAAGGGCGTTCTCAGCATCACACCTTGCTCAAGGAGGTACGTGCAGGTGTTGGGAAGTTGTAAATATAAATATTTTACCTAAGGGCTACCGGATGACTGTGTACAGTAATAACTCAAGAAAGACTTAAGAGTTACCAAGGTAAAGAAAAAGAGAAACTAAATATTTTAGCCTCAGGATTACTGAATGCTTTTTTTTCAATTCATCCTTCTGAAGCAAACGCGTATGTGGTCACAAGTATTTCTCCAAAGCCAACATAATATTTACATAATCCTCTAAAAAACAAACACTTCTCATGATGTTAAGACTGAAGCGAAGAACAGCATGCCCATCCACTGCAGAAAAACATCTCTAAGTCTGTAGAACAGTTAGTAGCATGGGCAGGACATTAATTTCTTTATCCAAGATAGCTCCTGGTCTTCTAAGACACCAGTTAATTGGAAGTTAGTTAAAAAGCTAATTATGGTAGGGCTCTTTCAGGCTGCCTGAGCTCTGCACACAAGCGGTGACCCTAATAAAACACGGTTTTTGCATGTTTGTAAGAGACACTCAGCCTCTTACTGCAACCCCAGCAGACAGGTCACCAAGCCCAAAACTTCCAGGGGAACTAAAGGATTTGAAAGCTCCCTCCCTTACACCCTTAAAGATAACCCGATCTTCTGTGAAAGTACTCAGCAGCCTCTGGAAATACATGAATTGCATCTGCAGCCACCACTTAAACTCAGGTCCTAATTTTAGAGTTTATTCACTCATTTGTCAAACAAGGACAGCATTTATTTCCTCGCGGGGGACACAGATCTGGATGGAAAGGGTTTCTAACTCCTCACACAAGGGCTATCGCAGAGGGACTGAGCGTTACCATCAGGCAGCCTCAGCAAGCACCACAAAAACACTTTCTTACCCACAGGCCAAGCCGATGTCATACGATCCATTTCGGATGCCACCTGTAAGAGCAGCACAGAAACATTCTCACTGTCACGAGGAGCAACAGCACTTGCAGCCCAGCTGCGGTTTCCCGAACGGCTGCGGCACCCGCTGCAGCTGAAAGGTGAGTTCCCCCCACCCTCCCGCCTGCCCCAACGTGAGCAGGTCAAGTTGCTGGTGGGGCTGAAGACCAACCATGACCTGATGTGCAACCAGAGAGGACAGCAGGGACCCTTCTAGATGCTGCTGATAGAATCACAGACTCATAGAATCATTTCAGTTAGATAGACCCTCATGATCATTGAGTCCAACCATAACCTAACCTGACTCAGGCACTAAACCATGACGCTAAGAACTTCATCTAAACGCCTTTTAAACCCCTCCAGGGATGGTGACTCCACCACTGCCCTGGGCAGCCTGTTCCAATGCCCAACAGCCCTTTCTGTGAAGAATTTTTTCCTAATATCCAATTTAAACCTCCCCTGGTGCAACTTGAGGCCATTTCCTCTTGTCCTATCACTTGCCACTTGGGAGAAGAGACCAACCCCATCCATTCTACAACCTCCTTTCAGGTAGATGTGGAAGTGATGGTAGAACTCATCCTCAGAGAACCAAGTTACTTCTCTGGGGGCAAACTCACCCACTCAAGGGTACAACTATTCAATCAACAACACACTGAAAATTCCTGCTGGCAGAAGACATTATAAAGTCATAGAATAGTTTGGGTTGGAAAGGACATTTAAGGGTCATCCAGTGCCACCCCTGCCATGAGCAGGGATATCTTCACCAGCTCAGGTTGCTCAGAGCCCCATCCAGCCTGGCCTGGGATGTCTCCAGGGATGGTTCATCCACCACCTCTCTGGCCAACTTGGGCCAGGGTTTTTACTGCCTGGAAAAGTCTGAGGGCAGGAGAAACAAGCACTCGGGGTGGGGAGAGCATTGACTCAGAAGTGCCCATCACACTTACCAGCTATATTGATAATGGCCTGTAGCCCAGAGGAGCACTGTCGGTTCACGCTTGAGCACGGCACCGTCTCTGGAATACCACTAGAAAATAAAACAGCGTTGGCAAACCCTTGGTGAAAACCACATAACAAACCAAACCTCTACAGAGAGCAATAAGCCACTCAATTAAACTTTAACCCTCAAGTTTGACACAGATTCCGTGACATATTTGTTGACCCATTTGGTCCTGCACCAAGAGAAAGCAAAGTTCATAGATAATTTCCAAACTTAATTTGCAGGTGGCTCTAAGTGCTGTTTCCCCACAGATCTGTGTTCAGAAGGTCCTTTCTAAGCAGGGCCCTCCAGAAATAGTGAAAAGCTCTACAATATTCATAATTTCTGGTGGAATGCATCTGCACCTCTCCAAAGCGGTGGTTGTACACTCATTTACAGAAGCACTTCACAAGAGACACTGGCTGAAATATTTGCAAGCTGAGATCCAGCTCCATATAAACCATCAACCACAATGCTGGGGAACGAACAGAAAGACCCGAGACAACTCCACAGTTTCAGGCCCACGCAGAGCAGAAAAGCAGCAGGTACAGCTGGGAGCCCACGACAAAAGGCTCAACACAGGCAGCCCAAGCAGATTAATCAGCACCACCTCTGCCTCCCTGCCCTTTCACAACAGGGTTCTCCAAACCCTGGCACAGTTCTTCAAATGCACGATCAAAGTCTAATTTCCAGGCAAAAGGTGCTTTGCTGTAACTTCTTAGAAGCGTGTGAGCCTTGTCACAACCTCTGACCCATTGCTGCTCTGTAGCCAAGGCCCAAGAAGAGGAGGAAGAACCTTGATGTGCTCCAGAGTTTACCTTAGAAACTGCGCAACTCTTGCAACCAAAGCACCAGCTCCAGGCTGCAGCACGTTTCCTGAGTGCAAAGACATGATTTTGGTCAATCGGTTGCATTTCCCTCGCTAAGCTGCTGCAGGCGTCGAGGGGACGTGAACATCACCACAGCTCAGTACCGCCCAGCAGCCGGATCAGAACCCAACCACCCAACAGAACAGTCATAAATATTGGTTTCATAAACCTACCGCTATGCACCAACCCCACGATATTTGCAAATATCCCAAGGGAGACCAGGAGCATCTGGTCCCAGAGAACTTATCCAGCAAAGGAGTTTCAAGTTGGACGAAGGTTGTTCACTCACCCACGCAGATGTCTCCCAGGACCTCAGGACGAAGATTGACATCTTGAAGGACAGCTGTCATCACCGCAGACAGCAGTTCATCGGGTGTAGTGTCCTAAAAGCAGAGAGGATCAGGCAGCAGGACTAGAGAACTGATTGTGCCGCGGTACTGGGCACTGGTGAGGTCCCACCTTGAATCCTGGGGTCACTTTTGGGCCCCTCATCATAAGAAGGACATTGAGGTACTGGAGAGAGTGCAGAGGAGGCAACGAAGCTGGGGAAGGGCCTGGAGCACAAGTGTGATGGGAGCGGCTGAGGGAGCTGGGGGGTTCAGCTGGAGAACAGGAGCTGAGGGGAGACCTTCTGATCTCTGAACTGCCTGAAAGGAGCTTGGAGCATGGAGGGGGTTGGTCTCTTTTCCAAAGTAACAAGTGATAGGATGAGAGGAAATGACCTCAAGTTGTGCCAGGAGAGGTTCAGACTGGATATTAGGAAAAAATTCTTCACAGAAGGGGTTGTCAGGCATTGGAACAGGCTGCCCAGGGCAGTGGTGGAGCCACCATCCCTGGAGAGGTTTAAAAGGTGTTTAGATGAGGTTCTTAGGAACATCCTTAGTGCTAGAGGTAGGTTACAGTTGGACTCGATGATCCTGAGGCTCTCTTCCAACCGAAATGATTCTATCATTCTACTTAAGCACCAGAACCTGCCCTGTCACCAGCTCACCCTCAGACTACTTCAGAGGACCGCTGCAGGATGCTCAGACAGCTTTACTCCACTTCTCAGCTCACCACGGTTCTCCTTTTCTTTCAAAAGCAGAGTTATTCTTCATGATTTCTACCCTGGATGTCTCTCAAGCACTGTAACACACACTTCTTTCTTACCTAGCTTGGTTTTATAGGAGGACACTTTGAGGGGCCTTCAAAGCCAAACAACTACAGTGAGTTATGTTGCAAGAGTTTGCAAGTGGAGCCTCCAAATTCATTTTGTGAAAGAAACACAAGTGACCCCTCAGCTGGTGGGGAAGCACTGGGGGTGTGACAAAACCTGTTCTGAAGGTTGGCCTGTAACATATGACCTTTGGGGCCAACTGGCACCGAGTTCTTGCCTCGGTCAGGGCCCCAGGACTCTGCACTGCCATCCAGCGAGGAAGAGCCGCTCCAGCAGATGGGTGCCAGGTCCATGCCAAGTGCCATCAGTACCCAAGCAAGCGAGGGAGATGCTGATTTTCTAGGCGGTCGCTCTGTTTGACCACAGCACAGAAGGGCAGCATAGGGTAGACAAACCTCAGGCTTTGAGGGGAGCCAGGAAACTTATTGGCAGCTTTTAGGGAATGCCGGTGGTCCTGCTGCACCAGGGCCACATACCCCTCAGCAACAAAACCATCAGAAAATTACAGAGTGGTTGGGGTTGGAAGGGACCTCTGGAGATCACCCAGTCCAACCCAGCTGCTAAAGCAGGGTCACCAGAGCAGATCACACAGGAAGGTGTCCAGGGGGGTTTGAATGGCTGCAGAGAAGGAGACTCCACAACCTCTCTGGGCAGCCTGGGCCAGGCTCTGGCACCTCAAAGGAAAGAAGTTTCTCCTCATATTCAGATGGAACCTCCTGTGTTTCAGTCTGTGCCCGTTGCCCCTCATCCTGTTGTTGGGCACCACTGAACAGAGTCTGGTCCATGCTCTTGACACCCACCCTGAGATATTTATAACATTGATGAGATCCCCTCTCAGCTTCTCTTCTCCAGCTGAACAGCCCCAGCTCTCTCAGTCTCTCCTCATAAGAAAGATGCTCCAGACCCCTCAGCATCTTTGTAGCCTCTGCTGAACTCCTTCCAGTAATTCCTTGTCCTTCCTAAACTGGAGAACCCAGAACTGGGCACAGAACTCCAGATGCGGCCTCAGCAGAGCAGAAAAGTCTGGTGGTGTCTCTTTGAGTGCTCTAAAGCAGAAGGGGGGGGGCTCAACACCCGGCAGTGCGGAGGGGGGGCAGGGCCGGGGGGGTCAATGCCTGAAAGGGGTCAGTACCTTAGGGGGGGGTCAGTACCTGAGGGGGTATCAATACCTGAGGGGGTCAATATCTGTGAGGGTTCCTCACCTGAGGAAGGTCAATGCCTGAGCGGCCCGACCCACCACCCTGGCAGGGCTCAGCAACTGGCGGGCACGACCCGCAGCTCCCGGTGACGAGCAGGGGGCGGGCGGGCAGGACCCCTCACCCGGGCCGTACCTTGAAGGCGCCTCGCTTGGCGCGGCCGATGGCCGTTCTCCGCCCGTGCACAACCACCACATCGTCCGGGCCGGCGGCCCGCGGCGAGGCCCCGCTGTGGCTGCCTAAGGGCGCGGCCCGGAGCCCGGGCCCGGTCCCGGTCCCCAGGGAGGGGCCGCTGAGGTGCCCCAGCACCAGCTGCACCCGCCGCGTCGCCCCAGCTCCCAGCGCCGCCGCCATCTTGTCACCGCCGCTTCCGGGGGCGGGACGGCGTGGGTACGTCTCTCATTTGCATATCCCCGCCCACTCCGGGGATGGCCACGCCCCCCACGCTTAACCCGGGCTTTGGCTTCCTGGACGGAGGGGGCAATAATAATTAAAAGAAAAGACGTAAAATAAAGAAACCAACCCAACGAAACACCTGATTAAACACAAGTAACTATTAAAATAAATAAGTAAAGTTTAAGTAAATACGTTAAAAAGAGAAAAAATAAGAATGGAAAAGTCAAGGAGAGGGAAAAAGAAGTGGGGCAAAGGTGAGTGAAGGGTGAAAAATGGGTGGGGAAAAGGGGTGGTCAAAAAGGTAGAAATCAAAAAAAAAAAAGGCAAAGAAAAATTTTCCTTTAGAAAATCTTAAATAAAAAAATAGAAATTGAAAAGAAACAAAACTCTTAAAATGTAAAAACCAGTGCATTTGGAGCATTTGAACAGCACGGGCCAGCGGGACAAAGGGACAGACAGAGCCGTGGGGGGTGAGAACCACACAGGTTCACTATTTCAAGTCAAACCCACGAACCATCACCTCCATCCCCGCTTTGTCACCCCTCCCGCCCCAGTCACTGTGTCCCCAGCCCCAGTCACTGCTACTAGGACCAGTTCTAATGGGAAGGGACTATACTGGGTGGATGGGCAATATCCTATTCCCCAGAAAAACTAATTTCTCAATGGGTCCATGATGATGCGACAAGCAGGAAAAGCCACAGACACCATAAAATTAAAAACAACAACCAAAAAAAAAAAACCAACCAAAACCCAACTTTACAGGGGGTAACTTTACATTCTCTTCTCGTAGTTTCATTCTGTACAACAGGACACTGCAAGGGTTTTAACAAAATAAAAAGGCAAAGGCACCTGAGGAGCGAGTGGCACATACATATGTACACACATCCATACACATACATACACACATCACACACATACACACGAGCCGCATCCATCCATGGGAGGATTTGGGTGTTTTGGGGCAGCTGGGAGCCCCGTTTTTCTCTCAAGGCTTTGGAATGAAGGAAAACACACACCCCCCCACCACCAAAGGGCTGAGAAAATCAAACCAAATAGATTGAACAAAAGAGGAGAAAACAGCTTAAAAATGTGTTTTGTTTTGGGTTTTTTTAGCTTTGGTGAACACACTTCGTTACCCTCTTCTGACAAAACCCACCCAAGCCAACACTGATTTTTTTTTTTTCTTCTATTTTTTCCACCCATCCCATATTATTCAACGGACTGACGGATTTGGTCCTATTCACGGAATAAAGTCCTTCATTCCCCTGTGAAAAAAGGAGATTATTTCCCCCCCTCATTCCCAGCGGTGACCTGCCCGTCACCACCGCAGTCACCCTGGGCAATAAGCAGCCTCTGCAGCTTCGCAGGCCAATTTAAAGGGAAAACTTTCCGCTATTTCTTTTAATTTGCCCTAACGCTACCAGTGGTTTCGTTTGTGTTTTTTTGTTATTTTTTTTTAAACCAAAACAACTCTAATTTTTGCTTCTCTTTTTGCAGCCGTGCGCCAGCGGTGCAAAGTCTCCGTCTCTTCCACACAGAAGAACTGGAGGATGCGTGAAGTCACAAGAACAACCAATTGTTCAATTTCTTCTTCAGTCCAAGCAACACTTTTCAATAAAAAACAATATTAAAATAAACTTGGTTTTGACACATAGGCAATCCCCCCCCACCCAGCAGTCACTGCTTATTTAACCCTTTGCTGAGCCGGGTGGAAATGGTGTAATGCAGCAGGGAGGTGGGATTAATTTCCCTCAACCAACCAAGATGATTCATTAATTAGCTTCCAGGGACTCTGTGCTCACTCCCTGCTCAGGTTTCGCAGCTGTAGCCCAACTCTGCTTTCGACTGGCCCGGTTTCTCCTACGATATCAAGGAGACTGGGGGAATAAACGTGTTTCCAGCTGCTGGAGCTCTGCACTCCTGGTCTGAGGTGGTCTCACCACAGAGGTGATGTCCCCATCCCTGCACACAGCGCTGGTCCCATGAGAGGTGGAGAAGGCACCAACCCCTCGGCAGCCCAGATCTGCCTCATTTTAGGCACCTGCTTGGGTTTTAGAGAGACCTACTGGGCTCCTCCTGCAGTTCTGCTTCTTCCCAAAGGCACCGGTGTCCTCCCAGCCCCGGGACAGCAGTGTGGGGACAGGCTATGATCAGAAAGCCACGCTCACCGAGCTCCTACCTGAACCACAGAATGTCCTGAGTTGGAAGGGACCCACAAGGATCATGGAGTCCAACCCCTGTCCCTGCACAGGACAACCCCACAGGTCACACCGTGTGTCTGAGGACATTGTCCAGTCTCTTCTTGAACCCTGTCAGGTTGGGGCCTACACCTCCCTGTGGAGCCTGTTCCAGTGTCCAGCACCTCTGGGTGAAGAACCTTTTCTAATGTCCAACCTGAACCTCCCCAGCACATCTTCCTGCCCTTCCCGGATGGTTCCCAGCACAAACCGGCTGCTGCTCACCCCACCACAGGCACCGACAGCTTTTGGACAGCCCTCTGCAGAGGTCCCGGGCATCCGTCCGGGGGTGTCACCCCCCAGAGACCTCCTGCGCCCTGAGAAGACCCCGTCTTCCAAGATTCGCACACGCACGCACCCACACACACGCACAAAGGCAAAGTCAACACGGCTGCTTCGTGCCGAGTCGAGCATCACTCCTTGATTGTAACCGCTTAAGGCACAGAACAGTACGAAACGCCGTCCCGCTGGAGACACGGGCTGGGCCCACGACCTCCAGGAGGGTTCGGTCCCCTCGGGAACGGGGACACCCAGGTCCCCCCGACTCTGTGGTCTGAGGATCATCTCCTCCGGCTTGGCTGAAGCCCCTGTCTGTTCCCCTGCGAAAGGTGGCGATCGCCACTGAGCATCTTATTCCTCCATCGGTCCCAGGGATGCTGCCAGTGTCACTGCTGTGCTGGGGGGGGACAGATCCCATTCACCGCAATAAGCAACACAGCGATGGGGGACAACCCCAAAAGTGCTGGCGGCAAGAAGGTTACTCGGTCCAAGACCAGCACCCGCACAGTCCGGGAAATCTCGTGCTCTGAATTCCCAGCGCAGCTTGGAAATCCAACAAGGTGGCAGGTGCCGAGCTGGTGACAAGCGAGAAGGGACCCGCGGGGGCCACCGCCAGGACAGCCCGAGGTGGAGGTCTGAACTGCAGAGCCCAAAATGCCGCAGGTTTGGCGGCCGCCCCCCTCCCGCCGGCGTTTCCCCATCCCCGCTGCCGGGGGCTCAGAGCCCGCAGTTGACGAACGGATGTCTCAGCAGGTCCTCGGCCGTCGGCCGCCGCTTCTCCTCCACGAAGATCTGCTTGAGGAAGTTGCGGCAGCAGTTGGAGACGCCGTCGGGGAGCTGGGGGTTGGTGGGCTGGGTGGCGATTTTAAAAATAGCTGCCATGGCTTCGAACTCCGCCCACGGCGGCTTCTCCGTTAGCATTTCCACCACGGTGCAGGCCACGCTCCTGCAACAACACCAAGCACGTAGGGGTGAGACAGCGGGTAAGAGCCTGTGGATTTATTTGCTCTGGGATTGTGCCTGCCTGGAATGGACTGCACAGAGATTCCGCTTCCCTGGAGACATCCCAGGCCAGGCTGGACGGGGCTCTGAGCAACCTGAGCTGGTGAAGATGTCCCTGCTCATGGCAGGGGTGGCACTGGATGAGCTTCGGAGGTCCCTTCCAACCCAAACTGTTCTACGGTTCTGTGAAACCCACATGAGATGGGAGCACTGGCCAGAGTGAACTCGCAAGCCTTGCCCTAAAGCTGGTGGCTTTTGTGCCTGTTAACCAGTAGATATGAAGTTTCATAAAAGCATGAGAGACCTTATCAAAGCATCCCCTGAAGGGAAACCCAAGCACAAGTTTAGACACCATGGTTTCAGCAACAGCACGCAGTTTCCCAGGAAGGTGAGCCACAATGAAACGTGTTCACCTACATCCAACTTGATCTCCAAGGTGCACCTGAGAAGGAGCACATCAGATGCTAAAAGAGTCTGAGAGGTTTCCCTGTGCTTGCTGAGGAGTCCTCACCTCAGCAGGGACCCTCTTTGCCACCTCCATTCATACATCCTCCTAAGGAGCTGAACCCTCCCATCAGCCCGAGCAGACGGTGCAGGGTGAGTTTTGTTGTACACACTTTCCTCGTGCACCCGGTGGAAAGCACACTGCGAAAACAGTGTTTCCTCCCCATTTATCGGGAGGATTAGTAGAGCTATCCCAGCTCTTCTAGACTCCAGCTGACACCTGTGGATGTCCACAGATCAACACATTCACAAGCAGCCAATGATTTTGGTTGGCTTTGTGCTTGAGCCACATGTAAACACCCAGCAGCAGTTTTTGAGAGGCCGCACAAGATCCCCCGAGACACTGAGCTGGGTTTAGCTGACCTAACATCAAGGCCAGCAAAACTCAGTCGCTCTTTCAGCAAACTTTGTTACCAACCTGCTTTCCAGAGTTAAACAGCAGGTACGGGGTCAAGCTGTGTGTGACCCTCAGATGTGGTAAAAGCTTCCAAAAGCAAGCTGTGATTTTTGAGTGCTCCTCCTTTGGGACTTTCAGCTACAACATGCTCCCTCTGCATATCTGCATAGCTGATCCTAACATTTTAATCCCTTTTCCACCCTTTGCACTGCTCCATCTTCCAACTACTAGTTATACCTCTCGCTCCCATTCCAGCTTCCCAAAGGGATCATTTGTTTAGGTGGGAATAGTGAGAATTCTGCTGCATTCCTTACCACACATCAGCTTTCCTTCCATAGCCTTCTCCACTGATAACCTCTGGGCTCATCCAGTACGGTGTTCCCGTGACAGATTTAATCCCAGTCCCAGACATGCAGATGGTCTGGATCCGTTTGCTGGCCCCAAAATCACCAAGTTTCACATTTCCAGCAGAATCTCGCAAAATATTGGCACCTAGGGGTGAAAAGCAAAAACAAAAACCATAAGAGACGAAGCAGCAACGTGAGTCGAAGTGGCTACAGGGAGGAGAGCAGGGAGGGCAAGGGCAGAAAGGTGGACATGAGGGAGCCCTGGTGGGGCTGGACTCAGCATTAGCAAAGCCCCTTCTCTTGCCAACCCAAGAGGGTTGGCTCCCATGGGCTCTCCTGGATGGTCTCCCAAAATGGTTTCCCAAAAGCGAGCAGTGAATGTGGGATGATAGATCATCCACCCCATGTGTAGACAGCAGAAGAGCCTCAGATCCCTCAGATCACCAGGGCCTCTCGGTTCTTGGCCATGTTACACCAGGTTTTCAGACGTGTAAGGACACTTAACAATAACCCTTCTCTCAAGTATTTCATCTGGGATTCCCAAGCAGGAGGACAGCACAAGGTTTTGGTTTCAGCTGCTTGTTCAGGATTCTCATGGTTTAAATTGGTGAAGCCCAGTGACACAAATACTTCAAACACCAGACCCCAGCGCTATGTTTTGCACAAGAATCTATACCGGGGTGAGGGGAGGCTGGGTTGAACAAATCCAAGTAAGAAGCCTCTCTGGGTTGTATCTGCCCACCTTTAATGTCCCTGTGGACAATCATATTGCTGTGCAAGTAGAAGACTCCCTGCAGGATCTGCCTGGTGTACTTCCGCGTGACGTTCTCGGTCAGAGCACCGTAAGCTTTTAGCTGGTCCTTTATGGAGCCCTGTTGCAAAGAAAAAGCACACACCAGCTGTAAGGACCAGCAGAATAGGTGCATCAGATCGCAGTGACTTTTTCAACTTTGCTGACCATTCTGCCTCCTAGTTTAAAAAAGCCAGATAAAAATCCACTAAGTGCTGCATGGAGCAAGAACTTGTTCCAAATGTTGCAGATCCCAGTGGAGAAAGACATTTGGTCACCGGTGTGTACGAGTGCCACCTCCTGCCAATGCTGCAGATCCTTTTCCCCCTCTAGTGGCTGGACATCAACATGGAGAAGGACCAAACTGATCACAGAATCTTGAATAGTTTGGGTTGGAAGTGACCTGTAAAGCTCATCCAGTGCCACCCCTGCCACGAGCAGGGACATCTTCACCAGCTCAGGTTGCTCAGAGCCCCGTCCAGCCTGGCCTGGGATGTCTCCAGGATTGGGGCATCCACCACCTCTCTGGGCAACCTGGGCCAGGCTCTCACCATCCTCAGTGTCAAAAATTTCTTCCTCATGTCTGGCCTGAATCTCCCCTTCTTTAGTTCAAAACCATCACCCCTTGTCCTGTTGCAACAGGCTCTGCTAAAAAACCTGTCCCCATCATAACGATGAGGACATCTAACTGATGAGGAGTTAGAACTCAAGTGGCAGGTCAACTTGACTAGTTCTTTATGGCCAAGCTGATGAGTCAGTCTTCTATGAATCCTCCTTCACCCCAGCTTGTCACAAGAACTACCCACTGCCACAGAGGGGACAGACTCCTGAGGGACACTGTCAGCCCCACATGGGACTGCTTCAACAAGAAGACTCAGGGTAGACAATCTGCAAGCACTCAGCCTTGTACTTCTGACCGAGCATGCAGGCTCCTACTGGTTTGACCTTATGGATCGAAGAGGGAAGGAAGCAAGGGTGCAGATATCTACCATCTGCATGACGGTGACCCCCTTGGTTCTAGCTTTATTTTCTACTTGGAAATGGATGTCCCTCACTGTGCCAGAGCTGGGTTCTAGCAGGGATGATCCAGAGGCAGATTTGGGGTTTAACCAGAAAGGTCACGCCCAGATCCACCTCCAGCATTCAGGTTGGCTGAAGAGCAAGAGGGGAAACTCATCCCATTTCTGCTGGTCCTGCAGCTTCAGGGTTGATCCAAGATTGCCACAGACCTTCTCTTCTGGGAAGAGTGGGATGCTCTGCTCCACGTCAGTCACTCAAACTGCACCAGCTTTTCCACATCCACCCAGCTCCGTTGTTGCTCTGCCCAGCCACTGTTCTGACCTTCTTTTTCCCGTGGATGGGCCTCTCCTTCACCTTTCACAGTGCTGCTGAAGTAAGCCGAGATGCTCCAAAATCACACCCTCATACAGCTTGTATGCAGGGTATATTCCCTCACTCACAGCCCAAACAAGCTTTCTTATCTTGGACCTCCCTCACCCTGATGAGGGGACACCAGACATGATACTGAAGAAGGGGAAACAGGATCTTTAAGGCCTTTGGTCAGATGGACTATTCTTTTCCAAGCACAAATTCAACAAAATAGTTGAATGGGCATGACAAAAACTACACAGTCAGTTATTTAATGGGACCATCATAGGAATGCCAAGGTAATGGTGCACCTGAGCTTGGTCTTGTGAAGATTTTGCCAAGCTGGTTGTGTTAAACGAGAAATTTGGCCAGACCCAGCACTGCGGAGCTGCTGTCCTGCAAAGTTTGGGAACTCATTCACTTCCACCGGCCTTGGAAACCAAAGCCCTGAGCTGCTTTTGTGAAATAAACCATCACTGCAGCACGAAAGTCAATCTGTATTTGGTCAGAGCTCTGGTTTATCGTTAAGAAAACAAACATTCAACTTCCAGCCCTGCTGGACGCTGCTCCAGCATCAACTGTTGGTTTCCTGGCTGCTAAAAAACATTGGCACGCTGTAGAATAAGTGTCAAGGGGACTCAGACTCCCATGATTTACTCCTCTGGGTCCACATCTCACGGTAAGACCTGAAAGCGAGATGCCTGCCCACCAGGAGAGAGGGAGGACAGGGCTTGGAACGGACTAAAACGCGTGGAAGTCCACCTGATTACTCACGTGCCAGATGCGTTAGGAGAGCTTCTAGCATGTTTACTAATGACCAAAACGATTTGCAAGCAGATGACTTAATAGTCCCTTCTGACCTTACAAATCTCTGTATAAACAAGGGTTTATTCTCCCACACTCTGGGGAATGAATCCAGCTGGACAGGCGGGACTCAGGAGAACAGATCCTCCGGCAATGTAAATAGCGTTACGCTGGTTTATACCAACCGACGACTTTGTCCTGATGGCTGATGTAACTCACACGCTCGCAAACGGAGAAAGATGCTCAATTAATCTGTGTGCATTCTCCAGCCCATTCTGAGGCTCCCTCAAAGCTTCCTGATCTTTTTCCCCAGGGCTGTTTTATCCTATATCAAAGTCACAAATGGAAGCCACTCCTGCACAAGAGGATAACACTACCAATAAGCAGCTCTGTCCTGAAGAGAAGACTTACAAGTAACTAACACTGTTTTTAATACACACATGCTGAAAGCCATAAATAATTGCTGACAGCTGTGGGTGGACAGTTGTACTATTAGCTTTTCCTGCAGGGATTTGCAATAAATACTTAAGGATGGGCTCAAGCCACAGTGTTTGGAACCAGATCTGGATCATGTCCCGCATTCACCACGTTCAGATTCCAGACTGAACACACCCTGCTCCAGGATTCCAACCAAAAACCTGCCTTCCAGGCTCTCAATTTCCCTCACTGCATGTAGAGAAGGTTCCCCATGACATCTGACTTGCAACCTAAGCTTTCCCAAGCCATACGGATGCCGAGATTCACCATTTTGGTTTGGCTCATCAGATAAAGTCTACAACTGAGCTGCTCTATAACTCCAGAACTAAGCTTCATCAAACTACAGGGCAATTTAAATCTGTTCTCTGTCTCTCAGGGTAACCTTTAGCAGGAACCACACTTACCCCTGGCATGTATTCAACAAAGATGGACAGTTTCTTCTCCTCAGGATCCCGCAGGCACCCATAATATTGCACTATCCTGTCGTGACGGAGCGTCTTCAACAGCTGTATCTCACATTCTAAAGCATTCACCTCCTGCAAAAAAGCAGACATACTTCGTGAGGAAAGGGAATGGATACTTCGAGAATATTATCCAAATATTTCTCAGTGGTGAGCACACTTTTTGTAGCATCTGTGAAGCTGCCCACGAGGACATCAGCCACGAGGAGCAATGCCCTAAGAAAAAGGCAAGGAGAAAGGCAGATGGGATACACAAGGGCTTGGCTTTGAGACAGGTTTACTTCTTATTATTACTTGTGCTAAGGGTTTTTTTCGAAAGATGCGAAAGAAGACAGCAGCGAATCTAATAATGGAATGATAGAATAGTTGGGGTTGGAAGGGACCTCCAAAGCTCACCCAGTGCCCCCCCTGCCATGAGCAGGGACATCTTCACCAGCTCAGGTTGCTCAGAGCCCCGTCCAGCCTGGCCTGGGATGTCTCCAGGGATGGTTCATCCACCACCTCTCTGGGCAACCTGGGCCAGGCTTTCACCACCCTCAGTGTCAAAATTTCTTCCTCATTTCCAGCCTGAATCTCCCCTCCTTTAGTTTAAAACCATCACCCCTTGTCCTACCATAACAGGCCCTGCTAAAAAGTCTGTCCCCATCTTTCTTATCAGCCTGTTTTAAATACAGAAAGGCCAATAAGGTCTCCTCAGAGCTTCTCTTCTCCAGCTGAACACCCAATTCTCTCAGCCTGTCCTCCCAGCAGAGCTGTTCCAGTCTCAGATCATTCCTGTGGCTCCTCTGGCCCTCTCCAGCAGGTCCATGTTGTTCCTGCACTCGTGCAGCACCCAGAGCAGACAGGAGGTGAAGGCAGCAAAAAGGGTGGAACTAAGGAAGAGCAGAGAGACCTGCAAAAGCCACCTGAGAGAGAACAGGCCAACATGCCCAAGGAACAAGGAGGTAGAGCCGTCACCAGAGCGTGCTGACTGGTGCCACAAGCCATTTAGGACCATTCCAAAGAGGGCAAACAACACACTGTCTCCACACACTGCCTTTCATCAGGGACCCAGAGCTCCCTGCCACCTCTGCCCTAAGCCCACAGCTCCCCAACGCGCTGCAGAACGCAGCCCTGCCCTCCTACTCACTTTACTCGTCTCTTGACTGTCAGGGTCGAAAGGCACCTGCTTCACCGACAGCTCCCGGCCAGTGTCAGCATCGTAGCAGAGATAAACTTCCCCAAAAGCTCCTCTTCCGAGCAGCTTCCCCAGCCTCCAGTTCACAGGTGCCTGCAGGGCTACAGGAGAGAGGAGAGGGTTGGGAGAAGAGCATGGAGACTTCAGCATCAGGGTCCATCTGACCCTCCAGAGCACAGACCAGGCTCACAGTGAGCTCACCAGGGTAGGCACTGAACCGCCCTTTCCCAGCAGCCCCACAACAAACCAGTTTTAATTACACTGGTGCTACTGGTATGTGGGGGGGAATGTCTCCCAGTCTGCTTTAGAGCAGAAACAAGTCCCAGAAATATCACATTTCTAAGAGCCCTTCCTCCAAAAACTGCTTTCTTAGCCAATGTTGGACTTTCCCCTGCTCTAGGAGTGGTTAGCAGGATACAGCACGGCTGAGCAGCAACTCAGGCAGGAACCTGCAAAGAATTTTATCTCACTGGTCACTCCTAGGCTGTTATCCATCACTGAAGAGACCCAGAATGCACCGATTTCTATAGCAGGGGCAGTCTGGCAGGACCAGAGCAGCCTGCAACGCCACCTTTGGGTGCTGGGGTGACAGGAATGTAAGCCAAGGAACAGAACGTGTGGATGCATTTGCTCCCACATTCCATGCCTCCTGGAAGCTCCTGCTGTGTGAACACACTGACAGTGCAACACAAGCTATTTTCTGCAACTCAGCAAGTGATGGGCACCAGCTGACCCCATATACAATTTCAACTCAAGGCCAAGGGAAAATAAAGTGTGTTGTATTAAATCTTCCTCATTGAGACATAAGCTGGTGCAGAGTGTGTCGTGTTGGGGAATGAACCGGGCTGCATTCACACATGGTTCCCTTAGTTGATGCCCATCAACCCAGCAGGTGACAGTAACTCAATTTTGTGTCAAGATCCAGATGTTCTGAGCCCTCAGACACCAGCAGCTTTGATTCACTTACAGTTCCTGGCTTTCGTAGGGGAGGTGCTGAAGACCTGCAGACCTTTTTCACAATTGTTCCACCATTTGGGCCTGTACTCATCGTACTGCAAGGTGCTGAGCTTGCTGTCCCCGTTAAAGCTCTTGGTTCGGCTGGAAGGGACAAGCTGAAACAGGTTCTCCTGTGGGAAGTAACTCCTGGGGAACGTCCTCCGGCCTGCAGGAGAAAAACAGAGTTACAACAAGCACACACCAGCTTGGATCTACCTGTCACCACCTTCTCACATCACTGCCCAGATCCAGTGATGCGCCTCTTCAAATTAAACATAACACGTTTAACGAGACTGAAGCAAAGCCCGTGAACATTTAAAACTCAATTCAAGAGCTGTTAGCAGCAGGCATTACAGCTAACGCAGATGCTACCAGAAGGGCTTGAAAGAGTTTCATTGCAGTAGGGTTTTTGTTGGTTGTTAATCACAATTAAAATCTGAACAGGCAGGGATTTACACTCAAATTATCCCTGCCATTTCCTAAGATCACAGCGCAAATGACCACACAAGCAACGCCAGATCTCGTGATAACTGCTTGCACAGGGGTGGTGTTGGCGAGGGATGAAGTTCATTCTGAAAGGCTCATTATGCTGTCTGCATGTCCTCAGTGGTTTTTTTTTTCCACACGAATTTGATCCTTATTCCATTTTGCCCCCCATGAGCTGCAGTCTCACACAGTGAAAGAGGGAGCAGCACCAAGGTGATGGAGCGGTTCCCAAAGCTCAGAGCTTACCAGCTTCAAAAAGACACATGAGCAGATACTGATACCCCAACATTTCTAGGGGATTTTATACATCTCTGTGAGAAACCTGCTGTAAAGGTCACAAACCAGTACCCTCAAAAGCAAGCGATTTAGGGGAACAGAAATGTTGATGAGAAATGCCACCCAACCACGTGGCTGATTAAAACACGAGGTATAAGCAGAGAAGCAGCTGAGCACTGACTTTCATACGTGCTGTAGATGCTCAGTGCTTTCCAAGAGCAGACCTGCAAGGTTTCATAGAAGACGCCCTTCACAATACACAAGTGAATCCCAAATTACTTGGTTCTTCCCCTTCTATTAGAAAACTCTCCTTCTCACGTCCTGAGTCCTAGGAACTGTCACAAGCCACCGAGATGCTGGACCAAGCACCTCCCTCCCTAACCCTCCGTCGTTTTCTTACCGTCACTGTAGTCCTTGCGGCTCTGGGAGAGGTGGTACTGCCTTGGGAAGGTCCCACCTTTCCCAAACCTCTCGCAGAACGGGATGTCGAAATCTGGCAGGAGAGAAAGAGAGAGGTGTTTGTGAGATCGGCTCGGTATCAAACACCCAGAGCGTTTCTCACAGGAAAGTGTTCTGATCTTCACGCTGAACTACAGGCAAGAACGAGGTAACAAGCTGCTCATTGACGTGACCAGACATTCCCCAAGGATCACCCTGGAATCACACACTCCTTAGTGGAAAAGAAGGGTTATACAGACTGGTCTTGGTCCCCCTAAAGCAGAGATGTAACCACTGACTTTATGGACTGTGGCCCACACCGTTCAAATACAAGGCGGGGGATTAACACCGACCATGCCTGGTTTCCAAAACAGAGCACTAAACTTGTTATTTGTACATAGTAAATACGAAAAAATAGCATGGAAACAGAACTGCCAGGCAGGGTCTGGCCCAGACCCACCTACTCCAAAACCTCTGCTCTGATATCAGCTATTTCTGGGGAAATACAAAAAAACAGCACTTGGCTAACACCAGATCATCCCTCCCCTCTTTCTTCTCAGATGTGACTCTTTAACTCAAAGCCAGAGACCAATTGATACACCCAGAGCTCCAAACCTTTGTATTTACTTTGATTAAGTACTAGAAAGATAGACTTAGAATATACAGAAGGGATTAAAGACCATCAGAGTGTAGATTAGATAGGAGATTATGAGAGAGATGGATGGATATGTGAGATAAGGACATATTTTTTAAACTAAAAAACGCAGCAGGGGAAGCCATCGCTGGTAGCACTGAATAACTTGAGATTAAAATATCTGTCATTTCACCCCCCCCATCTTCCACCTCCTGTTTTTCCTTCCATCCAACTCTAATGACACAGTCCGTTCTGATTGTTTGTTTGTCTTAGCCTGCGGCCAGCAGCCGCTCCTGGGAGACCATTCCTGGCCTCGGATGTGCTTCAGCATGATTTCCCCATTACAGCAGCGCACAAAAGGAGTGTATAATGGCTGAAATATGGTCAGCAAGAAAAGCAACAAGGGCAGGTCAAGAGGTTCTCGGCGAGCCATGTGTGAGCGACGATGCCGAGTGGTGTCTCAAAGAAAAATGCCTCCCCTGCCACTGGGGATGTATTAAAACCTTCAGTGATATGGTCTGACTGCAGTTTCATCTCCACAGTTCAATCTAGAAATCCTGCCTTGGGTCAGAAACGAGTTATCGTGCCACAGGCTGACTGCCATTTGTTCATTTTTAATTGTGAAAGTCATGACAATATTACAGAGTTTCCATGACTTAATCAGCTGGATGTTTCTAAGTGATTAAGCAGGAACCCATAAATCCTTGCAAGTTAAATACACTTTTTCTAACAGCATTTGCAATATTACAGATTATTATTTATTATTAATGCAAGTGGAAGAGGTATAACACCCTAGAGAGTCTGAGACTCAGGTTTTGCTGTGGAGGAACTTAGGATCCTGAATGTGCAACTCACAGAAACGAATGATGATACCATGAGGCTTTTTCCAGCTTCTCAGCGCCTCACAGTTGTCTCCAAATATAAAAGCAACGCCCTCTCAGCACCTTCTTCCAACACAGCAGTTCTCTCCGATCTTTCAACAGCTTTATTTGCTTTCACCCACTTAGCTCAGGGCCCTTCCTACCCAGTTCTGCCTGTTGTTGCTGTAAAGTGATGCCCACACCAGGCCCAAAGGTTCTTCGGTGTTATCACTATCACTGCAGACCCAAGAAGGGTTAACGATGACAAGAGCAGCACAGGTTGCGTTTGAAGCTCTAGGTGTTCTGATTTCAGAGAACATTCATGTCTGATCATGGCAGGGTCATTTTTGAAGAGTAACCTAAGCAACGAAACTGGCTTGCTTGCTTGTTTTAAATTAAATTTTATGCAGTGCCACCTCTTCATCCAGTTTCTTTACCTTATGTTTTTTATACTTTTAAGCAAGTAAGAACTTCCAAGTGTGCTTACCCATGCAATCAAGGCTGTCTTTGGGATGGCTCTTCCTTCCAGGAACAGGGGTTTGGGTAAAGGGAGGGCTGCAAGGGGATAAAAAAAGAAAAAAAGATACATTTTATTATATCTGAAAGGCTGTGAAATGAATTAGGAAGCGATTACAGGCAGAAAGTACAGGCTGCACCACAGGACACACCAGTCACCAATCAGCCCAGTCTACCCAGCTGAGCTCCCATCCTCAACATGTACAAGAATAAAAACTGGGACTTTTAGTTAGTTTGTTTTGGGGTTTTTTTTCCATCGAGTCAATGAACCATTTTGGTTGGAAGAGACCCTCAAGATCATTGAGTCCAATCGTTACTTAACTGTGGCACTAAACCACGTCCCTAAGAAACTCACCTCTGCATCTTTTAAACCCCTCCAGGGATGGTGACTCCACCACTGCCCTGGGCAGCCTGTTCCAATGCCCAACAACCCCTCCCGGGAAGAAATTGTTCCTAATATGCCATCTACACCTCTCCTGGTGTAACTTGAGGCCATTTCCTCTCATCCTGTCACTTGTTACTTGGGAGCAGAGCCCAACCCCCTCCATGCTCCAAGCTCCTTTCAGGCAGTTCAGAGATCAGAAGGTCTCCCCTCAGCTCCTGTTCTCCAGCTGAACCCCCCAGCTCCCTCAGCCGCTCCTTTTTGCCAGATCACAGCTTGTTCCTGTGGCCATACAAAAGGAATGCTGCATAAAACAGAGCCACTGGGCTGAAACAAAGCAGCCAAAGCCCATAACACACCTACACACAAGAGGGCACAGAAGGACAGCTGTGGATCTCTCTTCCCTCAATGTAAAGCGTTAGACTGCGCAACTCTGCATTCTGTGAATGTTGCTTAGTTGCTGCAGATGAACACTCTGAGGCCTTCAGTCACTCTTGATTCATGCAGGTCTCCCCTTCTCTGCAATATCATCCCCCATGCAGCGGGGTCTGTCCCACCACTGGGCACGAGCACTCTCCCAACAGACCAGGAGGGAGAGAGCGAACTTGCTGCTTCAAGGCTCAAGGTCTTTAAACTACACTGAGAGGATAATAAATAGGACTAGGGGTGATGGTTCTAAACTAAAGGAAGAGAGATTCAGGCCAGAAATGAGGAAGAAACTTGTTATGCTGAGGGTGGTGAGAGCCTGGCCCAGGTTGGCCAGAGAGGTGGTGGATGAACCATCCCTGCAGACATCCCAGGCCAGGCTGGACGGGGCTCTGAGCAACCTGAGCTGGTGAAGATGTCCCTGCTCATGGCAGGGGTGGCACTGGGTGAGCTTTGAAGGTCCCTTCCAACCCAAACCATTCTGTTATTCTATGACTGAGCACTGCAAGCAGATCTCAGTGATCCTAATTTCACGCCCACCTCTGTAAGGGCCAACAGGGTGATCTGGACAGGTTGCTTTTCCACTCTTCCTTTAAAATAAAATTAAAAAATTGGCATAGCGGTAGAAATCTGCTTTGTAAAGTGCTCTGAAATATACTCGTGTCAAAGCTGATCATGGCAGGTTTGCAAAGGTGAAGAGGAATTTATCGTGTTATTTCTTAGCGTCACACTGGTCACCATGCCTGGTGACTGGCTCTGCCCTCTTGAGGCTGATGCCACCTCAAGCCACCGGCTTTGAAGAACACAGCCCTTCTTGTGCCTCTTCCAGCTCCTACAGCCCATGACTGGCCACAACTGCCAGCTGCTTTGCATGTGAAATTAAATCATACCACCCTCTCCCAACCACGCCTAACACTCTTCTCTCAGTTCACAATGAGGTGTTACAACCAAGCTGTGCTCTTTCTAGGTTGGTTTTGTTGGTTTGTTTAAAGAAAAAAATATATACTTTCTTTAATGCATTCCCTCACCATGCTACTTAGATTATAAATGAACTTGGAACAACAAGTACTAAAGCACGAGGTAGGCTGCTGCTGAAATAAAGGAGCAACCCAGTCCTTGCCTGCAACATGTCTGACCCTCATAAACAGCCCTGAATTCCCTCCTTCAGCCTCATGGGCTCAGAGCACCCATTGCCTTTCTGTAACAGATTCACTATCAGCTCAGGAGTTGCTCACCAGTCAAGCCCCTTTACATTCTTGCATTCACCCGGTCTTAGAATCACAGCTAAGTCTTCCTAGCAAAATCTATGCAAAAGCAAAGCCGGGGCATAGAGGCTGGGAGCACAAGGAATGCAGCTTTGATACAGCCGTAACAACGAGCAAATGCATCACAGTAAATTCCTAAAAGCCACAAAAAGGAAATGGACCTTGATGCTGAGACAGATCCAAAGCACACGGAGCTGCAAACCTGAAGAACGCTACACAAATGAACACAACACGGACCTGCTGGAACACAGCCTCGATGCTGCATGGCAAAAGCAACGTCGGAAAAAAGAAAACCTTTGATGTAGATGGAAAAAAAAATATATATACTGGTTCCCAAAAGGACACTGTGTCTTATACACAGCAGCAAACGTACAGTTGCTGTGCACGTGTGAGCTTGGAGCAACCAGCCGCACCAACTATCGAGCGGCAGCCTGTGTTAGTACAACGTGTCCCAGTTGCTTCCTGCTGGGAAGCTAAACTTAGTTGTTGCTCGTCTGGTGTCCTCAGCACCTTGACTGACACGCCTGTGGCTGCTGGCAGCGCACGGGGGCTGCCGAATTTACAAGCAGTCAATGGAGAGCAGACAGCGTGTCCGGGAGGAGGAGGAGGCGTGGAGAGGCTGATGGAGTATTGACCCAGTGACTGCAGAAAGCCAGAGGGTTAGGAGAGGGATCTGACCAAAGCACAAAACCCAGGCACACAAAGCCAGGCTTGTCCACAGATCCTCAGCTGGTTTATCCGGCTCAGATTACTGCAATTCAAATCATACCATCGCACAGCTGTCTGTGCTAGGATCTGATTTTCAGCACTCAGGATAAATTTGGTTTTCTCAGGTGCATCCTCAGCCCAAAAGGAACCTCAGGGGATGCCACTGACCCCAGCTCCTCTCCTGCTACGGAGCAGAGGCTGCACTGAAGCTTGTGAACATGGTGACACACACGACTCACCTGTCCACAGATCTGTCCAGCGACTGGCAGCTCCCAGACAGCGACTCATCTGGGCTGATGAAAGCTTCAAGCATCTGACAGAGAAAGAAAAGGAGAAACAATCAAACCATGCACTGTTTAGCTCCTCAAGGTTCCACACAAGCAGAACTCTGTGGGGTCAACGGGGCTGCACTGATTTATACCAGCTGATGCCAGCCCCAGTGGAGATGAGATCCAATCTAACAAAAGTTTTCTTCCAGCTGAAAATCCATTTATGATGCCCTCTCTAGATTATTTTTCTTTCATAGAATAATATCAGAGAATCATTTCAGTTAGAAGAGACCCTCAGGATCACCGAGTCCAACCATAACCTTACCTAACTCTAGCACTAAACCGTGTCCCTAAGAACCTCGTCTAAACACCTTTTAAACCCCTCCAGGGATGGCGACTCCATCACTGCCCTGGGCAGCCTGTTCCAATGCCTGACAACCCTTTTTGTGAAGAATTTTTTCCTAATATCCAATCTAAACCTTCCCCGGTGCAACTTAAGGCCATTTCCTCTCGTCCTATCACTTGCTACTTGGGAGAAGAGACCAACACCTTCCATGCTTTCCAGCTTCTATTTGCAAGCAGGGAAACTGAGGCAAAGATAATTAGTGCCCTGACGCTCAAATCACGCTGAGAAGTCAATGAGATTCAAAGTGCTCAAAGTATTTGTGAAAAAATAAAAATAATAATAATAATAAAGGAATATCAGGACACAAATGATGTGCCCAAGGCTGAGTGGATATTGTGCTGCAGGCAGGATCACAGCCCTGGACTCCTTGACTTCCCCGGGCTGCCCTGGCACACGACACCAGCCTTTGCCTCTGCTGATAAGCAAAGCATCGTCAGGGCTTTTGGCTGGAGGAGCTGGCTTGGCTCTCACTAGCTCAGTGAGTCAAAAGCTGCATTTGTGTTGCTTCCTGGATGAGACATTGTACTGGACGGGGTTATTTATAGCTGGTTAATAACAATAGGGGTTTTGTATCGAGTGGCAAACTCAGGGGTGATGTGCAACTTCTACGTGGAGCAGAGCTTGCTCAGGGCCACGCTGTGCTGCGGTCGGTGCGATGTTTCCTCCCGGGTGCAGAGCCGCTGGGGACACTGGCTAACCCTGCAGCCAGCCCCAAGTCCAGCTCATTCTTGGGAAAATTGAGCAAAGAGGGTTAAATGCTATGCGGAGTTACCCCGCGCTGGCTCCCAGACCCACCTCACTCGCTTCTGCCCGGTGGAGGGGAACAGCCTCCCTCTGCATGGGCTGCTCCTGCGTTAGAACCTCCTCAACCGGTTGTCATAACAGCTCGTGTTGTTTTGGCAGTAAAGTCCCAAGTGGAAAGGGAGATTTTTTTTTCCTCTGCTTCCCAGTTTTTACCCCAAAGTCTCATCCTTCAAAGCGCAGCAGCCAGAGAGGAGCAAGATCCCTGCTGGACCCCACCTCTGCCAGCCATGCCAGGTCTCTCCCAGCAGTTAAAGTAACGCTGAAATGGATTCATTTCTCAAAAGCATATAATTAGGAATCCAAGAAGGCTCCATACTCAACCTCTGTTCACCTGCCAAGCTGGTCTCAAGGCAAAGAGCACCGTTACACCACAGGCTCGCACAGGGGCATCCCCCAAAAGACAGCAAGCAGGGGTTCTAAGTGGTTTTCCACGGGACATGTGCGGAAGCTGCGGCACAAGGACATTCTGAGGGCGAAGCCCATATAGGGAAAAGCATAGCTGCTCAATGAGAAGAGGAAAAAACATCCAACCATCCCCAAGTCCCTCTTTTCCTGCATTTAAGTCGCCAGAGAAGGGCAGCAGGCCGCCCACAGCGCGATGCTGGGGAAAAGCAAAGAGAGCATCTGGGAACCTTCACCGGGAGCAGGCTCAGAGCTCAGCGCGTGTTAACGATGCTCCATTAAGAGCCAGCGGAGCTGCGCTGATTTACACCCAAGGGGGGGGTTCGCATGGATCCTCCCCCCTGCACGCACACACAATTTGTCTTAATCCTTCCAAACATGTTTGGGAGGCATGTGAAAACAATAGAAAGCCAACTTTTGGCTGCGAGGAGCACAAGATACATCTGTACTAGGAGGCTGCCAAGACTCACCCGGAGTGACTTCTTATTTTATTAATGGCTGTATAATAAACTGTTGAAAACACAACTTTGCCATGGAAACACTGGCACAGCCTGCACACAAAAGCAGAGCCAGTGGGTGCTGTTTGAGTGTAGAAAATGCGTGGCTCCCCAGGCAAAATCCCTGGGGGCTGTCACAGCAGCCCTGGAGTGAGCTTAGTGCCTTCCAGATGTCCCTCCTGCAAATTGTGGATCCTTTTCTTGCCTTTCCAAGAGCTTTGTAAGAAAGAATTGTGTGCCCAGACAGCCCAGTTGACTTCACAGGACCTGTACAAAGCTCTTTGGAGCTATAGCTTGAGGAGAGATGCAGACGGAGAGGGAGGTGGAAGTTCCTGCCCGTCTGATCCCTCAACACTCCAGAGTTTCCCCCCATCATGGGTACCAAATTGGAGGAAGAGGTTCTGCTCCTCAATGTGCTGAAGAATGAGCTGCTGTTTTATTACTGAGGGACTGGACTATATTAATTCCTTCTTAAGAGAGAAAAGGCAAATATAGATATGGGGGAAGGACAGAGAGACAAAACCACAGAGAGAGGCTGCAGGCAGAGCTGTAAGCAGAGCTCAGGCAGAACCGGCACATGGGAAGCAGCGAGAACTGCTGATGGGGTTGGAGTAGATGACCTTTGAAGGTCCCTTCCAACCCAAACTATTCTATGATCCCCAGGCTGTTGCAATCGCAGGCAATGGGCTGTTTTCACATTCCCTCGTGGTACCCAGGATCTAGGAAGGCTGTGACCACGAGGACCTGGCAGCTGGTGTGCATGTGTGTGCCAGATCTACGCTCCTCCAGAGCTACCTGAGGTTCATGAGCATGTTGCCATCACCACTGCAGCCGGCTTTTAGGGTTCCTGGAAATTTGGCTCACTGTTTATTGAGCATGTCAAGCCCAGGGGCACCCATTCCTGGAATTCCTGAGCCCCATATCCAAGGCCCACTGAGGATTAAATGGCGGGAATGGCACTCACAGCGCAGCCTCCCTCATGCCTGACACTGTCCTGTTTTAACCCACACAGCCCAGGCCCCACTTACATTCTGATCCATGGTCTCGGGGATGAACTCGCCCTCGCTGTTGATGCTGGTGTAGGATCCCTGGCGAGCAATCTGCTGCTGCTCTTCGGGAACGCTCCCCGGTGGCGGTGAACTCCGGCCAGTGTGCAGAGAGCCTAGGACACGAGAAATGCACAGGTAAGGTCATTTGCCACATCCAAGTCCTTCCAGAAACACTGTTCCAGCGATCACAGACCTCCTGAAGATGCTGATGGGTTTGAGCTTGTGTGGAAGAGAACAGAGGAGCTAGAGGTGCGATACTGTTTACAGGCATCCTACAAAGCTTTTGCAACAGGGACAGTTTGTTCCTGTGGGGCCACACAACATCTAGCAGACTTGGCCTTCAACCTACGCTGGATCCTAATCGCTGTGCACTGTATCCGGGTGCTCAGGCGATGCCAGGATGAAAAGGGCTCCAGAGTTTTGTTGCGATACTATCAGTCAACCTCAAAGCAAAACAGAAACTCCAAATCCATCTCCTCTCTTTGACCTTCAGGCGTTTCCTCCCTGGATCACATCGCTGCCTCATTCAGTGACCTGGGAAACAGCCTGGGTGAACTCCATGCAACGTCACCTGAATGCTTCTTACATGGAAAACAATTTACACTCAAATATCCCTCTTTTCTCCCTGTTCCCTATACAAAAGTATAGAAAAAGGAAAACCAGCCCTCAAATCCAAGAACCACAGGGAAGGGAGCAGCCTACAGGATCAGCTCATCGTGTTTAGCAAAGGGGTTTCTATTTTGCACATGGGAGAGAACTCCACAGCTCCTTTACATTGACAGCCCATTCCTCCTCATTATTCTCCTAAATCCACCTTGATTGATTCCTCGTGCCCCTTTCAGGATCAAGGGAGCGTTGCTCTCATTGGGCCCAGATGCACAGGCTTGGCTCGGCTCTTTCTGCAGTCCCTCCCCTCCATCCCTGGGCTGTCATCACTTCATGGTAAGGAATTGCTGACAGAGGGCTGTGCTGGAGCTTTAACCAGTCGGTATTGTGCAATGCGAGCCTTCGCACAACACAACAACTTGTTTTTAAGCAGACTAGTAAAGAGTTCACATCCTTGAAGATTCAGAAAGCACAGGGAGATGTGTATCCTCGCGCTTCGTATCCATTCTTGCAGCACGCTTACCAACTCTCTGGTTCATTACTGCCATTTGGTAACAACATGCCCAGGTGAAGCAGAACAGTTCAGGAGAAAGGTACCAGGAAGGGGCCTGCGGACAGGCTGAGAGAGTTGGGGTGTTCAGCCTGGAGAAGAGAAGGCTCTGAGGGGACCTTATTGTGACCTTTTAGTGCTTAAAAGGCACTGANCCAGAGAGGTGGTGGATGAACCATCCCTGGAGACATCCCAGGCCAGGCTGGACGGGGCTCTGAGCAACCTGAGCTGGTGAAGATGTCCCTGCTCATGGCAGGGGTGGCACTGGATGAGCTTTGGAGGTCCCTTCCAACTCAAACTGTTCCACGCCTCTATCCCATTGTGAACAGTCAACACCGATCTATCAACACACCACTTTGCCTCTTCTGCTGCTGTTCTGCACCAGTTACTGTGCCAGATTGATCTCTGGCATAAACCCATCAGCACGATCAACGCTACAAATCCAAGTCCCCATCTTTCACTGGAGCTGATACGCATCAGGTGCTGGTAACATTCACCGTGTCACACCAGCATTAAAGACCGCTAAACCAGGCTTGCTGGATTTATACCAAATACATAGGTATCTCTGTCCCATGGTAGATCTCCCTCTGAACTGCTTGCTCAGATTGTAAAAATAAAAGTCATACGGCTTTGAGTTACTTTTTTTTCTTCTTCCTATTTTCTCCTTCACAGATTTCCTGCAGGATAAGAACACAGCAAAAAAAAAAAAAAGAGTCTAACTGAAGTAACGCCAAGATCAAGGGGAGAGAATCTCCCGAGTGCTATGATGCTCATAACGAACTGGCTTTCCACCAGCCCTAAAAACAAAACCAGTTGGGAAGTACGGCATCCTCTCTTTGAAGACAAATAAACAAACGTTTAACCATTTAACAGTCTGGGCACCCTGGATAAATCCCTGTGTTACCGTCCCCTCGTCTGCTTAGCAGATGTCAATCCAGAATGCTACATAAAGACATTTTGGGTGGCTCTTGCTCCAAAACGCTGCTGGAGAATTTGTTGTGGTGTAATTGCTGTACCTGAGCTCTGTTGAGCATTTTTGTTGAGGTGCGAGTCTGCTCGTGGGATCTCCCGCTGTAACAACCCACCCATAGCCCAGGAAGCCTTCGACTTGGATTTTACAAGGAGTTGTACATGCCCCGTTTGATTTTGAACCCAGGGAGTTAAATGCGATTTATCACAAGCGTAAAGACTTCACATGATCTCACATTAAGGCTTTGCCTGTAACAACTACTCCCAGTCATCAGGTCAGTTGTGTTTGACCTCCAGAGTCACATTTCCTGCCAAAAAACTGTAAAAGGGGATAAGACACCAGCCGTTTCCCAGCAGGCAAGGAAGTGAAACAAAACGCTCAAGGCTTTTGCACGCCTGGAAACTGCTGGATGGAACCAGATCCCTTTCAGCCAGGCTGTTTGGGTACGAGTGCTGCTCCAAGTAATTTATGCAGCTTCACACCTCCAGGAGCGCTGGTTGCTGCTGCTGCTTCAGGTCCAGACATCCCCATCGGCCCGGGGGGAGCACAGGGAGCCGGTGGGAGCAGAGCTCTGGAGCCCAAGGTTAATTCCTCCCCCTCCAGCCCTATGAGGTTAACAAAACCACAGGCAATCTCAGCGCTGCTGCTGGGGGAGACGGAAAATAGAGGACAGGGAGAGAGAGCAACTGTGGTACTCAATGGCAGGCTTAATTCATGGTGAGGGCAACACAAGGCATATTGGATATATCAGATAATGCTGCTTTACCCACCCTGAGGCAGAAATGGACAGACAAGCCTGTTTGACACAACACGGATGCTCTTCACATTTGACCTAATCCTCAAAAAACAGCAGCAGCACCAGGCAGAGACCCCCATGGGGCTGTTCTCCTGGGATCTCCCCAGGATTACATGTCAGCTCCGGTCCTCAGGCCCAGCAGGGACAGGGCAGGCTCTGAGGCACTGCTTTATAAGCCAAACGCTGGCTGGATCTCAGCAACTCCATTCAGGATTCCTAAACTCGGAGAAACTCTGCAGATTGGCACCGGTTGAACGTCTGACCTCAGTTGCCCTTTGGAGCAAGGTGCTTTGGGAAGGGATTCCTGCTCCATGTTACACACATTAATGTAAAGCCATATGTTTGGGCCTAAAGCACAGCATGTCCTGAGCAGGCTGAACCAGGCCAGCACGGAGACTTAGAGTCACTGCTGGCACCTACTGGGTTCTTTTCGTGTTCCTTTCTGTTATTTTTATTTAAGAAAGTGTCTTTCCTGCTGTATGTGCGGAGTTCGTGGTGCTGCACGTACAGCCTGCTCCCCCGTGCCAGGCTTGGCTTCCCTCTGCCTCCGCGTCCTCCGGCTTCACCCTTTCCCTTCCCCGGCAGAGCCTCCCCAAAACTTCATCCACCACCCATCAGCAAGAGTCCTGACGGAGAACAGAAGCCCCTTAAAAGGCAGAGGTGGGGAGGGTTTGTTGGGGGCCGCCTACGCTCACAGCTGCGGCCATGGAGAGCCCAGCCCTGGGATGACGTCGCCGCAGAGCTGAACGAAGAACATGACATCAAGACGTGTCGTTCCTCCGAACCTTGGCAGAAGCACAAGGCCCCGGCCACAGTGGCACAAGAAAAAGAAACAACCCTGCAGGAAATTTCTCGATTCTGTGGCTACTGAGGGGAGGTGTGAGCAGACAGACCAAATCTCCCTTGATTTCTTCTTTTTCAGTGGGGCCCCTACAAGCCTCCCTGCTCTCCATGTTGATCCTCTGAGGATGGAGAGGGTGGATACCCCATCCTTGGAGACATCCCAGGCCAGGCTGGACGGGGCTCTGAGCAACCTGAGCTGCTGAAGATGTCCCTGCTCATGGCAGGGGTGGCACTGGATGAGCTCAGAGGGTCTTTGCCAACCTCAAGTATTCTGTGATTGATTTGTACATCTTGATTTCAGGGTAACTTTAGTGTACTTCTACACCAAATAAGCAGGACAGAGCCTGTTTTGTCACCCTAAAGCAGCTGGCATGATACACACAGCCAAATTCTCCTCCTTTTCTCAAAATAAAGGGGTCTCGTCCACCCCAACTCCTGCAACAGGCCCCTAGCCCATGCTACCCCGGTTTGTACCCAGGCACTGCTGGGACAGCAGCCTTTGGTATAAGGTCAGACAGAGAACGTGCTATTAATTAAGCAACCTCATTAACAGCTGGACAGCACTCATGTCTTGACCCTATGAATTTAACAGCACAGACATCACCTCCAGTCCTTTGTGTCTCAGAATCCTAAAATGGGCCTGTAAGAAAGATGGGGACAGACTTTTGAGCAGGGCCTGTTGTGATAGGACAAGAGCTGATGGTTTTAAAATAAAGGAGGGGAGATTCAGGCTGGATGTGAGGAAGAAATTTTTGAGCCTGAGGGTGGTGAGAGCCTGGCCCAGGTTGGCCAAAGAGGTGGTGGATGAACCATCCCTGGAGACATCCCAGGCCAGGCTGGACGGGGCTCTGAGCAACCTGAGCTGCTGAAGATGTCCCTGCTCAGGGCAGGGGTGGCACTGGGTTAACTCTGAAGGTCCCTTCCAACCCAAACTATTCTATGATTCTACGATCATCTTACCAGCCAGTGCACCAGCAAAGTCTCTGCGCTGTCTCTCTCTGGAGATCGGCATTCAAATCCTCCCAGCACTAGCAGGGGTTCGATGCTGCTGTACACATGTCCAGGCACCCATGAAAACCGGGGTCCCATCACTGCAGTGGCAACTCTGAGGCAAAAGTCCTGCTGTTCCCCTGGCTGGTCCATATTTGACAGCACAGACCCAACCAGCATTTGCTCCTGGTCTGGGGAGGCCTGGCAGGCACATGGTACCACGGCTCAGCAGCCTGGTTTGCCACCACAGACAAAAAATATAAATAAGGCTTTTGGTAAATGCTTGAATAAATTGTGGATAATGTTCCCAAACAAGTATTTCCTCAAAGTAAATAAAACCAGCCCTCAGTTATCTGAAAATCCAGATCCCAAATAGATTTTAGCTGAAGTTTCCTGGCACTCAGCTGAACATTTGCAGATGCTGGGCACCAAGAGACTGGAACATTTTCCACTTCCCAAAAATAAAAGAAGAGGATGGGGGTTTTCCACTGAAAAAAAAAAA